>BSBK01002751.1:0-154865 GCA_027943335.1 Chamaecyparis obtusa | reverse complement strand
GTGTATGAATCTACATATATTATGTTTCCTCCCTTTCATTCCTTCAACGTTGAAGCCTACCAGTTCTCATGCCATCAAGGTTGTTAGGAAGATGCCTCTATGTTTCTATGTGCCACTATATAGTGCAATTGTTCATGGGATGAGAAAAGATAAATTCCCCATTACAATTCTCTATGGAGCATTGTCATCTAATCTCCACAAAATATACTCTATGGAGTGACTTTCACCCATTTCTACACCATGCCAATGTAGAATCAATTTCTTTCTTCAACAACTTTGACATGAAATAATAGAACCTCTCATTCTTCTCACATACATCTTTCCCTTGCTAATTCCACATACTTGGCCTACATTTTCTAATTTCAATGCAATGCCTATAAACTACTAAAATAACTACACAACTCTAATAGTACATGTGATTGGTGAATGCATTGATTATATATTGATCATTGATTACAATATTATATAGCACAAAAAATTGTTATCCAATAATTGTTAACAATTATGACTTCAAATTTATTTTCATTTCATGAGGCCTATAATCAAACATTTGAAAGATGAAATTAGTTCAACTTAAAAGGATTTTCAGCTATATGTGTTACATAATTTAAGATAGAATCCAACTTGATCACAAGGCCACAAAGGTAAATCTAACACTCTAAAAAATTTTGATGCTCGCATGAAACATAAATACAAAGGATGAGAAAATATAAAAAATAATTGTATAATTGTCATCCTAACACACATTTACAATCAGGTCCTCATTGATGAAAAGCATGTGTTGGTACCCATTCATTTCTTTTTTTTATTCTACTAATCCAATTTCAAACGAATCCAAGTTAAATAACATCTCTAGTTAATTTAGAACCTATCAATTAATATCACCAACCTTTCACCAAATTTAGAGTTTTTCTTAGAACATAGAAAACAATTTATCATAACATATGGGAGAAATATAAAGAAGTATTAAAAATGTTAAAGAAAAAAAAGGATACATAGAATATCTCATCAAAATAGAGGGGTTTTAAATTTGGGTTGTGTATTGGGAAGGGGTGACAAGAGTAGAGTTTAGGGAAATATTTTTTTTAAATAGGGGGATTTTTTAGTAATCCATGAATACACTTGCTATGAAACTTCACTAAGAGAAGCCGTTGTCGGTTGTTTTTAACCCATATCAACTGATAAGAAAGAACAATTGCATTTGATGTTTCTCAATTTTAATTAGTTGAGAAATTCTATCAATAATCAAAAGAAAATATATATGTTGCATAAGGATATTGTAGGAATGGAATAGAAAATAGAGTATTACAATTATCATTTGCACCATTTTCCTAACCTAAACAATAACATATGTCAACTACATTGCACCATGGGAAAATATTTTTACAAACTAAAAGTAAATTCAATGGTTACACTTTCAATATTCCTATCTATTGTTGTGAAGTGTAAAAAGGTGGTATTGTGGAAATTTATCTAATTGTTAATGATAACATATGTAAAAATTATGGCAATAGCCTTAGGTATGACAAGAACCTATCTAATTTATCCCCTTCCTAGATTATGCATACAACATTGCATGAATTTGAAAGAGAGAGCTACGATAATATGATTTTTATCTTATATGGTCAAATAACTAGCATGATAAAGTAGCAAGGATTTTTGGTAGATATATAAATCTAGAGGTTGATAGTAATAGAAAAGGAACAGTACTACTAATGTTTGTTCTGTTTTATAGGGAAGGGTGTGGGAATTTTAGGTGTTTTGACTACTTTTTAGAAGTGTTCAATTTATGGTTATCGATATTTAAAAAGAAGTACCAATTTTTCATAAAAGGATTATTACTAAAATATGCACATTTGAAAGGTCTTTTTAAAATACTTTATTGTATATTCCTTATATTTATATTTAATTTGTATGTCTTTTATATATTAATAGAATAATAATAAAAAAATATTATTTAATAAATACACCACACGGCACACACATAACCTTGTATGTGTGTGTGTAAACATATGTGCATATACATGAATAAATGTATATGTAATATAAATTTTAGTTTATAAACAAATACAAAAGTAGTTTGATGCGTTTGATAATTAAAGTTATTGTTATTTTTAATTTTTAGGTTGTATACAATTTATTTGTCAAATTATAAAATAGAATATTTTACTAGATATTTTTGGTTTTTGAACAATGCTATGACTATCCCATGGGTCGCATAACTATAAGATCAAATATGAGAAGAAAATATATCTTTACGTTACACCATTTTGGAGAATTTTTAAATATTAATTAGATATTCAATATTTTTCTCCTCATTATGTCATTCAAGATTTTGTAAATTAGTATATCTAAAATTTCAATTTATTTTATTCAAATATTTATTTAGCTTGAACTATTTTTAAAAAAAATTATTCTATTTATTAAAGAGGACCTACAAGTGAAATTTTACTTAATAAATGTAAAGATGTCAATTGGTAAGAAAGAAAAAAAACTTTAACTATTTCATATGTAGACCTAAAGGTTATAGTTTTCACTCAACCTCATGATCAATATTTTATTTAGATTCAACATATTTATATTAGAAATTCAATAACAATAATTAATTAAACACATAGGTTCCAATAATAATTTATAAAATTTAATTATGCATAATTTCATTCAAATTCATTTCCTTAAAACTATTTCTAATGAAATATTAATGGTAGAAATAAAAATAAAAGTAGACATCTATATTAAAAATGGAATTAGAATAACACAAATAAAAAAAAGAGTGACATCGAATTTATATTCTATGAAACAACATCAACTCTTCTCGTTCAACAACATAAGTAATTGTAGGATTTCTTTATTTTTTCATACTTATTTAAATATTGCTACTGTACTATATTAACTAGATATAAAAAAATAATATGTAGAATATTGCCAATCCATATGAGCCAGCTGTAACATGCTCGTCCAACAATGATTAGACTGGTAAGGTTGTGGTGGGTGGTATGCACCCTCCTATAGCAGGGATCTGGGTTATACCTTATGCAGTCTCTGCAACTTCTTAATGTACCATGCCCACCTTCTGTAGTAACATGCTCAGCTTCTTGTATTATCATACCCACCTTCTATAGTAACATTCCCCATCGATGCTTTCACTGGAGACGTTGTAGTTCTGGGTGGTCTGGAGCAGCGGGATATGGATTATACCTTCAACAGTCTCTTCAACTTCTTAACACACGCACACCTTCTTCACTCTCCATTGCCATGCTACGCGTAGCAGAGACATGGAAAGTGAATATCAAAATGAGCGAGATAAGAAAAATGAGCATGATGATCACTGACTTCCCCACTTCACACTACTTCAGATCAAATGGAAAGATACCCAAAACCCTAGCTTGGATCAGATATGGAGGAGGAGGTTGTTTAGGCATCAGATCTAGTAAACAAATGAATAAATCCCCTTTTGACTAAATAGTTATGGAGAATGTATGGAGAGGATAAAGAATGGAACACCATCTGGAAAATTAAATACGTTTCTAATCTTTTCCTTGATCAGATTACTAAGGAGGCTTTCAACATTGGAGGTTCTTTTCCTTGATCAGATTACTGAGGAGGCTTTCAACATTGGAGGTTCTAAAATCTAGAACAATGTTTTGAAAGCTAGAAAGGTGGATGCTGAAGGGGGTAGATGGAAGATTGGGGATGAGAGGAAGATTAAATTTTGGGATGACCCTTGGATTCTTGACAAGCCCCTTATGTAGCTATCCTGAATATCAAGATCTTATGAATAGAAGAAAAATCTCTTTTGGAGAAAAAGGTTTAGAGATAATTGGAGAGGTAACAACTGGGTGAATCTTCATGAAAACATAAATAATGCCCTCAATATGAAACAAATAACTAATAATAAGGAGGATTCCTTTATTTGGGGGAATGAGTCATCTCCTAAATTCTCTATTGCTTCTACTTATAGGATTCAAACTCAACATCGACCAAATGATGAGGTTCCTTTTTGGGTGAAACTCTGGAATAATTTGTCATATCCCTAAAGTTGATATTTTTCTTGGCTCTTCTTGTAGAATAAAATTCTAATGATAGTCAATTTGGTGAAAAGGCGACTCTATATCCCTAATATATGTTGTCTTTTTTGTGAGGATTGTGAGTCGGATTCTCATCTGCTTCCAAGTTTCTCTTATTCCTTAGAGATATGGAAATCATTTTTAACAAAGATGGAATATATGCTGGGTTTTTACTAGAACTATCAAGGATTTTTTCCAGCAATGGAATTGACCCAGTTTGAACAAGAGAGTCAGATTGGTGTGGCTTCTAGTTGTTTCTCACCTAATTTGGATTGTCTGCAAAGAATGTAATAATATAATTTTTTAGGAATACCCATAGAAACCCTATGGTGTTGGTTAATACTATTTTCAAAAGCATTCAGGAGAATAACTCTATGCATTTAAATAAATTTGGTGACTCAGGTATGGAAATTGATTTTTGGAATATCAATTCAATAAATGAAAAGAAAAAAGGCAGAGAAAAATTGTTATTGGTTGTCTCCTCTTGAGGGTTGGGTGAAGGTCAACTTTGATGGTGTGGTGAAAGGGAATCCTAACAAAGCAGGTTGTGGGGGGATCATTAGGGAAAGTTGTGGTAACTCCATCATTGCTATTTTTGTTCCTCTTGGTTCTCAAAGTAATCATACTATTGAGGCCCTCAGAGCCTATTATTATTTTAGGTTGGCTAAACAAATGAATGTTGAAGAGGTGTGGTTAGAAGGGGATTCCCTAAATATTATAAATGGTATAAAAGGGAGTTCTAAAGTTTCTTGACCTCTATATCCAATACTATAGACATGGCCATTGATATATTGGGTTCTTTTAAAAAATCCTATGTGTCTCATGCCTTTCAGGAATCTAATACCATCACTGATGTATTTTCCAACAAAGGGGTCAGTCTTGACTCCCTTTTGACATGGAATAAAGTGAAGGACCTAGACAAAGATACTATTAGTCTTATAAATTATGATGAGAGAAGTACTAAGTTTGCAAGATTTATTGGAAATAGATGAAACGATCATGGAGTAAGGATTACAGCACCAATAGTCAATGCTAGCTTGGAATGTTAAAGAACCATCATTACTATTTATTTTCGCATGATTTCTGGGAGCCTAGACTCGACTTCTTTGCCATTTGGTTATAGGTTTCTTTTGTTAATTGTATAAATATTTAAGCTAGAGAGAAAAATGACAATGGGGGATGATTTGAATAGAAAGGAACCTGGTGATTGCTTGAAATTCAAGAAGAACCCTAAGATATGGAGGAAATTTGAGAAGGGTTAGATCATGCCTTATTTGGAGAAGTTGCATGGTTATGATAAGGGCATTACCCATAAATTCATTGTAGGATAGAGGAACAATTCTATCATGATTGATGGTAGGAAAATCATCCTCAATGTGGAGCTTATTGCTCAAGTAACTGGTTTATCCTTGTTCGGTCTAAAATTTTACAAAAATAGAAAATTTTCTCAAATGATCACTAACAAAATTCCCCAAGTCTATTAAAGAAAGGGATTCCATTGTCAAAAAGAGGGGTTTTTATGTTGTCAATAATATTAAGTATTTCTGGCACGAGGTCCTCATTGTCATTATGGAATACATAACTTTGGAAGGTTATTTTATGAGAGCCCGGTCTCACCACTTTATTCTTTTAAATCACTTCCTCTATAAGGATTTTATCTCATTCTCGTACTATCTCTTTAATTCTCAACTTTGTACCCTGGCTGTGAATAGTAAAAATATTGATATTCACATTCTTCACAAGGGTCCTCATTTTTCTGATTCATGACCATATGCTGAATAATATCCATGGGAGCTTTGTGAAAAACCCTAAGGAAAAGAGAAAGAGTATAACCTCTATAAAGGGAAAGGATGAATCACTAGCCAAAAGAATAAAAAATGTTGACTCTTAGACTAATGATAACCCTCGTTCAGCTTAGAAGAAGAAGAAGAAGAAGAAGAAGAAGAAGAAAGTGTTTGTTTGAGTACGCGGTGAGATTAGAGAATGAGGAGACAGACTCGGACGATGGCTCTACCAAAGATGAAGATTCAAAATTATTGATCTCTAGTAAATAGAAAATGGTGAGATAGAAGAGTAAGGGTTAAGATGCAGAGGGAAAAAATACATATTCATTTGAGGATACTTCTATGGATGAGAAGGAGAATTTTGAGGCTTTTGGGGAGGAGATTACAAAGGATACATAGGTTACAGGGATGATGAAGCTGAGAAAAATGAGGTTGATAGAAAATAGGATAAAGCTAGAAATGATGAGGGCCTTGTTGAGGGTATTAGTGAAGATCCTGTTGTGGAGCTGAGTCCTAACCAAGGAACTAAAAACATCCTTATTGACCTAGACTCTTCTTACATGGAGAAACTCTTGAAATTAAGGAGGACTAGAAGGAAAGGGTGGAGATGCCTGATAAATTGGATAAGGACACAAAAATTGGGAAGAATAATGACTAAAATATTATGAAGGATACCATTGATGAGGTATACATGGATGAGGGTAACAACAATTGTGAGGAAAAGATGGAAGGGGAGGATTACAACATTCTCTATTCTACTCAAATGTTGGCTAAGGAAAATAAAGGGACTGATATTAGATAGGAGGCTGCTAAGAGAGAGGATTATGTGTTGATGATAATGGAGGATCTTACTGATAAGGAGGAATTGTATTTGGGCTTCTTACACACAACTAAAGCTAGAGCTCTATTTTCTTTCAGAAATGACAAATGGTGTTATCAGAAGATTGGGAAGCTTAAGGCATGGAACACTGACCTGGAGGCTAAGTCTCAGAATCTTTTGGAGAGAGTTAATAATATGGGTAAGGACTATGACCACTCTTAGGATTTTTGTAGCACTGTTAAATTACTGGCTAGGATTGAATGCATTGAAAAAATGATGGAAAACCTATACAAGCATTCTATGGAGGGCATAAAGTCTACTACTAGTAACCTTTGTTCATTGGTTGACATGTTGGAGAAGGAGTGGAAAGCTATGCAGAACCCTAATACTAAGGGGAAAGGCCAAGGGTCCATAACTAGAGCGAAGATGAGCCAGAATCCCTCTTCCCATAAGGAAATTATGGGGATCAAGGAGAATAAAAAAATAACAGAGCTCAAGAAAAAGATGGAAGTCTTCATCCAAATTCTAAAAGAATGGCAGTAACTGGTCTATTTTACTGGTTGCCATTTTGTTTCCTATGTTGTTGGTTTTAGCTAGTTTGGGTTGTTTGTCCCCCCTTTCTATTTTGGTAGCTCTTTTTTGGTGTACTTATTGTCTAATCTATTATTGTAACTATTTGGATTTTGGGTCCCTATAAAACCTATTTTTGCTTTAATTTCAAAACTGATGTAAAAATTATGGTAATAGCCTTAGGTATGACAAGAACCTATGCAATTCACCCCCTTCCTAGATTATGCATACAACATTATATGAATTTGAAAGAGAGGGCTAAGATAATTTGATTTTTATCTTACATGGTCAAATAACTAGCATGATAATGTAGTAAGGCTTTTTGGTACATGTATGAATAATATAAATGTGAAGGTTGATAGTAATAGTGAAGGAACATTACTTACTACTTATTTTTGTTATCTCTTTGTAGGGAACGATGTGGGAATTTTAGGTGTTTTCACTTCTTTTTGGAAGGGTTCAATTTATGGTTATGGAGATTTAAAAGAAGTATCAATTTTTCATGAAAGGGTTATTAATAAAAAATGTACACTTAAAAGGTCTTTTTAAAATACTTCATTGTATATTGAATACTCCTTATATTTTAAATTTATTTACATTTTACTTTTAAATTTGATATTTATGTATTTTAGATATTTATTGAATAATAAAAAATAATAGTATTTAATATGCATGTACAAGAATAAATGCATATGTAAAATAAATTTAAGTTTTTAAACAAACACATAATTAGTTTGATGTGTTTGATAATTGAAGTTATTGTTATTTTTCATTTTTAGTTTGTAAAGAATTTAGTTGTCAAATTATAAAAATGAATAGTTTACTAGATATTTTGGGTTTTGAACAATGCTATGACTATCTCATGGGTCGCCTAACTATAAGATCAAACATGAGAAGAGAAAACATTTTTATGTTACATGATTTAAGAAAAAATATTTTTTATTTTATTTATTATAGAAGATCCAAAACTTTTATTTATAAATATAACGATTTCAATTGGTAAGAAAGCATAAAACTTTAACTATTTCATATGTAGAACATTTTTATAGTCGATAATACATTACTTACGGCTATAGTTTGCACTCATTTTGTAACATGAATTACAATTGATTTTACATTTGAAAATTATATTTCAACAAATATTATGAAATAAAATTCATAATATTAGATTTTAAAAGACAACTAACACTATAAATTTATAACATTAAAAACTTTATGATCAATATTTTATTTAGATTCCACATCCAAACTAGACATTTGTATATTTGGAATTCAAGAACAATAATTAAATAATAATTTATAAAATTTAATTATGCATAATTTCATTCAACTTCATTCCTTAAACTATCTTTACTGAAATATTAACTGTAGAAATAAGAATAAAAATAGCCATTTATATTAAAATGCAATTAGAAGAACACAGATCAAAAAGGAGTGACAGCGAATATGTATTCTATGAAACAACAACAACTCATCTTCGTTCAACAACATAAGTACTTGCAGGATTTCTTTATTTATTCATACTTATTTAAATATTGCTACTATACTAGATTAACTAGATATGAAAAACAGCACGTAGAATATTGCCAATCCATCTGAGCCTGCTGTAACATGCTCCTCCAGCGATGATTAGACTGGTAAGGTTGTGGTGTGTGTCTCGCACCCTCTGCAGCGGGGATCTGGATTATACCTTTTGCAGTCTCTGCAACTTTTAAACGTGCCATGCCCACCTTCTGTAGTAACATGCTCACCTTCTGTAGTAACATGCTCCACCGATGCTTTCACTGGAGATGCTGTAGCTCTGGTTGGCCTGCAGCAGCGGGGATCTGGATTATACCTTCTGCAGTCTCTACAACTTCTTAACACACGCCCCCCTTCTTCACTTGCCTGGGCCTGCATGCCACGCGTAGCGGAGACATGGCAAGTGAATATCGAAATGAGCGAGATAACAAGTATGAGCATGATCATGAGCACTGACTTCCCCATTGCACACTGCTTCAGTTACCCAATCACTTGGCTCAGATATGCAGTGGCAGAAGAAGACGAGGAAGATACAGACGGAGAAGGGAAAGGCAGCTATATTTATAGAGAAAACATTTTGAATACTTCAAATTCTAGTTAAAACTTTGTGAGAGAGGCGTTTAAACTCATAGTGCGTGTCAAAGAGTCCGCATATGACTAAGTGTTAAAGTATTCGTTGAATAGGTTACGGTGACTAATGATTCCACCTGTTAAAAGTGTCCTCCTTGAACATGGCATCTAACAAAATCTGGTTCACTGACGAAACCAAGCATATTTCTTCATGAAGAGAGTGGGAGTCATCCGAGCCATCCGTGAGTCGGGCGAGCAGCTTTCCTTTCAATATTTGCTCGCTACTCGCTAGCTTTCCATCTTCCACCTGTTAAAAGCGCAGTGCACGTTCTCCTTCAACGTAGGATTCCTTGTTCAGAGAATACGAGTCATCCGCCAGTTAGCAAATTAGTCGGAAAATTTTCCCACGTCTAGGGGCATAGGATCACGGTAACTTACACGCTACAATTGTTTATATACTTTTATATATCGATTTTGTTGACTAGATTTTGGGTATCATTATTGTTACCTTTTAGCTTTATTATAGTATCATGTACGTACAGTTGATGATTCATGACATATATAGGTTACAAGGCTTGATTATATATATATATATATATATATATATATATATATATATATATATATATATATATATATATATATATATATATATATATATATTAGTTCAATTTATTGTATAGATTATAGAATGATTTTTTCCTATCAAATTATTTTTTAAACTAAGATAGTAAATAACAAATACACCTCTACATGGCGCTTCTTGTGTTGAAGCAGTGCTCCCAAGTGAGAATCACGACAAATACGACTTCTACAAGAAGAAACAAGAAATCATTAAGAAATAAAATATATTGGTTAGATTATCTACAAATGTACATAAGACTACTTATATAGGCATGGGAGAGAGAATGTAGGGCAAAAAGAGACATGTGTCCTAATCGTGCCCAGGAATAGGCAGGTAGGTAATAACAACTACATCGGAGCAAATAGGGATGCACATAGGAAATATTCAGTTGCAACTAATATCTGCCTAAGTGGAACTTAGGCTCTAGAGTAAATGATAATTACTCTAAAACTCTCATTTAAGCACAACTTATGGAGAAAAATTCAATATGAAATGTGATACCCTTTCTTATTTGTTGTTTTGTTTTTATAAGAATTATGTCTTTCTATCATGTTATGATTTGAGGGTACTTTTATTATCGTTTAATGATTTGGATTAATTCTATTTTGAGTATTTTTCTCTTTTAAGGATATCGGTGCTATTGGCTTTGTCAACATTGATCGTTTAAGTATTTTGATATTCACATAGAAGACCAATTGGTATAAAGTTGTGATTGTATGCATATAAACACATGTATTTGATATTCAAATAGAAGACCAACTGGTATAAAGTTTGGATGTATGCATATAAACACATGTATTTTTTATACAGTATTTAAAAGCACAAAGCTATGTCACGTTTCAGGCTAACTTATCGGCATAGCTAAATTTGAGTATTTCTAACTAAAAACTAATTTCTTGCAAACATATCGTTTATCTAGATTCATTCTAGATAAGTTAGATAAGTGCTTGAACTTTTCCAATTGGAAATATCTATTAAATGCATGTTTTATACCAATTACCAAAGAAATAAAATTATTTCAAAAAATAGATGTTTCAATAACTCCTACTCTTTTTAATGATATTTGTTAAAAAAAAAAAAATGCCCTTTTTTAGATTTTAGAGTCATGATTATCATCATATAAGTTTTATGGTATTTTTATTAGATCTAATATATTATAATTTCAAAATACTGCAAGTAGGTATTTTAACATTTGAGAAGAAGTTGCTTCAAAAATATAAAAAAAGAGGAAATTATATCAGAAAAATTTCAATTTTATATTTAACACTAAAGGAGAGAGTAATCTTCAAGAATGTGTAATTTGTTTTCTAAATATTGTAGATTTGATAGGGGAAATTTGGTGGGAGATGAGAGTTGTCAATTTTGGATAAGTTTGACTTGGAGTAGTTATAACAAAGAAAACATACATTAGAAACCAATTTTTCTTTTTTTTGCACTAGATATACATGTCATCTATAACGTATTTTGAAATCAAAGGAAAAAATGATTATTTGCATATACTTTTTTGGTGGGAACAAGACCCTAGTTTTTTAGTAGTTAAAAAATGGAGTTCAAAAATTAAAAAAACTATGTCTACTCTTTTTTTTAAAAAAATTAAAAAATTATAGGCATAAACTTCATCTACTTGTACACATTTCATTGGTTTACGCCTTCTTCAAATTCTAAACATAAATGCTACTTTTATATTGTTAAAGTTGAAAATTATGAGTGTTGTTGACCTTTTGCTTTGTAAAAGTGTGACACAGGTTTGTACTTTTACTTACCGTAACTACAATTTATTATATATGACTATGACTAGGAGATTGAAATAATTTATAGTCCCTACTTATAGATGGATTATTAAATACTTCAAATGGGGTTATATTAAATGACAATTAAGATTGATATTTATTTTCCTCTTTATATTTTTTTACTAAAGAGATTACTAGATTATAATAAATTAATGTTTGCTAGAGTTTATTTTATTTATATTCTTGATTTTATTAGGTATGAGAATTGGTTACATTCCTATGTAACCTCATCATGGGCATTTTTAATATTTATTTTGGATTGGTTTGAGGGCGTTCTTCTGGGGAGATTAAAAGGGAAATATTTTTGGAGGAGATTTATTTTCTAGTTCTTGTGTTTTTTCTTGGCTGGAGTCTTGGGCCAATCCTAGACAAAGGAGTTGTAGGAAAAACTTCTCTACTTGGTTCTTGATAATTAAACTTGGAGGTAGGATTTTATTTCCTTTTATCTTGTCTCCTATCATTGAAATTTTAGATTCATATCAAGAAAGAAATTGAAAATGTTGTAATGTTATTTGAATGGGACTAAAATGTGTTTTATGATTGATTAGGAAATTGAAAAGTTTTCATTTAGAGGGTTCATGTCTCTTGTTAGTTATGGAATAGTTTCATATGTAAATTAGTTTTACTATAGTGTTGTTGGAAAAATGGTCAGTGCTCCCCTTGGGATTCGTGACATGGTTTAACAACCTCATGTGTCTTCTATAAGTCTAGTGGTTGTATCAAACATTAATAGGTCAATCTTTTGGTGCAACGAAAACCACTACTTGTAACAAGTGGTATCAGAGCTTGGTAACAAGTTCGAATCCCCTCAGGTAATGCTGAGGGGGAGATTGTAGGAAAAATGGTCAGCACTCCCCTCGGGATTCGTGACATGGTTTAACAACCTCATGTGTCTTCAATAAGTCTAGTGGTTGTATCTAGCATTAACAGGTCGATCTTTTGGTGCAACGACAACCACGACCTGTAACAAGTGTCCACCAACATTCTCCTATATAATTTATTGTTATAAATGATTATAATCATTGCTTTTCTTGGGTAGTTTTCTCCTTATACATTAGGCCATTGACTTCTTATTGTGTCATGCACAATTGGAATCATGTTTCACAACGTTATTTTCCAACCTCATGAGTCAATTCTTAGTGTGGGGCATTTGGTAATATTGGTAACACAAACACCCATTTATTTTTCAAAAAATGTTTGTATCACTACTACATAAAGTAGTATTTTAAGACATATTTTCAAGACAAATTGAAAATTTTTTCTAAAATATTTTAAGTTATTATGTTAATATTAAAAATAAAAATAAAAACTATTATTAATGTGTTATATTAAAACTTAAGACAAAATCATTTTCATTTACGACAAAGGAAGGTGGGAGAGGTATATGGAAAAATGCTCATGCATTTTCATTTTGGGCATAATTAGAGGTAGACGAAGGTGGGAGAGGTAGATGGGACAAAAATTTTCAAAGGAAAATGAGGAGATTATTGAATAAAATTGCATGGACTTCTCTTGCTCATCACAGGAAATGCATTAGGAAACCCATCAGTTGACTTGATTTTCTCAGAGAGACTGCCATTATCAGAGCTTGCAAGGGGGAAAAACTCACAAACTCATCGATTCGCTTTACTTTCTCAGAGAGATTGCCATTGATAGTACAACCTGCAAAGGGCAAAAACTATGAGTTTTCAAAACTAGTATTTTTGCAAGAAGAGTGCTCAAAAGTGGTTAGTAACTAGCTTGTAGGCAACCCATTTTCCTTTCTATTTGTATTCTATGCATAACGTAGATCTATAACATAGATGAAGTCATCGTGAACTAAAATAGATTGCTAAATTTCATGTGCAAGGGTTTGAAACAAGGGCACTCTTTTTTTATTTCCCCTACAATTAGGGTTTCTATCGCTGATGGAATTGGGGGTTTTTTGTTGTGCAATTTTCCCATTAATAGTCAAGTAGAAATTTGCCACACCCAGATCCATGATTGAGAAAAATATAGCTAAAACCCACAGAATCGTGAATCAAAACAAACAACAAATCAAATTTAAATATAGCTAAAACCCTTAAAAATGTGAATCACGACAATTATTGAATAAAATTGCATGGACTGCTGAAGCCTTGAATCTAGACTCATCATCTTGGATGATGTGGACCAAGAACACCAATTGAATGTTCTATTGCCAGAAATGGATAGCCTTGAATCTGGCATTTTGATCATTGCTATGTCTCATGATATGGGAGATCTTCTAAAGTGTGGCATCTCCTCCACTGCCATCTGTAAAATGAGTGGCCTTAATCAGCACCATGTCGAGTGGATTTTCTATCGCCATACTTTTTTACAAGGTCATCCAAAAGAGGGATTTCAAGATCTAGTTCAAAAGTATTTGATTCATAATAGCGGATTATCTTTATCTCTCAAGGAGCATGGAGAATAGATTTACAAAATGTCCATGGAGGCCAAGGATGTTATCTATGATATGGGGAATGAAAGTCCAAGATCCAAGGTCACTGAGATTGATGATTTTCATAGAAATAGAAAACAAGAAAAGATTGGGAGAAAAGAGGAGATAGCTAAGCAGTGGATTTACATGCTTTCTAGTGACCAAATTGGGTGGTGGGGATTCGATCCATTTTCTAGTAGATTGCATGATATGGCCTCTGATTCATGTTTTTCTTCAGGTGACAAGGAATCTCTCTATGTAGGCACCCATCTCCTTGTATTAGGAAGAGAGATTGAAGGTCTTGTGATATGGACATATGATCTTGTAACCAATGAGTGGTACAAGGGACCCAAAATGATTACTCCCAGTTGTCTATATGCAGAATAAAATAAATTTATACATATATTATTAACTGATCTTAAACCTGCAAGAGAGAATCTATAGAAATGTAAGAAAAAATGTTAGAAAAGTAGTTCTAAAGACCCCATGAGAAATCCCTATAAAACCCAGAGGGATGGAACCTACTCTGAGCATTGTCTCCTTGCATTGTGTTCTCATGATACTATACTGGGTTGTTTTCAAGTATATTTATTACATTAAAATGTGTCGTTAGTTCCATAGGAACTATTTCTGAAAATGGTGTTGATAAAAGAGAACATTATTCTACTCTATTCCTTTAGAGTTTCCAAGCCTGAGGGTTTGGACAAATAAGATTAAAAAATTTAATTGAAAAGTAATTTAGCAATAGCTACACTGTTAAGAGAAACAAGGGAACCCATGTTTTCTTTGATAAGGTCAAAATCATCAAATTTGTGATCTCCATCTTATTCTCTTTCCCTTATATAGTGAACATGTCTGTAGTTACAATTTATAGTCATGTCCCTTGATTCAAGCCCTTATACAAAATAGAAAAGAAAAGTTAAAAAAGTAATAAAGGGGTGCACAATTCATCTGCCTTGCTATCGTTAGCCATTACATATACTGGCATGTTCCTAAAGTTATACTTGTAAACATGTTTCATGATTCTTGGCAGTATTTTCTAAAGCCCCATCTACAAATGACATTTGCATCATATTGTTCTAGCATTGCAATCCATGAGATGCCATCTCTTGAGTAGTGTGCTCTCGAACAGCTCATGCACCCTATTTATGTTTTTGTATTTGGCATGAAATCTATCCAAGTAAGTTAAAATAGCATCTTTGTTATGGTACCCTATCAAATGGTTCAAACACCTTTCTTAGGCTTCTCTACTTTCACTTGGGTGCCCCCTACAAAAGTTGTGATGACTGTAGCTAAGATAAACAAAACAAAATTCTATTCGAAGATGTCTGAGCTCTATAGAAGAAAACCTAAACGAAAAAAAATAACATGAAATACTTGAAGTTAAATTTGGATCTGGTTCCATTGTAGAGGAGAGTGTCCATGTCACTACAAAAATTAGGATATTTAAAATTGTAGGAGATGCAAATGAAAGAAGTATGATCTTATAGAGAAATGTGAAGGAATGCAACATTGAAATCATGGATCCTCAAATCTTTTTACTATGAAGCATATGTCACATATGTCGTAGTAGAAATTTAGATAGAGAAGTAAATCTATGCTTTCAATGTCATGGAATCTTAACTAAATTTTGAAAAACAATTCACATTTCTTAAAGAGTTCAAGACAGAATATTCATTTTTTATATTCTTCATTTTAGAATAACTAATAGTTATCCTTCTCAAATATATAAGATATCCTATTGACATTGGAAACCTTCAGAACTGATAGCCTCTGCTAATAGTCAAGCCTCTGAAATGCATTGGAGGCTGTAGAAGCAATCTTAAAATTCAGTTCAGTCGAAGAAAAAATTACAACATTTTAAAATTTTAGTATTTCAACTGTATCTATATAGAACTAGTGAATAACATACTCAAATCTATATTATCCCACTATTCCTCCAATATATTTAAGTGTCTTTTAACTCTAAAATTATTAAGTTTCTCAATGAGAGCCAGGAAGGAAATTTTGTAGTCGATAAACCAATCCCATGAAGCTAGATAAGATTTTCTGATTATGTGGCAACTTCTTTGGTACATTCATGTGTAGTATCAACAAGAAGCTCTAAACAAGGTGCTTGAGCATTTTGGAAGAGGATGACGTGAATGTAAATTTCACACCTCGAATATGCATGCTCTCCTGAATTAAAAGGTTGAAAAAATAAAATTAATGTTGGAATATTAATTTTTCCCCACCATAATGCATAAATATATTTCAGTTTTTAAGCTAGATCAAAAAATATAGGATATTGCATGTAAGAGTTCTCGATTGTAATCACTCTTCTAGTGTAATTGCATTCCATAGAGGAATCCACATAATAGTTTGTATTATTAGCAATCAATTGGTTTATGAATGCTCTAGATTTGGGAATTATGTATTTCTATAATTTGTGTTTTCGAATAATTTGTATTTATACATATCTTTTTAAAAAAATTCAAATTTTTAACATGGCTGGTGAAATCTAGGGCTTGGACATTCAAAATTTTTTGTTAGAATGGCCTAATGGAGAATACTTTCTTTAACTCCCGACAACTATCCTAATAATGAGGTTACTTTCTTTAACTCTTGAGTTCAGAAGTGATAGGAGGGAAGGTAGCTCGAGCTATTCGACTTCTATATCCTCACCTCCGACTGGGGGAGATGGAATTCAATTCACACACTAGTAGTAGATCCAACAACACCTTAAAATGAAAATTCCATCGGTAGTGGTTTATTAGTTTATTGTTGTGTCAAAATGTTGTGGTTTATCAGTTTATTGATGTTGGTGGATATTGGATGTGAAGTCAGAATAGTTGTGGTAGAATGTAAATATGTAATAGATGAGGAGCATTCTCTTGGGAATATCTTTTTTGTTAGAAATAATAATAAAAATAGTAGAGAAAAGGAAATAACCCAAGTGTGAGTGCATGAAAAGAAATTACCAAGATCACCAAGAGAGAGAGAGAGAGAGAGAGAGAGAGAGAGAGAGAGAGAGAGAGAGAGAGAGAGAGATGAAATGCTTCAAAGAGTCAAGCCACACGATCAAGAAAGTGGTCCAAGAACAACAAGAACTCAAAGATTTTTGAAAGGGGAAAAGAAAAGAAAAACCCCTTGTGAATTATGAATGAGGTTCAAAGCCTAGGGAAGAAGAAAGAAATCGAGCTCAAAGCTCATTACAATATGGAGAGCAAGAATGAGAGAATAGAGAAGATTATTGAGCAAGTGTGTGAGAGGCATCTCTTAATTAGAGATGAGTAGATGATTTTTCATGTAACTCCCATCTTAGATGAATGCCACATTCATATTGTGTGTGAAAAATGTGAGATTCCTCTTAAGGAGGAATATCTAATTTCCTTATTAAAGGAAGTACAAAAAAGTGACATGTCCTCCTACTTGGAATAGAGGAAAAATACAATATAGGATACCTTGGTTTATCCTTTAATTACATATTTTACCAAGGAAAGATTAATTTCTAACACCCCCCTTTAATCTTTAGTTGGGGTATTTACATAAAAGGGTATCAAACCCAAATTGTTACAATGAAATTTAAATTTCTCTCTAGAAAGAGGTTTTTATCAAAATATCTGCAACTTGATCGTCACCTTTATAGTAGAGGAGGGAAACTTTATTTTCATCAATTTTTTCTCTAATGAAGTGGTGGTGTAGTGAAATGTGCTTTGACTTTGCATGGTAAACTGGATTCTTTGCCAAGGCTATTGCACTTTGATTGTCACAATACAATGGTGTAGGTTCTTGTTGAGGTAGACCCAAATCTTCAAGTATTCTTCTAAGCCATAAAGCTTCTATAGAAGCATGAGTACAACTTTTATATTCAGCTTCGATAGAACATATAGAAATAAATTGATCTTTTTTACCTTTCCAAGATATAGTACCTGAACCAAGAGAAAAACAATACCCAAAAGTAGATTTCCCATCATTGGGGTCTCCATGTAAATCTGAATTAGTAAAAACCTTTTAAAGAAAAATCAGAATTTGCATCATAAAATAATCCTAAGTTAATAGTACCTTTAATGTATGATAATATTCTTTTAGCAATTTTGAAGTGTTTGTTGAGGTTTGGACATGAATCTTGAAGCTAGACCAACACTAAAAGATAGACCAGGTCTAGTGAGAGTTAGATAATTTAAACTACCAACAAGTTCTCTATAAGGAGTGGCAGCTATGAATGGAGATAGCATATCTATCATTAAATTAGTTCCTAATTCACATGGAATTGAAACGTGATTAGCATCATTCATATAAAATTTATCTAGAACATCTTTAGTATATTTACTTTGAGAAATAAAAATACCCTTAGGGGTTTGCCAAATTTGCATTCCAAGGAAATAACATAAAAATCCTAAATCAGTCATTTGAAATTTTTGGTTGAGTTGGAACTTAATATCAAAAATTAAATGGTTAGAACTAGAAGTAAGAATCAAATCATCAACATAAAGAATGATAATAGTAATGTCATCTTCACTATGCTTGATATACAAGTTAGGATCATTTTTACTTCTTTCAAAACCTTGAGAAATGAAGAAAGCATTAATTTTGGAATACCACTCTCTAGGAGATTTCTTTAAACCATAAATAGATTTATTTAGTTTGCATACTAGATGTTCATGACCTTCTTTAATAAAACTGGGAGGTTGAGACATATATATATATATTTCTTCATGCAAATCACCATTTAGAAAAGAACTTTTAACATCCATTTGGTGACTAGGCCAATTCATTTTAGAAGCCAAAGAAAGAACTACTTTAATGGTCGACATTTTTGCAATAGGGTAAAAGGTCTCATTATAGTCTAATCCTTCAATTTGAGAGAAACCTCTTGCTACTAATCTAGCTTTAAACTTACTAATTTCATTATTGGTATTCAACTTAGTTGTATATAACCATTTGCATGAAACTAAATTTTTACCATGAGGTAAAGGAACTAAATCCCAAGTATTATTAAAAATTAAAGTTTCATATTCCTCTTGCATAGCATTTTGTCAATAAGGTTGATTTTTAGCTTGAGAAAAGGTTTGAGGATCATTAGAGTGCATAAGAGAAGACATTAAAGCATATTTACAATAATTAAGTCTCCTAGGTCTAAGCCCACCCATTCTAGAAATATAATTATCACCTTCATTAACTAAATCTTTAAACCATTTAGGATTTCTCTTAGAAGTAATGGAAATATCACTATGAGGAGTAAATTCATCATTTTCATCCTCACTATGAGGAGTAAATTCATCATCATCATTATGAACATAATTACTATCATTATGAGAAAAATTATCACTATGAGGAGTACAAACATTATTACTATCATCATCATTTTTTTTAATACTAGTAGGAATAGAAATAGGTGCATTAGGATTAGGGTTTAGAATAGGAGGTTGGTCCTCCATGAGGTCAAGAATACCCCCTTTAAATTCATCATCTTTGGCCTTGAAACAATCATGTACTTCATTTTCTATAATAACAACATCTCTTGCAATATGAACCTTGTTAAAAATAGGATCATAAACTCTATAACCTTTAGTAGATTCATCATATCCAATTAAAATTAATGAAAAAGATTTAGAATCTAATTTATGCCTTTTTTGTTTGGGTGTGTGAACATAAGCAATAGATCCAAAAATTCTCAAATTTTATAAATTTGGTTATCTACCGGACCACGCTTCCTCGGGAGTTATATCTTTCAAATATTTAGTAGGTGTTCTATTAAGAACATAAGTGGCACAAGCCATTGCTTCAACCCATAACTTGTAATGAATATTTTTTGCATGTAACATACATCTATCCATTTCTATAATAGTTCTATGCTTCCTTTCCACCACACCATTTTGTTGTGGCGTATAAGGAACAATAAGCTTATGTTTTATACGAAAAGATCTCAAATAAGAATGAAATGCATTGTTAACATATTCAGTACCATTATCTGTTTAGAACTAAATTGCCTTTCCACAAACAAATGAAATTCAGAAAATGTGTCAAGAACTTGATCTTTAGTAAGAAAGAAATAAATCCAAATTCTTCTAGTGAAATCATCCACAAAGGTAACAACATAATTTGAGCCTTGTATTGAGTTGTTCTCCATTGGCCCCAAAAGATCACTATGAATAAGATGTAACTTATGAGACACCCTCCATGAAATACTATGAGGAAATGGCTCACTTTCCATTTTTCCACTCATGCCCCCTATGCATGTAATTTTAGATGGAACAAGAGGAGGCAATCCTTCAACCATGTTAGATTTTAGCAATCTAGAAATATAATTAGAATTCAAATGGCCAAGCCTTTCATGCCATCTATTGAAATCAATATTCACTTTCAAAGATTACCTAGAAGAGGCAAACTCATAAAACTTAAACAAATTATCATGATCGAACTTAGCATTAGAAACAACATAATCAATGTTTGGATCAATAATAGAGCACATATCCTTATGAAATTCAACTTTGTAATCTTGACATAATTGAGCAACTGAAAGAGGATTGGATTTCAATTCAGGAACATAAAGAACATTGTCTAATTTTCCATTTGGAACATTAACATCACCAACTCCATCAACTTTTCAACTACTATCATCAGCTAATTGAATATGAATATTAGTAGTATCATGTTGCAAAGAATCAACAACTTCTCTATGAGATGTAACATGATGAGAAGCGCCACTATCAATAATCCATTCTAATGCATGAGAAGTTTTATAACAAGCAGTAAAAGCACGACGAGATTGATTACCTTGAGATTTGAAGTTATTTTGATTATATAGTTATTCATAGGCTTCTTATCGTTTTTCTTTTTAAAACAATCATTAGTTAGGTGACCATGTTTACCACAATAAGTACAATGTGGTTTCTGATTTTGTTGATTATTATATAATTATTGTTATTATTATTGTATGATGGCCTAGAATTAGACTTGTTGTTTGAATTATTATTATTATTATCATTATTATTATTTGAATAACCATGATGATTATTGTTATGATAATTTTTTGTTTTTTTATAGACAAAAGTAGACAAGCCACCACATATATTATTTAATAAATTGATTCAAAGGGCTCCCCTGTGGAAGAACCAAAAAGAAACCCCAGGATTATAGCCCTATACGTGCAATAATATAGAGTATATTTTTACATAACTAGGAGTCTTTGTAAGATTTTAGATAAAAACCTTAAAGACCCTACGACCTAGTAGAAAGATAATTACAATCATATGTCAAATTTGAAGATAACTATATATGTCGAGTTCGAGGATAAACCATCTAAATCTCCCTAATAGTAGTAAAAAAACTAAATATTTAGTCCAACTATTCTCTGACTTTGATTGAAGAGAAAATATACCATGAGCAACCTATAGGTGGACTATGAAAACTAAATCTACAATAGGGCCATTTACACTTTTCACATCATATGATTAATATTTGGAGATTCACAAAAAATGCCATCACTTCAATCTAGCCAAGGCATACAGTAGACAAAATTTTCCAAACATACCCCTATTCCACCATGTCCTCGTAGTTCCCACCTAAATTGAAATGAGTCAAATCCTAGCCAGCAGGAGGAACTGGTTCTTCAAAAGACTCCCAACCATCATTATCTGATTGCCACTGGTGAGTTACTTGCCGCAATGTATCTCCAAACTGATTCTAGGAAGTCACAGATTGGATACACACTGATGCAAGAAAGTTAAGATCCGGTACAGGGGTTACATAATGTGGTGCCACCAGAGTAGTGGGAGAACTTTGCTGAGCCCTTGGCAGAAAAGTAGGTGAAGCATGAACATCGAGCAGATCTAATAGGGCATTCATTAAGCTCCAAAAGGAAGCTTCAAGCTTGCGACCGAGGACTGGTGACACCATTTGCAGAGTATTTTTAAAAATCCTATAACTGTGACGTTCGAGGGCTTTTTTGGCACAATTATATATCAACATGTGCTCATGGGAAGCCATCAACAGATATTGGGGAAACAAGCCAATGAAAAAATCTTCGCTATTCCACAAATCATACTTTTGAATGGCCTTCATGGGCTTGTCTTCTCCAATAAATTATGGGTGAATTACCCTATTCGCTATTAATATTAGCAGATCCACTGATTACAACACATCAAGGGAATTGGATAGGAATATTGAAGCCAAATGTGACGGAAAGAGAATTTGTGCAAATTTCGGTGAAAGAACATTCTCACCAATAACTCTCCGGATAGTACTGCGAATTAGCGGGGAATGAATGATGAAAACAACATCTAAAATGGTGTCCTCAACATATGCAGGGAGAGGACACTCCATAATTTCTGGTGGAATGAACACTCTAAAATTCCTCGGAAGTAACTCATCGTGAAACAAATGACAAGATATGCATCTCAGGCATTTCGCAAGTGAAGAATCCATAGTGTAGAAAATAGGGTAGAATGCGAAAATGCAGGAGATGAACTAGCACTCCAAGAAGACAAGAATGTTAATTAAGTAGAAATTTGAATCCTCTTACACATGCGATATCATATCAAGTTGCTCCCCACTGAAATGTTTACACAAACTAGCATTAAAAAGACAATGAAACATGTTCTTTACAGTGCCCAAAATGAATGATGTGTAGTCCGTCGTATGTTTAAGTTGCCAAAATCACATGGCCATCACCAGAATGTGAGTAAAATGTACTCCAAGATATATACCACAATTGTGGGATCAATAAATGTGAGCCGCCAAATGCCTATTTGAGGGATGTCAGTTATTACTCTTACATTGTAATGATTAATCCTATGTTTCATGATGTATTGCACATCTCACTCTTGATGACGAAAAGCTTTAATATCTTCTACAATCACTTTTTGAAGATCTCCATTGTTATTAATGACATGAGTCAGCTGAAGTTCATTTACAGTGAAACCATCACAACCCATATTTGCTAGAAAATTGGCAAGTGCATTCTCTTCTTGAAGGCTGTGTGAGATGAGAAATTCTTCAAAGGAGTCAAGGAGTTGCCAGATTTGTGTTAAAATATATGTCAGTTGCCAATTGTGTGACACTCTCTTAATACATGCCAAAATGATAAGCATTGAATCACCTTCCACTTGAATAAAGTGATAGCCTCCTTGTTTAACCAGAACTAGACCGATGAAGAGGGCATAAGCTTCTGCTAAATTATTTGATCCTGGAGGTAGGGGATCCACTTTAATTACCAGAACCTTACCATAGTGATCTTGAATGCATGCTCCTACTCTTGAAATGCCTAGATTACCCCTGGATCAGCCATCAAAGTTTAGTTTAACAAAATTGATTGTTGGTGGGATCCAATGAACTTTATCTCTGTTTGTTGTAGAAGAGGAATTTTCTTTTTGGTATGAACCAGTAGGAATGGTTGGATGTTTCTAGTGACAAAGGGTGTTTGTGTCCTATTGAGACAGAATTAGGTTACATTTGTGAATAGAATGGTTAGAATTCACCACTTTAGATATGGACTTTTCAATGGTGGTCAGGATATTTTCAATAGTTGAAGGGCTCTACCGGAAGATTCTTTTGTTACGCTCCCACCAAATGGCCCAAACAATGATCATCGGGATGCAAATCCAAAGGTGTGAGAAAAAGGAATTGGAGTACAGCTCAGGACAAGATTGGAAGAGGTCCCACAATTTATTTGGAAGAGGTGTGGAATACTGAAGTTTTCCCAGAGCAAAAATCCAACATTTCTAGGCAAAGGGACAAAGATGGTTTGCATCTTCAAGTTCCTGATCACAAAGGTAACAATTGAATGGTTGTGAAATATGTAGTTTTGATAACCTGTCACTTGTGAGTGCTCTCTTTTGTAGAGCTATTCATGCAAAGAAACCAGCCTTAGGTAACGTGAATTGGTTCTAGCAAAAGGAGAAAGCCCAGGAAGATGTTTTATTATTTTCTATCTTTTGGATAAGCCTGTAGCCTTCTTTAATTGAGTATGAACCATTTTTACCAGGCGTCCAAAATACTCAGTCCTCCTTCCCCAAGATATAAACTACTTGTGATGAGAGGATTTGATGAAGTCTATCTTGATCCATAGGAGAAATCGACAAATCACTCGGGTCCTTCCAAATCACCTTTTTAGAAAATAAACAAATTGTAGATACAAATTCTATCAGATATTTTCCCCATGAGTTTTTAGAATGTGTTAGTAAGATATCCATCGGATCTAGGTTAAAAAGTGGAGGGGATCCATTCCAAGAGTCTCTCCAAAACTTGACTCGGGAGCCTAAATTTACTTCCCATGAAATATAGTTAGTGACAATGTCTCTGGAAGTCATCATAAAGTTCCATATTGTTGATCTTGTTGGGGGGTCTTGAATAGTAAATATTCTAGATGGGCAGGCATTATCCAAATACTTATATTGCATAATTTGGCATCATTTATTCTGCGGTTTAGAGTACATTTTCCATATTAATTTGGCACCAAATTCTTTGTTCCTTTGCACAAGATCATGGATTCCAGCTCCACCCAAATTCTTCACTTGTGCCATTTCTTGGAGCGAGACAAGAGGTATTTTCTTTCCTCCTTTTATGTTCCCACTCCATAAGAAGTCCTGAATCAGCTTATGAATGGATTGAACTACTGAAGAGGGGGATTTTAAAACTGAAAGATAATAATTTGGAATTGCAGTCAAGACTATTTTGACAAGCAGTATTTTACCTGAAAGAGACAGCCATCTGGCTTTCCAAGCCACAATTCTAGATTTGATTCACTCAATGATAGGACACCAATAGCTTGTTTTGTTAGCACCCATGAAGAAAGGAATACCTAGATACACAGAAGGAAGGAAGTCTTGTGAAAAACCCAAAATATTGACTATCCTTGTAGAGATGACATGATTTGTATAGAAGAGATAGATTTTTTAGTTATTCTCATTGATTTTTTGCCCTGAGATAGCAGTATATGTGTCCAAAACATGTTTGATCTATTTTTCCTCTGCAACATTTGATGTGCCAAATAGAAGTGTGTCATCAACAAATAATGAATGTGTAATTGATATGTCTAAGTTTCCTATGATCATACCTTGCCAATGACCAAGAACATGCTGCTGGTGAATGAATCTGTTGAAAGCTTCTTCCATCAAAATAAATAAAACCAGGGAGAGGGGATCTCCTTGTCTAACCCCTTGTTTCGAAGAAAAGAAACCAGTGGGGAATCCATTAATGATGACTAAAAACCATGCTCTTGAGATGCATGCACATATCCATTTACACCAACTTTTTCAAAATCTGAATTTGTGAAGAAATTTAAAAAGAAATTCCTAGCAAACTCTATCATAGGCCTTCATCATGTCCAGTTTAATGATGAAGTTTGATGAATTGGAAGATTTGATTGAATGGATAGCCTCATGAGAAACTACAGCTCCTTCCAATATTTCTCTACCTGGTACAAAACCACCTTGTTCTTGAGAGACTAGTTTGGGAATTAGATATTGCATTCTCAGATATATAGCCTTAGTAACAATTTTGTATATGGTGTTACATAGTGATATTGGTCTAAATTCTAAAAAACTCTTTGGAGATTTAACCTTGGGGATAATAGCTATATTTTTTGTATTAAAGTACTTTAACATTGCTTTACTTTTCCTAGATTCTTCAATCACTCCAAGCAATTCCCCACCTAAGAATTCCCAACCTGCTTGAAAGAATAATGCTATAAAACCATCTGGCCCAGGAGCTTTATCTAGCGGCAAGGAGAAAACTACCTTCCTTAGCTCATGTAAATTGAATGGAGCCATTAATATTAAGTTATTTGCTTCTGATATTGGAGGAGGGATAGCATTGATAATATCTTGGGATTGTGCTTCATGAACTGCTGGCAAATCAAGATGCGCCAATAGACCTTTAAAAAATTTGACCCCTTCCTCTTGAATACCCTAAGAATCTGTAATTGGTTGACCATTATTTGCATTATTAATGTTAAAGATATGATTAGAAGCTATCTTATTCTTGGCTAATGCATGGAAATATTTAGTATTCTTATCACCTTCTTTTAACCATAACTCACAGGACTTTTGTTGCCAATAAATCTCTTCTCTTTGACAGAGCTCTTCCCAATCCTGTTGTAGCTTGTTCTGTTTCACGAAATTATCATTTTCCATTCCATTCTTGATTGTAATTTCCAATATATCCTACAGCTGGTTCTTAACTATCTCTTTTTCTTTAAAGATATTTTTAAAAATTGTCTCATTCCATTTTTTAATCTTCTTTTTAACACTATTCATTTTAGAAGCAAACTGATACATTTTAGACCCAACACATAATGGAGCAATAATCCACCAATTCTTCAGCAAAGGCAAAAATTGTGGATGATGGAGCCACATCCTCTCAAATTTAAATGACATCTGATGTTTAAAACCTTGAGTTACTGATGGCAAGACTAGCTCAATGGTAACGGGAAAATGATTTGATCCTGGACATGCCAAAATTTGAGACTGAAAGATAGTGCTTGAGAGATTCCAATCATGGGAGGAAAGGAACCTATCCAATCTGACCACTATTTGAGAAAAAATTTCTCTCTTATTGGTCCATGTAAATGAACCATTAATTGGTTCAATGTCCATTAAATTATTGTCTTGTATAAAATTGGAAAAATCTTGGACTGTCTTCACAGGGGGACAAATTCTGCCTTGCTTTTTTGATTGTTTTAATATAGCATTAAAATCCCCACCCAATAAGATGAGAGAGTTTTTTTGAGATTGAATTATATGTGTCAACTACTTCCATAGTCTAAACTTGTCTTGGGTTGATTTTGGACCATAAATATTGAACACAATAAAGGAAAGCCCAAACCTTGTAATGTTTAAAACTTGCCAGTTATCTTGCTAGTCTAAAAGCTGACATTGGATTATTTTTGGATCCCATAAGACTGCAAGGCCTCCTGAGGTGCCATTCCCTTACTTATGAATAGATTTCCACTGGGCCCACTTGTTAATGGTTTTTTCATAATTCTCTTGAGACAACTTTGTTTCCTGTAGCATAATAATATCTGTAGCCATAGAAGAAAGCTCTAGCTTGATTCTACCTCTTTTGTCAAAGGCATTTAAGGCTCTAACATTCTAGGAGACAATCTTCATTGTTGACAAGGAGAACCCTTGGTTCTCCTCATCAAACGTTTAGAAGGAGTGAATTTCCCATCCAGAATGGATTGAGTCGCGACTGCTATTTCTGCTTTAATTTTTCTCCCTTGGGTTTTCTCCCTCTTTTTTTGGGAGTCTTACTACAAATGGTTACTTGAGAAGGAGATTGCTCAATAGAAAGAATCACATTATGATCAAATCCTTCTAGAGGTGCAGATTGGGCATGCTGATTGGAGTCAAGATCCATCAAACTATTATCATTTTCCCAATCCTGAGCACTCCCTTTGTTCCTAGAATTCAAAGAGAGGGATTGAAGAGGGAGATTTTGAACTGATTCTTGATGATCCTTAGGAAATTCATCTAGGAAGTGGTGAAGGCCTTGAGGAACTTTGAACTCCTGAGTTGTAGCTGAAAATTGTAGGATTTCAGATTGAAAAGAGCTGACATCAATATTACAGAACTGGCGATCATGCTTGGTTTCCTCAAAGGTGACTATATCCCTTATGTCCTGAGAGAATACAATATCATTTTCACATTTATGATCAGAGGGATGTGACTTAGTAGACAGCCATGATTTTTCATCAAGGACGGTTTCATGGATAATTGATTTGGCAAGATCTAAAATCATAATGTCATTGCAGTCTTGGGCCTTAAGTTCCATTACAACATTATTGTGGAAGACTGAGTTCAAATTTGCAATATTAACTAAAAAATATTAGAACATTAAAAGATGAACAACTAAATTAATATTCCTTGTGAATTGGTCTGGCTGATCATAATGGCTACTGATGGAATCTGGATGACAGAGCTGGTGCTGGCTGACAGAATAATTCTTAATCATGAATAAACATCTTAATGAGAAAAGGAAAAAGGTGAACACTTTATAGAAATGAAGAACAATCTGCAAGATACTTGTGAAAGGGGAAAAGTAGGTTATTGAAGTTTCTTTTGGTTCCATCTCCTGGCCATTTTGAGAAAGATTGGACTTAGTGCAATTTGCAGGATCACTGCAATGATCTGAACAAACAACCATCCCAGAGTGAAGATGTGGGTTGCAGTGGAAAGTAAAGTGACCCAAATGATTTTGATATTTTCAAATAGTTGCCTCATTTTGAACTACAATGTGTTGAGACCAGGTCCCCCATTTGGAATGAATGTTTATTTGGTTAGGCAATGCTTTAGAGGTATCCAAAAGTACACAGACTCTAGAATCAGAATGAGGGAGCTCAAAAGCGATAAGATCATGTTTAATGAAGATGCCTAATTTATTTGCAAGAATCTCCACAATGTCCACATCCCTATATTCTAGTGGCAGCAAGGGAAAAGCCACCCAATGTGGAGAGAATAGGAAAGCTTTAGAGTTTGATTTAATGTTGGGGGACCAAATCATGGTCAATACTCCCAAGCCATGACATAACCAGCCCTTGTTCTTATGAATGGAATCCCTAAGATTTGAAGATTCAAAAATGGCAACAAAGAAACTTGAAACTGAATCTAAAACAAAGATATCCTTCAACCCTCTCCATACTTGAAAAGCCCAAGCCTTAATATCAGAAAATAAGAGAGAGGTCTTAGAAAGCTTACCAATAAGGGTTAAACTCCAAAGCAAATCAATTTGATCTTGCAGCAAATGCTCGGGCAAAGTAACCGAGTGTGAGTTAGTAAGTGGATTCAGATGCTTAGCTTGCCAAACCTAGTTTGATTCTTTTGGATTGAAGGGCGCTCTAAACTTTATCTTCTGACTAACATATTCCAGAGATAGTCCAATGTGTTTCCGTTGATTCTTGATAGGGGCCAAAGAATCCTTGAGACCACCCAAAGGGGGTTTGATAATCATTGGAGATCCTGGCGGTGTACCTTCGTAGATGTCAAAGATCAACTACTTTTGTTGATTCTGAACACCACAAAACCCTCTCTTCCTGATGTTCTGTGACTAGTCAGAATTTGAAAATTTTCCCGCCCATGTAGATTTTTAAACTTGAGCTCACCAGTAGGTAGGGGAATATGATTAGAGGAAGTCCTATGATCCATCGCAGCTTGTCTGGTAGATTCTCCAATCTCATAAGATGATATTCCAGTGAATTTTGGGGGATTTTCAGTGATAAAGGAGGAATCACCTAAAGGATGAGGCTTTCCTTGACATGCAACATGAGTAGACATTTCTCCCTAAGATGAATCTTTATTCTAAAACGTGCGTGCCTTAACATGAAATCTAGGGTTGACAAAAAAGGGTTTCGTAGGTTGAACTATCACTTTACCTTTGAAGATCTTTGAAAACTCTAACACACTTTGAGGAGGTAAAGACACAAGCTTATGAGGGTTTTTCTAAGAAAATTAAACCGCCTGAAAACACTTATTAAAAGGCAGGTCCCTATCTCGGCAAAAAAATTGAAACATTTAGCTCTGTGATGGCAGAGGCTGTTTCCTGCCCCAACCATGCACACAGTCTAGAGGAGTACCCGTAGCCTGGCAGTGCAAGTTGAACATGGCACTCTAAAATGGCAATGGTCACCTATGGCCGTACAAATGCCATTCTTGCTCGACTAGTTTGAAACCTCTCCCACTCCCGCTCCTGCTCCCGATCACCATCACTAGAAACTAAATTTTTTTTATGATAATTATTGTTGTTATTATTGTTATGATGATAATTATTATGATGATTAGTATGAGACTTATTATTGTGATTTTGAGTTTTAGATACAAAAGCATGTTTAAAAGATTTAATAGTACCAAATTGCAATAATTTTTCCTCCTCTTGGCACAACAAATTTTGAAAAATAGGATAAGTTAAAAGAGGATCTAAACTAGAAATAGCAAGCTGAGAGTGGATGTTAGTGATAAATTGCTAAAACTCCTTAGGGAGACATTTCTTAAGAATTATATTAATCAATCTAATATCTATAAGAGAAACATTTAAACCATTTAACCGAGTTCTAATAGCATCAAACTTGAGTAAAAATTCATCCATTGATTTAAAATTTATATACCTTAGGTCTTCCAAGTTGTCTTGGAGCTAAGTCTTACGTGATTTGGAGAAGCTGTCATAGGTTTGCTTCAAGATGTCCCATGCTACGTGAGCTTTGGTGCCATGTCCAATCAAGACATACAGATCAGGACTGATGGAGAGTCCAATTAGACCGAGTGGTTCATCATTCTTACCTTTCCATGCATCTTTGGTAGTTTGAGTAGCAGAGGTAGCTTGTTCAAGAGTCACATCTGTGGCAACTTCAAGCAAATGTTTAAAATGAAAGAGGAAAGAAACATTCATTTTCCATTGGTGATAGTTAGAGCTAGTTAGTTCAATTTCTGGAATTAGATTAGACATGATGAAAATAGAAAGATAAGGATAACAAAATTACAATTATGAATTGAACAGATTTTATACATATATATATATATATATATATATATATATATATATATATATATATATATATATATATATATATATATATATATATATATATATATATATATATATATATATATATATATATATATATATATATATATATATATATATATATATATAATTTAAAAAATTTATTAAATTCTTAAAAAGGATGAGCTAGAATTGATAAAAAAAAATATGTAGGGTGAATTAGAGAATAAATAGATATATGAAACAATGTTTAACATATAATTTTGATTTGTTTACACAAATAGTTAGAAACAAAAATTTTAAACTTAAATACAATGATAAAATTGTTAAACTTGAATAAGTGAATTAAATTTTAAACTAAGAAATAAAAAATAAATATAATGAAAATTAAAAAAGGATTTGATCAAATTATTAATGAAAGGTAGATTAAGTGACCAAATGTAAAATGAGATTGAAATGAGTCAAAGTTTGAAAGAAATGGTCAAACTAGAACTAAATAAGGATAAATACAGATATGCAAGGAAAAAAGAATATCAAAACTATTTGAGAACTAATTCAGAACTATTTTAAACAATTTATCATGAAAAAAAATGCCTAAAAAGAAATGGTTAGTACTGATTTTGACTGAAGCAATAAGAATCTAGACTCTGCCCAAAGAAAAACCTACATGAGCATTCACAAGAAAATGCTAAGAAGTGTCCAAATTAATGCAATGATTTAACAATAGATAATCAACAAGTTTATTGCAATTTGAAGACTGCAGTTATGCATCAGGAATATGGATATTTTGCCTTCGTAAAAAACTACTACAAGTTTCAGAATAAGGAAGAAGATAAACAGAATTAATAAAATGTTAGTTTAAAAAATGTGGACAGAAGTGTTTGAAATCGATTAAAAATGTTTTTGAAGGTAATGCTAAAGTTTTAAATGGATTAAAAATGTTTTTGAAGGTAATGCTGAAGTTCACTCACATTTTTAAAAAGGCCAAAACATTTTTAACAAAAAAATGTTATAAAAAAGGCACAACAAAATGTTAGTTATAAGTCATAATAATTAATATGAAAAGTTATTGTTGAAACGTATTAATATGCAAGATGAAAACATTTCAATAGATGAACCATTTTAATATAAAGAATGTTGAGTAATATATGAAACATTTTAATATAACAAGAGGAGGACCAAAAAAAAAACTTCAAGTTCTAAGTTGAGTGATGCTGAAAATTATAACATATTCAATGTCAAGATAAAGATTTATATCACCAAATTAGTATTAAGATTTAAAAAACACGATCCCTTAGAGATATATTAGATCTTTTGGTATATTTATAACCAGTGTTGCACACAGCAAAATGAAACAGCAGACTATAAAAAAAAATAATGATTTAATAGAAGGTAATACAATGAAAATAGTAGAGATTTAACTATGATTAAAAAATAGAGGTTGAATGTTAGTTAATATATCGAAAACAAAGATATCTTGCAAATTAAATAGAGATTAAATAAAAAATAGATGAATGTAAATCTTGCAACAAGAATGTTAGAAACAAATATAATAAAACTTGAAAAGAAGATTAAATGGACTTAGATCTAGTGGCAAGCCATCCAAATCTAAGATAAGAGAAAAAAAACTAATATGTTAGATTGCAAGCAAATAATGAAGAAAAAAAAGCTTGCAAAAAGGTTAGATAACAAACAAATCTTTCTCCTTCACAACTAGAATATCCTTCAAATTTCCCTACAAGGAACACTCAACAAACAAGGGTTAAACTTTATTTGACACCATGTTAGAAATAATAATAAAAATACTAGAGAAAAGGAAAGAAACCAAGTGTGAGTGCATGAAAAGAAATTACCAAGACCACCAAGATAGAGAGAGAGAGAGAGGAAATGCTTCAAAGAATCAAGCCACAAGATCAACAAAGTGCTCCAAGAACAACAAGAACTCAAGGATTTTTTAAAGGGGAAAAGAAAAGGAAAACCCCTTGTGAATTATGAATGAGGCTCAAAGCCTAAGGAAGAAGAGAGAAATGGACCTCAAAGCTCATTAAAATATGGAGAGTAAGAATGAGAGAATAGATAAAATTATTGAGAAAGTGTGTGAGAGGCATCTCTTAAGTAGAGATGAGTGGAGGGTCTTGCATGTAACTCTCATCTTAGATGAATGCCACATTCATATTGTATGTATGACAAATGTGAGATTCCTCTTAAGGAGGAATATCTAATTTCCTTATTAAAAGAATTATAAAAAAGTGACATGTCCTCCTACTTGGACTAGAGGACAAATAAAATATAGGATACCTTGGTTTATCCTTTAATTACATGTTTTACCAAGGAAAGATTATTTTCTAACATTTTTTGCAGTAAATATTGCCACAAAGTTTTTAGCATTATACTGTTAGAAAGTAAAGTACACCAAGATAACTGTGGGCGGGGGGGGGGTGAATCAGTTATCAGATAAATATAACTTTTATCAAATTCAATGGATGTTAACCATGTAAGCAATGTAACTAGTAGCCATAGAAAGATATACATGCACAATAACACAATGACACAAGATATGTTGACTAGGGAACCTCTTAATCAAAGAGTAAAGCCTGGTGGGAATGATGCCCACAAAAGATGCACTAATATGAATATTCCTTGTGAAAGGATGGACTCTGTTAGGATCTTATGAAATACATTCAATACATATGAATCCCTGTTAGGAGATTTTGAATCCCTGTTAAAAGATTCTAACTTTGTTAGGAGTTATGGAAGACAAAAGGACCTACTGCCCAAACAGCTTTAGGGTAAGATCTCTGAACTCACTATCCAACTGATCTTTCTATTACTCAATAGAATAATACTAAAATATTACTGACCTCAACAATTCAATACTCCTTCTCTAATTGTGCCAAACCGTACCAACTCCTTCAGATCTCAATACCATATCTCAGTACTTTGCATATCCTTTTTCAACAATTTCTCTTTCACAATACACTTAAATTCATCACATTCCATATTAAAATAAGGAATACATTCCTTCCTTTATACCACGCTCAAGTAATTATAAATGAGTCTGCATACAAATTACAAAATAAAAGTTTCTACACATTACATAAAAATTACACAAAACTGTCAGCTTTGAATTAATATCATTCTTCACTCGTGCACCCTCTGATCTTGCACCATCAACCATGTTAGTATCAACATGCCTCCAACTTCTCTCTAACTTCACATAGCCAGATTCCATCCTGATTAGGAGATATCATCTGATTTATACAAACCGCTACTCAGGAACACTAGCTGAATACTGCTTCCACTAATTTGCTCATAACTTCCATGAATAAATGAATTACTATTTTCACTCTTAACCACAATCTAATAACACATCATAGAATAAGTCCTCAACTGTGCATAGTTTCATCTTGAATATCCCAAGTGCGCTAACTCAAACACTATTTGCTTCACTGCTAATCTTCAGTAGATCATTGTGTTGACATCAATGATAATCACAATCATGAATGCAACAACAACTACTATAGAATGGATACTAGTACTCCCATATAAGATATATTTAGCATTCATTACTAACAATCTCCCCCATTGGCATTGATGGAAACATAGATGAAAAAACATCCAAGTTCCATAATCCAATCATTGCAACACTTCTACCCTGAAAATGCTTCAACTCTTCTTCATCAATCAAATCTTGCTTTGTTTTCCTATTCAGTTCTCTCCAATAGATGGTAAAAATGGTTTTCATGTACACTTCTCCCCCATTGATATCAATGATAAAAATTTCATCATTATGTCAACAACAACTTCAATGTCAAAAGACACTGTTCAAAAAACACATTCACTAGAGTCCTCATGACTCAGCTCAGATACACATACTCCCCTATAGAGGAAGTACCAACATCTAGTCCAGAAGAAAAATAGGTCTCATATACCACTGGATGGATGCAACAATCTGTATCACTTCTCAAAAGTAGGCTAGGGCATAACCCCAAGCATACCTCTTAGATACTCAAATGTATCCTTAGGAAAAGGTTTTGTAAATATGTCTTTAATCTGCTCCTTTGTGCTTATATACTCAAGTTTGACTTCTTTCTCTGCTACTTTCTCTCTCACTACATGATACTTTATCTCTATATGTTTTTTCTTAGAATGTAACAAAAGGTTCTTAGACATACTAATTGTGCTGGTGTTATCACAATGTATAACAACAGGTTCAACAAATTTTACTCCAATATCCTTCAACATTTGCTTCATCCAAATTATCTAGTTACAATTGTTTGTTGCTGCTACATGTTCTACTTCTACTGTGCTCTGTGAAATACAATTTTTCTTCTTGCTTAGCCAAGAAACCAATCTTCCTCCAAGGAAAAATGCTCCACCATTGATGCTCTTTTTATCATCAACACTGCCTCCATAATCAACATCTGTCTATGCACAATCCATAATCAAGTGTGCCTCTTAAGTACCTTAGTATCCTCTTTACTGCTGCATAATGTGATTCTCTAGGTTTAGCATGAAATCTTGTTGTACAATTCCAACTAAATGTGCTATATCAGGTCTTGTATGAGTCAAATACTGCAATCCTCCAATCATAGATCTGTACTTTTTCTATTCCAGTGCAGGAGTCTCATCTACGCTAGATAACTTATGTCCTGTTACCATAGGTGTTCCAATAGGCTTACAATTCTCCATTCCAAGTCTCTTCAATAAATCATTCAAGTACTTTGTCTAACTTACAAAGATACCATCACTAGTCTGTGTTATCTGCAATCCTAAAAAGTATTTCATCTCACCAATCATACTCATTTCAAATTCAGTTTTCATTTCATCTGCAAATTTATCATTGGCTTCATCTTCTCCTCCAAAGATAATATCATCAACAAAAATTACTACAATCAACAAACCATTTTCAATTTCTTTTGTATACAGGTTGCTATCAGTTGTGCCTTTTGTAAATCTTAATTTCAACAAATACTTATCCAATCTCGCATACCAAGTTCTAGGTGCTTGCTTCAGTCCATATAAATCTTTCTTCAGTTTACATACCATGTCTCCTTCTTGAGTTAAAGGAAAACCTTCAGATTGCTCAATGTAAACTTCTTCTTCTAATCCTCCATTCAGAAATGCTGACTTCACATCCATCTGATACACTTTGAATTTTTTAAAAGCTGCATAGACCAAAAATATTCTTACTGCTTCAATTCTTACTATTGGTGCAAAAGTTTCTTCATAGTCAATTCCTTCTTTCTATGAGTATCCTTTACATACCAATCTTGCTTTGTTCCTTACCACTTCTCCTTGTTCATTCATCTTGTTTCTAAATACCCATTTTGTTCATATAACATTCTTATCTTTAGGTCTAGGGACCAATTACCATGTCTTGTTCTTTTCAATATGATCTAGTTCTTCTTTCATAGCTTTAATCCAATGTTCATCTTCACAAGGTTCACTAGTAGATTTAGGTTCAATTTGAGAAATCAAACATAACTATTCTTGTACATTATTTCAAGTCTGAACTTTTTTGTCTATGCTTCCAACAATCTGCTCAACAGGATGATTCCTTGATAGATTCTTGTTAGGTGTCACTGTCTTAGATCTTACTTCAGGTGTTGGTTCTTTAATTACCTCACCATGGATTTCATTTAAAAAATCACTGTCAGTTTCATAAAATAATTCAGTATTCTTAGGGTTAGGTCTAGAGTGAGTTCCTTCATCTGATTCATAATCAAGCATTCTTTCCTGAATTCTGAACTTTTCATCAAGTTTAACATTTGCACTCTAAAAAATAGTCTTATTATAACATATATAAGTTGTTCTCTTTAATGAATAAACAAGAAATATACCTTCATCACTTATAGGGTCAAACTTTCTAATGTCATCGTCTTTCTTAATATAACATTTTCTTCCAAAAATTTTAAAATATTTAACTAATGGTGCATGTCCAAACCATAGTTCCTAGGGTGTCTTGTCTATGTCTGCTATGATTTGTACTCTATTTATTGTGTACGCTGTTGTGTTCACTTCTTCTCTCTAGAATATCTTCGCTAAGTCATTCTCAAATAACATAGCTCTTGCTGCTTTAGTTAATGATTTGTTTCTTCTTTCTACAATACCATTTTGTTCAGGTGTCCAAGGGGCTAAAAACTATCTATTAATACCATTAACTTCACAAAACATGTTCAATTATGTAGAAGTAAATTCTCCTCCTCAATCTGATCTCAAACATTTTATCTTCATTCCAAATTCATTCTAAACTTTGTTCTGAATGATCTTAAACTTATCAAATGCTTCAGATTTTTCTTGAAGAAATGAAATCCACATCATTCTTGTAAAGTCATAGACAAGAATCATAAAATACCTTTCCCCATAGAATCCTCTAGTCCTTGTAGGACCGCTCAAGTCTATATGAACAATCTCCAACTTCTATGTTGTTGTAAACTTCTTGCTGGGAAATGAGCTTCTCTTTTGTTTAGCCATCACACATTCCTTGCACATCATGTTAATAGGCTTCATAATTTTATGCAAATCTCTTATTACAAGAGTAGTACTTACTTTCACAATGTTATCAAAGTTTATATGAAAAAATATTTTGTGCCATAACTATTTTTCATCAATCTTAGTAATCAAACATGTCATCTCAGTAGGATTCAACTGAAATACATTACCTCTGGTTCTAGATCCAGTACCAATCAGATTTCCATCTTTGTCTTTTATCACACATGTTTTCTGAATAAACCAAACATGATATCCCTTATCAACTAACTATCCAACACTCAAAATATTATGTTTCAAACCACCCATAAAGTAAACATCATCAGTATTAGTCTTTCCATCAAGAGTAATAGATCCTATACCTTTAATCAAACAAGGTGCATTATTTCCAACTCTAACAACTCCTCCATCATAATTGTTAAACTTTATGAAATTTTTCATGTCTCCAGTCATATGATGTGAACAAACACTATCTATAATCCAATTAGCTTTCTTTTCTACTTGAGAAAATAAATCCTTTTCTTCCTCAATTTTAGTTTCAGGATTTTCTTCTTTAATTGTGACAAATCCTATATCATCATTGTTCTTAGTATCACTTTCACTCAAAGATTTCTCCAAACTAGTTTCAAATTCTTCATCATTTGCATAGTAACATTCTTTAGATCTTCTAGGATTAAAGTTCTTCCTATACTTATTGACTCTTTTAGGACATTTAGATGCAAAATTACCATATTCTTGACAAGTCCAACATTTAAAAATTTTCTTACCATTTGGTTCTCTATTCACAAGCAACGCAATACCGTCTTCAATCTTCCTGTCTTCTTCATTTCTAGATATGCTGCTACTAACATAATCTTCACTCAAACTGATGCTTCTTGACAAAGTAGGAGGAACACTAAGAGCACTTAATGTTGTCTCCATTCTAGGTAGGTCTTCTGATCTCAGGTTCATTTCAGCCACTTCCAATCTTCCAAGAAGAGTCTCTCTTGTAAAGTTCATAGTACAAGGTATGACTTGTTCAATCATCTATGTTGTGTGCTTAAATGTAGGAGTCAATGTCCTCAGAATTTTCCATATCACTTCTGAATAGTGGTAAAATTGAATCACTTCTATTTGTAATGTGTATGTAAGTGTGATATGTGGGGGAAATATGAGATCCACTCCTAAATCCAAATTCCCAAGGGAGAGATCCAATTTGATCAACCAAAAGGCTAATGCACAATTGAATCAATCTATGGAGAATATGAAAGAGAGAGAAAAACCCTATATTTCCTTATGGTAGAATTCAGATGTTTAGAATTTGAAATAATTGAAATGCAAGTACTAACCTCAAATTAGGGAAGATCTGGAAAATGCCAAATTCTAATGTCTATGTGTACTTTCAAGCAATTCTAGAACCTATTTCAAACTGGAAATGGTTAGACGAAGAAAACCCAAAAATCTTTCTCCAAGATGAGGTCAAGTTGACTTTGACCCTCATAAAAGGTAAAAGGCTAGATTCTTTATCTGAAGGTCAATTCTAATTTTGTTCACAAATCTTGAAAGTTTGTTAAGAAGGGTATCCAAATCCACTCTCAGACCCGAAATCCTACACCAATACCTACAATAAAATGGTTGTTTTTATTGTATGGGGGGTTTGCTTTGGTCAAACCCCAATTTAGGAATTAACCTTGAAATTGAATTGAAATGTAGTGTGCATAAACAAAGTAATTGAAACAAATGACCTCGCTTATGTTGAAGTCCTTGTAGAGGACTGAAATCCTTAAAGCCACAAATAGGAGTGCTTCAATGGATGTAGAATGAATGTAGGATGTCTCCAATCAATGGCATTTGATCTTCAACACCAATCTTTAATTGATCTTTGCATATGAGGAGGCTTGGATGAATGTAGAATGATGGATCTTCAAGGGGGCTCCAAAAAGATTGAATCCTTCAAAATGGAGAACAATGGATCTCCTTGATGGATGAATGTTTGAACCCTTGAATGCTTCAAGGCTTGCTTGAATTCACTTTCTTTCACTTGAGAGCTTGAGAGATTGCTCGGTGATAATGGATGTGAAAATGAGAGAGGAAGGCCTCCTTTTATAGTGAACTAGGGCACAATCCTCTAGAGGGGCCACCTTAGAGAATTAAATCCCAATTAGGTCTTAACCTTTAGAAAAATATACCTAGATTAAATGTAATTAGAGGATTTACCATTCTGACACCAGAAATAGTGAACCCAGAGGCAGGAAAATAAATATCCCTAAAACCTGACACCCGAAAATCAAGGAATTTGAAGATTTGAAAGAGGGGGGAAAATTTGAGGTTTAGACTGACTTGGTTAGGTTTGAGTTTGATCCTAACCTGGTCAGGTTCAATCTGAGTCCTCACCTAGTCAGGATCAACCTTGAATTTGACCTTGGGGCCCAGATCCAGCTAGAATCAGTCCGGAGGTCCCAGGGATGCCCAAAGACCTAGAGATGATATCAGAATGGGATAGAATGCCAGGGATAGGCACAAAATCCTATGATGACTATGATGAAGGCTAGGAGGACCTATTTCTAAATCCTACCTAGAAAATAGAGCCATGGAAGAGGGAAATTAAGGAGAATCCTCAAGATCCTAACCCTAATTTCACCTATAATGAAGCAAAAAAAAAGTGGAAAGCGGAGAGAAAGGAAAATACATGTAAAGACCTAATCAAGGTGCTTAACATGACCTAGACCACTTAATCAGAGGGATACATAGTCTTATCATGGAAGTGCTTCCATTTTAAGATGATACATTAAGCCCCCACTTTAGCAAGAGTATGGACTCGATGAAAACTCTTGGTAAAGAAGATCGGAATGAAAAGATAATCTTATTGTAATCCAAGGGACAAAGAGAAACCTTAAGCCCCCAGGGACTCAATTCTTCATCGAGTCCTAGATCACAATAAGAGAGACATCTCTAGAGAGAGAGAGAAAGAGTGTGATTACCTCGCCCAATGATAACTTATGTCCCATTGTGAACCACACAAGGAAATGGCGCAACTAGAAAGATGGAATTGAACTGCCTAGTGAATGTGGCTACCCACTAGTCAACCCATCAAAGATTCATCCTTAGGAATATCTTATCCCATAAGACTAAAACCAAAGAACAAAAGAGATCCAATCTTAAGGACACCTCTGACCTTAAGGGATCAAAATATATGTATATTTGAAATTTGAGGGATCAAGAGATCCTAAAATATAAATCCATGCTTCAAGGATTAGTTACTAATCCAAAAAGGGAGAACAAGTATCTTGAAAAATATGTGCGTATCGAAAAGTGCATGTGTGCAATAGGTGAGCAAAGTGTATGCCCCCACGTTAAAGTCATTGATGACACTTTAACATGAGAAATGGCTTTAACGGAAACATAAACAACTCCATTGATTATATTTCCACATCAAGATGCCCCTAGATGAAGACAAATCAAGGGAAATATCACAGAAACATACAAAGAACACATAAGGGATCTACCTACTGTGGGATCAGTATGATCATAAGATAATATATATATGATATTATTGCAAATGAATTGACATCATTCCCCAAAGAAAGTAGAACTAAGATAAAAAAAAAAGGAGGAAAGATCACATAAGATATACAAAGGAGAATATTTTTGGACCATGACATGGAGACTAAAAAGAATTAGTGCTACCATATCTTGAATCCAAGAAGATTACACAAAGAAACATTTACGAACAATAGCACAATTACAACATAACATTGAAAAACACATAGAAGAATAGAGATACATATAGAAGAATGTAAAGAATAGTTTTTTTTCCTTCATCACCTTATACCAACTAAGTAACAAGGATCGTATAAAAGAATCTAACAACATTTAGCAAACAAATTATAGGAGAAGCATAGTACAGTAGGCAAACACACAACAAAGCTACTACAAAGGACAAGACAATCAAGTGTGCCACCTACTCTCTCCATCTCATTGTATATCATTTAGGGAAGGTGGGTAACTCGCAAGAGGGACTATATCCAACATATTAGCAATGATAGCCAGTTCCAAACAAGGATCCTCTTGAGAATCACAATGTTCGACACTAGGTGTATGAGTTAATTGTGATGAAAGCATATTAGGTAAATCAATGTCAATGTCAATAGTCTCATATTCATCAGTAACATCATCAATATCATCAAGAGTATCTTCCTCATCCAAATTAATCAAAATAGGATCTAAGATACAAATAGAATCATCATAATCATCCATGTGAACATCATTATTAGTAACAACCTCTTCTAACACATCATGCATAGATTTATCCGAGGAAGGTAGAGATCCTTGAAGAATAGAGTTATGAGCTTTAGCATGAACACGATGCTGTTTACGATGTTCATTAGTAGATTGATTACACTTTTATTTATTTCAAATAGGTTGAGAACTAGGAGGAGCAATCACAGGATCCTTCATAGGTTCTTTAGGAAGATCAATAGGATTATTAACAATAGGAGAAACAGTCACAAGATCTTTGGTACGTTCGATCGAAGGAACTTGATTAACAAAACTAGAAGTCATAGGCAAAGGAGGTATAGAAGGTGTAGGTAAAAGACCACAATTAAGATCCATGGGAGGAATGCTTAATTCAAGAATCTTATGATGTTTATAGGCTTGATATGAATGGAAAAGATTATCAGGTCGAGGAGGACATGAATTAGGTAATGAAGGCCAAAAGAAATCAAAAGCAACATAATCTCTAGGCCTAGAAGGTTGATATAAACTATGATTAATCACTTTTATTTCATCATCATGAATGAAATTAAGACACTTATGGATAGGTGAAGCAACAACATGCATGGCAATCAACCAAGGTAAACCTAGCTTAACTTGAAAATGATCAAAAATAGGAACAACAATGAAGGTAGTGTTCACACTTTTTCCACAAAGTTCAACCAATAAAGTAATAGAACCAAATGATGGATAAAGAAAACCATTACAAGTTTGAATCCACATATCTAATCTATCATAAAAATCATGTTGTAAGCTTTTCATAAAAAGATATTCTTCAGTAATAACATTGATTAAGGATGTAGAATCAACAAGACAACCATGAGTAGGTATCTAAGAAATCCTAGAAGCAATGTAAAGGGGACCATCAGGAGCCTTAATATTCTTAGAGTCATCAAAGGTAATCAAAATTTCCCAAGGTCTTTTATTCTTAGGTTGTTGTCGAGGTTTAGGTTGAGTTTTCAATTTAGGTTTAGGTTGAGTTTTCAGCTTAGGTTTAGGTTTTGGTTGAGGTTGATATTGAACTTGAGGTTGAATCTAAGGTTGACATTGAGGTGGAGATACAGATTGACCAACATGCTCCACTTGATTAACAACATGATTAAGATCATCCATCTTTGAATCATACACAATTTGCATAGAAGATGGTTGAGCAATTGTATTAGTATCATGTGTAGGTAAAGGGTTTGTATAGATTTGAAGGTTTTGATTAGGAGGAGAGATAGATTTGTTCCCACTACCATCAAGATTATCAATAGATAAGGCATTAGAATCAATTAAGTATTGAACCTTATGTTTTAGAGAGTAACATTTCTTAGTATCATGACCATTCTGACGATGATATTGACAAAAAGCATTTTGATCAAAAGATTTAGATGCAATTGTAATAGGTAAAAGAGGATGAATAGGAGGTAAAGTAATCATATTAGCAGCTAACAATCTATTCATAATAGCATGTAAAGATTCATAAAGAGGAGTAAATGTATGATTTAATTGACAAGTGGTGGATACAGAAGTGGCATTGTGAGATGCAACAACAACTTGATTAGCAACTGCATTCATTTGTTTGTTTATCTTGACATAATTGTTGAATTTTTTAAATTTGCTTGGATTAGGAGCAGCATCACTCTTATCAACTAGAATAGGAACCATTGGAGTTGTGCTCTCAAATTGACTCACTTGTAATTGATAATGATGAAGTGCTGCACAAAGTTGTTGAAAAGAGGTAAATTCTGTAAGCAAAATCTTCTCTCTAATATCCTTTTACAAATTTGAAATATACATATGTTGAATATCCATATTAGGAACAAGATAGGAAATCTGAGCATACAAATGCTTAAATCTACCAATAAATCTAGTTAATTTTTCTTTAGCACTTTGTTTACAATGCATTAAATCAGTCAGACACTTGTAGGCCAATGTTGTTTTGAAATTGTTGAATAAAGGCATTAGCAAGTTGTGGAAAGGAATCAATGGAATAAGGAGGCAAGGAACAATACCATTGTAAGGCCTTATCATGGAAGGTTCTAGCAAGCAGTTTGGCTAAACTCCTATGGTCATGAGCATAATCACTACAAAAGATTTGGAGTGTTTTAACATGATGAATAGGATCTCCTTTTCCATTGTAATTCTCAAGATGAGGCATCTCACCTTGCTGAGGAACAGGAGTACGAATGATGTCTCAGGACAAGGGACTTCCCATGTCACATGTAGGAATACTAAACTTGTTTTGAGTTAAGGAAGCAAGTTGTTGTTGTAAGGATGATACAGTTTGAGCCAAACTAATGATTGTTGAATCATTAGAGGAAATAGGAATAGCAACATTAGATCACTAGGTAAAGTGTAAGAAGCTAGAGGAAGAGAAGATACAATTGGAGGAACACTAGGAACTACAATTGGAAGCAAATTGGAATAAGTAAAAGGAACATTATGATATGAAGGTTGTGATGTAGGAAGGGACACAAGAGGAATACTCATAGGAATAGAGGGAACCGTCACAGTCACCAAAGAAGGAGTATAGGTAGGAATACTAGGTAAAAGATTAGAAGGAGGTTCAACACTAGTGATAGGAGGAATCAACCCTAAATCTTGAGCTTCTTGAACTAAATGTTTAACATTTGAATGCACAAGGTGAGAAATACCATGCAAGAGGTTAACACCTTGATCACTATCATGGAGAAATTTATTAAGAGCCTCTATAGCTTGAATGGAATCTTGATTATGGTTTTCTTGAATAAGCCAATTACCCATTTTATCAAGTTCAGTTGAAATTTTTTGGACTTGTTCAGGAGGAACTCTTAAAGTGTCATCCTCATCATGAGATGAGTGAGAAGATTTTTGATCCATAGTAGGATTGGAATCATGAAGAATCAAATTATCATCTGGGATCCTAAGGAAAGGAGAGGAAGATTTAGGATCAAAGGCACCCATGAGTCTATGACTTCTTCTAACCAGAATATTATAAGTAGGACTAGTGGTAGTAAAGCTCATAAACCAATGTAATGCAAATGAACTAAACTAAGAACACATAAAGAGTGAATATTTTTGTATTTTTGAAATCTAATTAGCATGCAAGATCTAACACAAAGGAAAAATCTAATACTGACAAGATAAAAGGAAAGCACAATAAGGCATCCAATTCCATAAAAGAAAAGAGAGTAAGTACGTCGGGTTCACCAAAATGAATAGTGGTAAAATTGAATCACCTCTATTTGTAATGTGTATGTAAGTGTGATATGTGGGGAAAATATGAGATCCACTCCTAAATCTAAATTCACAAAGGAGAGATCCTATTTGATCATCGAAAAGGCTAATGCACAATCAAATCAATCTATGGAGAATATGAAAGAGAGAGAAAAACCCTATATTTCCTTATGGTAGAATTGAAGTGTTTAGAATTTAAAATAATTGAAATGCAAGTACTAACCTCAAATTAGGGCAGATCTAGAAAATGCCAATTTCTAATGTCTGTGTCTACTTTTGGGCAATTCTACAACCTAGTTTGGACTGGAAATGCTGAGATGAAGAAAACCCAGAAATCTTTCTCCAAGATGAGCTCAACTCAACTTTGACCCTCATAAAAAGTCAAAGGCTAGATTCTTTATCTAAAGGTTGATTCTGATTTTGTTCACAAATCTCAAAAGTTTCACAAAAAGGGTATCCAAATTTGCTCTCAGATCTAAAATCCCGCACCTGTACCTATAAGAAAATGGGGGGTATTGTTGTATGGGGGGTTTTCCTTGGTCAAACCCTAATTTAGGAATTAACCTTGAAATTGAATTGAAATGTAGTGTACATAAACAAAGTAATTGAAACAAATCACGTCGCTTATGTTGAAGTCCTTGTAGAGGATTCAAATCCTCAAATCCACAAATAGGAGTGATTCAATGGATGTAGAATGAATGTAGGATGTCTCCAATCAATGGAATTTGATCTTCAACACCAATCTTGAATTGATCTTTGCATATGAGGAGGCTTGGATGAATGTAGAAGGATGGATCTTCAAGGGGGCTCCAAAGAGATTGAATCCTTCAATGGCTAACAATGGATCTCCTTGATGGATGAATACTTGAACACTTGAAGGCTTGAAGGCTTGCTTGAATTAACTTTCTTGCACTTGAGAGCTTGAGAGATTTCTTGGTGATAATGGATGTGAAAATGAGAGAGGAAGGCCTCCTTTCATAGTGAACTAGGGCACAATCCTCTAGAGGGGCCACCTTGGAGAATTAAATCCCAATTAGGTCCTAACCTTTAGAAAAATATACCTAGATTAAATGTAATTAAAGGATTTACCATTTCAAAACCTGAAATAGTGAACCTAGACGTGGGAAACCAAATATCCCCAAAACCCGACACCTAGAAATCAAGGAATTTGAAGATTTGAAAGAGGGGGGCAAAATTGAGGTTGGGATTGACATTGTCAAGTTTGAGTTCAATCCTAAACTAGTTAGGTTTGAGGTCAATCCTAACCTAGTCAAGATCAACCTTGAATTTGACCCTGGGGCCCAAATCCAGCCAGAATTAGTCTGGAGGTCCCGGGGATGCCTGGAGACCTAGAGATGATATTAGAATGGGAAAGAATGCGAGGGATAGGCACAAAATCCTATGATGACTGTGATGAAGGCTAGGAGGACCTATTTCCAAATCCTACCTAGAAAATAGAGCCATAGAAGAGGGAAATTAAGGAGAATCCTCAGGATCCTAACCCTAATTTCACCTAAAATAAAGCAGAAAAGAAGTGGAAAGTAGGGAGAAAGCCAAATACATGTAAAGACCTGATCAAGGCACTTAACAAGACCCCAGACCACTTACTCAGAGGGATAAATTCTCTTATCATGGAAGTGCTTCCATTTTAAGATGATACAACTTCATTCTCTGTCTTTGTCCCACCACAAGATTTTATACATGCAACAATCTCTGACATTCTACCAATATAGCTTCTAACAAATTCATGTTTGATCATTCTTATATCTTCAAAAGTACATATCCAATTATGTAATCTGACTTTCTTTGCATGTTCATTACCTTCAAAAGTAGACTGTAAAGCTAACCAAATTTCATGAAATTTTTTCATATATTTTACTCGACTGTACTCATTCTCTGGAAGGGCTGACAAGAGTGCTTCTCTAGCAAGTATGTTACACGTGAATATATCTCTTTCATTATTAGTACATGTTTCAATGTTATCCTCAACAATGATAGTCTTCTCATTCTTTGTAATCAGCCAATAACCTGGTGCTAAACATAGTAGATGTGTCTTCATCTTTTCTTTCCAACTATCAAAATTTACTCCATCAAACTTAGGGCTTTCTTTCCTAAAATTTTCCATGGATCTCCTTAAGCTATTAAAATTTTCTTTCAACGACCTGCCACTCTGATATGAATTTTTAGAAAGTAAATTCCACCAAGATAACTGAGAGGGGGGGGGGGTGAATCAGTTATCAGATAAATATAACTTTTATCAACTTCAATAGATTTTAACCATGTAACAAATGTAACTAGAAACCATAGAAAGATATACATGCATAATAACACAATGACAGAAGATATGTTGACTAGGGAACCTCTTGATAAAAGAGTAAACCCCGGTGGGAATGATGCTCACAAAAGATGCACTAATATGAATGTATGCAAATTAGATGTCTAACTACTCTAAATGATAAATTAACTATATAGAAGCTAACAAATCTATCTAATGCAACATGATGAAGAATGCAAAGCAATCACAAATGATGAAACTAAATCAATTACCTTCACCTACCATGCAGCTTGTCTCCATTGTCCTCCTAGCCTTGATTTCTTGGATAGTTGAGCTCTCAAATTTCCAATTTAAAGCTCCTTGCCCAAGATGTCACCAAAGTGTGGAGATTGAATGAGTGAGTGAAAAATAGCCCAAAGCTTGATTATGCAACTAATGGATGGAATGTAAGTGGAATGATGATAGTGTGGAATACTCACAAAATGATATGAACATGCTTGATTTTGCTTGATAATGGATGCTTGGATGCTTAGAATGCTTGATTTCCTATTGCTTGAATGGTTGATTGTCTATTCACTATTAGCTCACAAAGGGAAAATGAGGCTCCTTTTATAGAGTTTTGGAGGATCTAAGCCTAGGTGGCACAATCCTACGATGGAGAATGAAAGGTAGAAGATCCTAGGGCTAGGATTGACTTGGTTGAAGGAGTTGAGAGAAAGGGGGATGTAGTTGGAATGTGAGAGGAAGAATAGGGATGATGTTCCTCTCACATTGACATGGAAGAGAAGAAGGTGGAAGGGAGATACACATGTCAAGTGTCTCACAAAGACCAAAGAGAGGAAGAGGGAAGGACTTTTTTCCTCATCAGGACTCTTGGTACAAGTGTCCCATGAGTCACCTTTGACCCTTAGAGGTGGCTTGAGAAGCTCCTTAGGAAAAGGGAATGTCTCTTAACTTGGTTTGAGAGAAGACATGTGGTCATGAGACTAAGTCCTATGAGGCCACATAGCCCTTAAGAATAGGACATGTGTGGTTGAGGATAGTTATCAATAAATAATTAATAATAATTATTTATTTTACCCAAAGTGATGTGTCAGGTGACTAGGTAGGTGAGGTGGACTTAGGGGACTTAGTCATAATTAGGTGATTGCGTAATTAATTAAATCACTTTAATAGACTAATTAGAAGACTTGGGATAGAGGAATAAACTATAGTGAATTTACTAAATAAATTGAAAAATCTATTTAACAAACAAAAAAAATGAATATTAATTAAATAATAAATATTTAATTAATTCATCAAGTCAATATCAATTAAATAATAAATATTTAATTAATTAATGAGGCTATTTTTAAGTGTATACATTTTGCCCCTCTTTGAAATAATGTGTTTGTCACATTGTTTCAAAGAAAATTTCAAGCATTTTTGCCCCTACCCCAGACAATGTCTCAGACCAAGCTATCCATGCCCCCTCGAGAGATTGATTGACAAAAATTATTTAATGCATGTTTTTTTTTTTATAAATTTTTTTACGTTGAGTTTTGACAAATCAATCTCACGAAAGAAATAGTAGAAAAGATGGATGAGAACGGGGTGAAATAGAAGAGTAATGTTAGGAGGTAGGGTCCACACATCAAGCTCATCGGCTCCATAGGCTATAAATAGTGCAAAGGGGTCCACAATAGTCTCATTATGCACATGTGTTATTTGGAGATCAAAGCTTGAGAGAGAGAAGAGTAGAGCTACCGGGATGTCATTTTTGCTATCAGATCATCGCTTTGAGAGGGTTAGATAATTCCAGAGACTACTCGATTCTGGAGAGCCGATAGGTGACTCGATCCTCTTTGTCAATTTGTGATTGTTAGCATGTTAGATTAGGATTTGTAGCATGTTTTAGGCTAGATTGAATCATAGGAATGTTTTAAAAAAAATATTTTTCTTAGCTGAAAACATATGCGCAGTTGTGGCGCATGAATGCACAGCAATTCATGGCATTTGCACAACAAACTTGTGTTCTGCGCATATATGTCATAGAACTACGCATACATGTCTTAGAATTGTGCATGCATAGGAAAATGTTGAGTAGGCTGCGCAAATATAGAATAAATGTGCGCATACATGATATCTGCGCTGTTGTCAAATATTTCTATGCAAATGTTGATTAAAACTGCGCAAACGTTAAAAATTGTGCAAACATAAGGGGATCCTGTGCAAAGGTTAGATAAAACTATGCAAGTGTGTAAACCTACGCAAATATGTAGGGAAACTATGCATGCATTTTTCAGTGCTATGCATTTGTTTAGTTGATAGAATTTGGTCAAATTAGCAAGTCAATTAAGTCAAACTAGATGTTGATAAGCCGATTTGATCTATCAGTAGTTGAATTTGATCGATTTGGTCAAGATAGGTGATGTCGTAGCATGGGTGCTAGTTAACCAGTCTTGATATTAGATAATTGATAGAATCATCTATTGTAAACATGTGATAAACATGTTAGCAATTGATATGATAGGATAGATAGATTGGTAGATCAGTTTATCAAAATCTGATAGCTTGATATTGTTAACTTTAATAGGAGGATATTAGCGATGTTCTGATGTCATGGGAGAGATATCCCATCACACAAAACTTGAGACCAGTGCTGTTAGAGATCGACAGACTCTTGATCGAAGTGACTGGATTGTACTATGTTATCTACATGCTTGAGATTGAGGCAAATTTGAGCATGATGATAGTGTTAGCAGAGCGATGGCACTCGAAGATGAGTGCCTTTCATCTCCCAATAGGAGAGATGATAGTTACACTCAAGGATGTATATCGCATCCTCTAGCTTCCTATCACAGGTGAGCTAGTGCACTATGATCAACATGGTGGAGTGACAGAGTGCAGAGTAGTCTTTGGTGACGATGAGATAGATGAGGGGGAGATCAGTTAGGAGGACATGGCTGATTTTTATGAGCCACTACCAGTTGTATTAGCAGGAGTGATTGGGGGATTTGTATGCCCTGATCATAGGTCACATGGGTTTGCAATTGGTTGGGGCCACACGTTCTAGTGGATGATGGATGACGGGACCCAATTTTCTTGGGGTGTCTCTCTGTTAGCACATTTATACCATGATCTTCATCAGGTGGTGTACTATAGGAGTGCATCTTTATTAGCAGGGGTGACATTACTTCATGTATGGGCATGGGAGCATATCATTGTGATGTGTCAAGTAGCTATTAGATTTTACGGTGCAGGACAACTGTATATTCATTTATATTCATCAGTCTTGTCTCAGCCGAAGCTGGGACATCTAGAGTTCTGGCATTACACTTTTGATATGATTGACACAGTGATATGGAGACCTTACTTAGGGTCTGAGCCCTGAGATGATGAGAGATAGCTCAATTTTTTTTTGAGTCACGATGGTTGATAGGGCAAATACCCTATATTATTGAGAGATAACTGGTCAGCTGGGTTCTGCAATAGTTTGGCAGGATCTAGGGTATGCCACAGGGAGTCATTGAGTTCACCTAGACACATCAAGAGTGACATGACTAGGGACCCATGGTGTCATTTGAGTTGGTGAGACAAGAGTTTCTTGACATGCCGTTTCAGGCATGGATAATGAGATAGGGGGTCATGGACCTAGGGATGACTGCAGATCTGGAGTAGCACCTAAGAGATTTTCTAGTGCCATGCTTGACTAATCCGATGGTGAGGCCACCAGAGAGAGAGACAGCATGGGAGATGCTAAGGGAGAGGAGGGGGAGGCAATGGAGGAGATGATGATGATGGTGGGGATGGAGGAGATGGTGGGAGAGGAGAGAGAGCTAGACCATGTATGAGAGGTGGTGGTGTGAGATAGAGGGGTTTGATGCCACCTCTAGCTAGACAGGGATGGAGACAACCTCCAACACAGCCAGCAGTAGGAGCTCCACCATAGATACCAACTACCCCAGGATAGGTACCAGTAGTACAAGTATAGGTGCCTATATAGGTAGGACTGAGATAGGATGAGGTAGATGTACTATTAGCCTAGGTCAAAGTAGTATAGGGTGGGCAGGTCCATGATGATGTATAGGATGAGTAGATGTCGGATGTGGATGTCCAGGATGAGTAGGTGGAGATGGAAATTGGGGTACAAGATCCCTATCTATAGAGGGATGTTGTAGACGAGGAGATAGACATTGATTCATTGCTAGTCAGACTAGAAATGACACTGGTATAGGCCGATCGTGTCCCTGGACTAGAGAGATGTGTAGAGTCATTTTAGAGAGAGAAAACCATGATCATGCCTGAGAGAGAATTTTCCATAGAGTGACTAGGGGAGTCAAAGGCTTTATTAGATGAGCTTCAGAGGATAGAGGACTTGGATCCCCATGGAGCCAATCTACATGCTATGGTATAGGCTAGGAAGGAGATTTCCTACTCACAAGATGTATATAGATAGGTGGTTCCTAGTGATCAATGGATTGGGAGCTATAGAGAGAGAGATCTTATGCAGTTAGAATAGTAGTTCATGAGAGACAGGCACCAATTGGTAGTGGAGGTGTATCATCATGCCCTCCTAAAGCACCCACAGGTTTAGGAGATCCAGCAAGAGTCGCAGGTTCAAGTGGTTTCATTGGATCTCGCAAACAGTGATAGATTGAGTCTGGAGGCAGTGGATCATAGATATATGACCCCATTGTATCAGTGTGTTTCATTATGTTATTGAATTGATGGACACTTTTTTACACATTGTTATTTATGATATATCATTGGACATTTGGACATTGTATTGTTTTATGGACTCTATATGATGGACTCTATATATATAGTGATGCAGTTCCATCATGATTTTCCTTGATGATTTTATATACATGTGTGGACTGACATATGCAAGATTTGATGATTTACTTTGATATGCATAGTGTTTATATTGTATGATGCAAATGGTTTACTTTCAATTGAATTCATAATGGTTAATGATCTAGCATAGAATAATGATTATATTAATGATAAATGTATGTCCTAAATGATTCATGAATGAAATTTGGTTACTAATGCAATGATATAAATAATGGTTAATAAATGAATGATGTAATGCAAATAATTTTTTATGTAATGAATGAAAATGTACCTAAGATGATTAAGTATAACAACTTACAACATGATAAAATGATAATGAGATAAAATGATAACTATGATAAAACAACACTTGAAATATGCATGTCAACATAGATGGGTAATATACAAATGAACATACCTAATGAAGATAATGCATGTCTTAAATGAATTATACAAAATGATTAAGTGTCATAAGATGCAAGATGAAAACTTAATGTTTGTGTTGTCCAAATGTCCTCAACTTAAATAACAATGTATTTGACACAAGAAGAATGGACTAGGAGAATGGATAACCTAATAAGAAAGATAACCTACAAATCCCTATAAAAGGATCACTGATATGCAAGTCATGAGCTGTTTAAATGTAATGAAAAATGAAAAATGAAATGAGTATCTCCACAACTTCATGTCACATCTTAAAACTTCATAATAAATGGAATTTGATTCTCATCATTGAGCTTGTTATGTTGCAAGGGAATGGAAGCATCATGGTATAATTAAACTAGGATGACTTGAGCACTTCTTGCATGGAGTTTAATATAGCAAACATGACAAGCATCTAGGTATAATTGAACTAAGATGACCTGAGTTTCATTTGCATAAAAGACATGGAATATTCCCCCCCTCCATCAGGGAACAAATATTTGGAGTCGAGGTATGTGTTGGCATATCACCATTAATAGAATTTGTAGAACAACATGATATGTATGTTGTCAAGACTATTAAATTGATGAAGGTACTTACGCATAGACACCCCAATTAGTTGCTCCCTTGATTTCATCAAAAAATATCCCACAAGCACTAATCAAAGAAAATACAATGCCCCATCCTAGCTATTCTAATAAATGACATATGGGAGTTTCAAACTCACATCAAAGATATCTCAGAATAGCATAGGAAACATGGTAACAATGAAATCCAAATATGAATGCATAATCTACAACAAACCATTCTAACATGCCTACCATGGATATACATTTCTTTTGCCAAAAGATAGTGTAAGGTACACTGATCAATTCAACTGATGATGTATAGTCAAGAGTGATAGATAAGTAATCATGTTTCAAAAGATAGAACATGGATTATGGTTCATCATGAAGATACCATTATGGAAGAATGTTTGATTGTGTTTGCTTGTCTGGTGAAAATACTCCATTCTGTCCTCTAAGAGTCATGACTATCATAAATCCACTTCCCAAATGAGGTTGAGGACATGCCCCTAGCTAGGTGATGGACTAACTTATTATGGATGAAGAAGGACACAACAAGACTAGGATGAAAATTAAGACAAAAGATCAAGCTATGATGGGGTTTTATTATGGGTAGATACAATGGATGGTTTATGAACTGATCATTTTATTATGATATATACATGGTGGGAATGGTGACTGACTAGCCATTTTATTATGGATATATACAATGAATGAACACACTTGAAGAATCCTAATAGACAGAGGAGCTAACTTGATACACATGGCACCTGTTGCCAGGTTTTCACCACATGCGTTTATTGCAATTTTCTTTTGATTTTTTTTTTTTTTTTTTTAAAATTTGATAGATTTTTCATTTTTTTTTACATACTATATACATTCCCCTTGCATTGGGATTTTAGGGATAGAACTTCTTGAGGTGTATGCTATTAAGAGGTTCATCCAAGGGATCTCCCTCAGGTGTGGACAATTGATAAGCCCCAGAGCCATAAACTGTTGTAATTACAAAAGGACCTAACCAATTGGGTTCAAACTTGCCCTTCTTCTCATGATGCTATTGATTATTTGGATTCTCTCAAAGGAATAGATCACCCACCTAAAAGTCTCTGATTTTCACCTTGCTATTATACTGATGAGACATCCATTTCTGATAGACTTCCAAATGTCATAAGTTTTTTGACCGTGTTCATCCAGCAATTATAGTTCAGTCAGTCATGCAACTCTGTACTCTTCATCTAGAATCAAATCTTTGAGAGTGACATGAAGAGAAGGCAAGTCGACCTGAAGGGGTAGGAAAACTTCAGATCCATAGACAAGGGAATATGGGGTGGCTCTAGTGGGAGTACAGATGGAGGTGCAGTAAGCCCATAAGGCTAGATTCAGTTGGATATGCTAGTCACGGCTAGCGTCATTGACAGTCTTTTGTAGGATTTTGACAATGGTTTTGTTAGATGCCTCAGCTTGACCATTACCTTGGGGATAGTATATGGAGGAATAGTTATGGGTGATATGGAATTTTGTGCACAATTCATCCATGTCCTGATTTTGGAACTATTTCCCATGATCAGTAATGAGATGCATAGGTATACCATATCTACAAATGATATAGTTTAAGATAAACATGGATATTTATTTTCCTATGGTAGTAATCAATGGAACAGCCTGAATCCATTTAGTAAAATACTCTATTGTAGTGATAATCCATAGATCGAGGGTTGATGGCACCCACAAGGTTGAGTCCCCACCGACTAAATGGCAAGGTAGTTGTAAAAGGATGTAGTTCTCATGTTGGAGCATGAATAAGATTTCCATGTATCTGACATTTCTTTCATGCCCTAGCAAAATGAAAAGAATCTATTTCCATGGTAGGCCAATAATAAGCCATACGCATGAGTTTTTAAGCCAAAGAGGGACCACTTGAATGCATCCCAAAAATACCCTCCTATATGTCTCGCAAGGCAGTTTGAGCTTCATCATGCTCGAGACATCGCAGGAGAGTACCATCAAGACCTTGCCAATAAAGATTGTTGGATATTAGGACATAGCGGGAGACTTGGAGGAGAAAAGTTCATTTTTGATTCCAGGATAGGTCAGGGGGTAGGATGTCATTTTTTAGATAAGAATAGATTTTTCCATAAATTGGAGAGTCGTGTCCAATAAGATGACAAATAATACTCGTATCAGGATCATCATTGTAATACCCAAAATTGGCACCTATTAAATTCAATCAATTTTGGTGCATTTTCATCGATTTTACATCTCCAAAGTCCTAGTTTCCTAGGCAATTTTCTCTTTCCTACTTGACTTAATTTGACTTGATGTCAATTGCAAAAACCCTAATTGCATTAGTCAAATATTAAAATTAATTCCTAAAGTCTTTGACTTTTATTAGCTAAATTACCCCTATGATAAATTAATTTAATTCTAAAGTCCTAAGTGTTTGGAATTAAATTAAACTCACCCCATTTGGCTAATATACATGAAAAGGAATTAATAATTACTTGTTATTTGAATGGACACTCATTTTTGAATTAATAATTCACAATATTCGAAAGGTCACCCTGTGTGGCATTTTCCATTCTTTTAATTAAGTAATTCTTTTCTTTTTGTCTCAAATGGGAATGAAGAGTTAGGAGTTTCAAATCAAGAACCTCTTCATTCTATCCCGGGCTTTTCTATTTAATGAACCTCATTTCTTCATTCAAGGAGAGCAATTTTTTAGAGTAACCAAACTATAATATTTTTGTGTCTCAATTTCATTAATTCAAGGCTTTTATTGCATTTTAGTGTAATTTTCATTTAGTTTAATATTGCATATTCATTATAGTTATTTTACTTATTTTCTCATAGCTTAATCTAATCTCATATTTCTTTTCAAGTACATTAGAATAAATCTACATTTCATATTTTGTTTCCAAGCTATCTAGATTAATATCATATTTCTTTCAAAGCATCTTAGATTAAATTGCACTCATTCTAGTTTAATTTCAATTTTTTGCCTATCATTATAGCTTTTGAAAATCCTCCATTGTAGAACTGCTCTTACGGTTGTTGGCTCTCCAATCTAAGAGTAATGAAACACCCCATCTACATAGGAGGTAACAGGTCGCTTCACGATGGATTTTAGATTGAGTAATTCATACTCTCTCTTGTAATTGGATCATGTGAGTAATGATCATGTTGTGTGTGTAGTTGGATTAGAGGTCCACATTCAACTATATACATTTTGGCACCCACCGTGGGGTAGAAAGATCAATTTCTAGCCTCATTCTCATTTTTTTCTGACATGAAATTTAAGCTCTGTCGTGTGTCCGTACTGTCTATGTATGAATTTTCGCATGAGAATCTAGAGCATGTTGCATGAAGTCTCATTCCCTGTAGCACTCTCTCATGTGAGGTGATGCATCCTCATGTGGCTCCCTATACTTTCTCATGCACTGTGGAGTACTTCCTTGTGTGAGATTTGGATACAGTGTGTTAAAATTTTTAGTTTATGTCTTTCCTATTTCAGATTTTTGGCAATTTCCTATTTTATATTGTTTATTATTTCTTTGTTATTTTCATAGCATAATAGTTTTCTGTAGGAAATTTGAATAAGAACATAAAACATGCTAATGGTTTGATTGGAGGATGATAGTCAAAGACTTGCTAAAATGTTGTGTTTGTTTCTTGCTTTCATTCACATAGTCTAAATAGGGCTCTGTTAAAATTTCTTGAGGATTTTGATAGTGAGTAGGGAATTTCGCTCTTCACTACATGGAGGTGATGACCATGAATGAACCTGAAATCCTAATGATCTTACTAATATGACAAATTCTTGGGGAAGCGAAGAAAGGTAGTGAATCTTTACGCTTTTATTTTCCAGGGGATTATGCTCTTCTCTCTTTGAGAGAAACATAAACCCAAAAGCTTGTAGATGTGGTGGAGTGAAGCTAACTCAGTGATGAATCTTCTTGATGTGTGTGGGTGAAGTGATGAGGTAGAGAAGTATTCTCTTCTCTCTTTGAGAGAAACAAAAAATCAAACCCTCAGATCTAAGCCAAGTTGTGTCACCTTTAGAGGGCCTACCAGAAGTTGAACCTTTAGGAATGACCCAAGTGAGTATGCACCTTTCACTTGTGATTCCACCTCACTCTAATAAAGAACATTTTGTTGATTCTAAAGACTCCAAAACCATGTTAGCTTCCTTCTCAGGACTTTGACTATCATCTTGAGAAGGCTTCGTCTATTATACTGAGCGGCGCTGCTCCTAGCCCTACTTGTGGGGGTGTATGACTTTCAAGTGTTGGTGTGGCTATGAGGCCTCAACCCTGTATCAGGGACACTAAATGTTAGTGTGAATGGAATCCTATTAAAAAATTTCCTTAGCTAGTGGCCTACCCAGTTCACCTCCGAAAGGAGTCATAATCTTTGCGCAGTGAGGGGGAAGAATCTCTCCCATAGATTCCCATCGTAAGCATACACCTAGATACTTGAAGGTGGTTACGACACTAGCCCCTGCTACAAGGGTAACCTTTGAATGTACACCATTGAGTCCTTGGAAACACTAAAAACATGGGTGCCCTCTAGGGGGTGACATGGCTATGTGAGGTGCACGTATGCGCATAAGAAATGGGGCAAAGGTTTTGGCTTCTCACCATTTTTTTGTAGGACTAGGCTATGTGTTTGTTATCAAGTCTTAAACATTGTCCACTCATTATCAAACAAAGACTCCCCTGATGCTATCAAGTTGCTTTGTCCTTGATAGGTCTGTTAATGATTGCCTCTTGTATCACAACTACTTGATTTGAACCTTTGTGTCTTTAAACGAATGCTAGAAATCCCAAAATGAGATTTTTCATTAAACTGTTCTTCAAACCTGTAAGGAAACTAGATTTTTTGTCAAATGTCAATTCAGGATTATACCTCAAAATTCAACTTTAACCTTGAAAACTATGTCAGACTATCATATTTTGCACTTTTCCCATGTGAAGTTTTACTCTTCAGAGCACTTTCTCGCACTTCACTTTGTTCTCTTGTGTGAAGGTTTGTGTTCTCTTGCTCAGCCTGGTACTCTCTCATGTGAGACTATAGCCCATTTTTCAAAATAGAGACTTGTTTGCTATTGACTGTTTGACTTTTTATCTGATCCGCTTTTTGTCTGAGGTCTATTTTTCTATTTTCCTATCATTCACTACCAAAAACTGGTTGTCTCGAGTTAGGAATCTATCGATCTTTTCTTTGACTCATGTCATCTCTCATTGGTTTTCTTTATCTCTTTATACTTTTTGTATCTCATGTTTCAATAGTCTTATCTTAGTTGTTCTAGCCACCTCTTTTGATGATTCATACTAGGTCCATCTCACATCTTGGTTGTTCTAGCCTTTATTGTCTTTGCGTTGTTCTTAGATACTAAGTCTAGCATTATCCTGAGTCCTCTCTCATTTCATCTTCATCTATGACTGTCACAACTAGAAGTGGCAAGACTTATCCCATTCAGAATCCTGATCAAGGTAGAAGTGAACATCCTAATCAAGAAATAGATCATCTAGAATCTATTGCAAAATCTAAACTTTTTGAGATATCCTCGATTTCCTCATTGAATACTTTGAAAGATAGTCTTTCTCAACCATCACCTCTGATGTTTCAAGAGTGTTTTAATCTATTGTTTGAAGCACAACTTGGTTTCTCATTTCAAGAGCAAGACAACTCGTTCTTCCAAGACAACTCATTGTTCACAACTTTGGAAGACCTCTTCCTTGGACTAATCCTATTATCATACCTATTAATCCTACTGAGAATAATCCTATCACTAAAACTTGTGATACTATTGATGATATCTTCTCACCTAAATTTGTTAAATCTTTTGATCTTGTTCATTCATCAAAGGTTACCATGGCCGCACCCTTTCGGCACTGGACATATCATTTCACTGAGAATTCATGTACTGAACAAGCGTATAGCAAGATGGGAGATCCATTTGACTTTTAACCAAGAAAGTACAGTCAAACCTTTGATCAATCTCAAAATAATCAATATCATGGTCAATCCTCTAATGACCCACATCATGCTCAACCTCAGAATGAGCAGCTTCATGGTGAATCTCAACATGACCAAAATCAGTCCCACAATGATGATCAATCTCAAAGAAAACCTCAAGGTGATCGACAACCCACCTATTTCTATCATCCTCCTCAGTTCGATCAAAACCAAGATGATCAGCAACAAGACCAAATTTTGAGTATTTATGAGATTCTTGGGAATGAAAATGAGGTGATCACTCAACAAGATATAGACACTGCCAAAGCTAATAAGGGTCTCATTAAAATGATGGAGATCCTTCTCCTAGAGGAGAAAGAAAAGTACTTCCTTGAGTTAGCTAAATAAGGGACCAAGTTACCTCGAGACTATCAAGTTGAAACACTCGTAGCTAAGGAAGAAGAAAATGAGACCACAAAGTTGCAAAAGATGGTCTGAGACATGCAAGATCAAATTAGTCAACTTGCGAAGAATAAAGACAAACTTGCCCAATAGTTCACAATGGAAAGCATTTGTCCTTTCCCTTTTGACATAAGTCTTCAAATGCCACCTTTTCCCAGAGGTGTAGAACTCCCTAAATATGACAAATACTTGGGTGCAATTGATCCCCAAGATCACTAAGGGAGTTTGGTGCATTGTCTATGGAATTTACACATGATCAAACCTATCTTATGCGTATGTTTCCCCATAGTTTGGGTAGACAAGCCATGGAATGGTTCTCTAGATTGCTTACTAGTATTAAGACTTTCAAAGAAATGGCTAATCTTTGTCTCTAGCACTACTCGCATATTATTTAGCATTTGGTCAACATCTGGGATCTTTGCAACTTAAAACAGTGACAAGGAGAATCTTTCCTAACATTTCTCCAAAGGTGGAGACAATTATGTACAAAGTGTCCTCACAAGCTACCAAAGTTTGAGAGACTCGACATTTTCTTGGACAATCTTGTCCCAAACTTTGGATACCAAGTGCAATTGCAAGGTCCTCTAACTTTTGATAGTATGATAAAACAAGCAGTGCGAATAGAGGTGTTTATGATCAAGAAGGGAGAATTAACTTTGAATAAGGACAATAAACAAGGATTCTCCACAAACAAGGATAAAGGAAAGACTATCAATAAGAATAGAGATGTAGTAAATGATGGAGTGAAGAATAATGTTACTACGAAGCCTTCAAAGTCTACTTTTAATATTAATTCTAGTATACAAGCAACTAAGGCTGTCGAAAAGACCACAACTGATAATCAACAAACTTCAAGATTTGCTAGGAACAAACCTTGGGCCTCTTGACCCAAGCATGATTTCACCTCTTTGGGAGAGCCTCTTGATGTGGTCTACAAAAATCTTATAGAGAATTAGGTTCTTACTCCTTTGGAAAAGCATACTTATGACCCACAACCATGACCTCATTAGTGGAATGATAATGCTTACTGCAACTATCACCAAAACAATGGTCATAAGACTTCTACTTGTCTCCAACTGAAGCATAAAGTTCAAGATCTCATTGACAATGGTGACATCCTTATGGAGAACCATAATAAGAATTCAAACCATCAAGCTTTTAAGGATCCCTTCCCTCCTCATGAGAAGGGTGAGTCTTCAAATACCAAGAATACCAATGCTAAAGTCAATTACACATACACTAATAATGACAATGTTATTGGTATGATCAAACCTGTCGAGATAGAGTATTGTGACGTGATCACTTCTAAAGGGAGTAGTGATGCTCCTGAATCTAAGACTCCTTTTATCTTGCATAGTTCTACGTCTCATTCGTATGAATTTGAACAATCTCAAGATTGTGCTAATGTTGTCACTCGATCATGAGGAAGAGTTGTTTAGAAAGTTCTCGATACTTCTACGTCCACTCCGAAACAAACTGCGGACAAGAGACCCGATAATTTCACATTCGCTGCAAAGAAAATTGTGGATAAGACTGCTATTGGCCCTGCCAACAAGAACATGAAATCTATTCCTACTACTAGCTTGGCTAGTTATAGCATCCTAGATCAACTTCAACAAACCAATGCTTAGATTACCATTTTTAAATTATTGAAGATCTTGCTTGCTCATAGTTAGATTTTGGATAAGGCCCTTGCTAAGGAAAACATTCCCAAGGATCTCAATTCCAATCTATGGTGGGTCATTTGACTTTGCCTCACTATCTATCCTTCTCTAAAGAAGATGATCACTCCTTGAGTCACCCGCATAACCCTCCCTTGAATATAGAGGTCATGATAGGTCCTAAGCGCATCCACCGAGTGCTCATAGACAATAGTGCTGGTCTTAAGATCTATTTCGCTAAACTGCTCACTCAGCTAGGATATGATGAGAATTGTATAGATCCTCACAAAAATATTACCATCAAAGCTTATGATGAGGAAGAACACAAGTCCCAAGGCCTAGTTGTGCTACCTATCCATGTAGGTCCTGTTGAGAGAGATGTTACTTTCCAAGTGCTCAATATTCCTCTTGCCTACAATATCTTGTTGGGTAGGCATTGGATTCATGAGATGCAAGTTGTTCCATCCATGTACCATCAATGCATTAAGTTTCCATTCTATGGGGCCGAAGTCGTTGTGCCTGCTAATACCAATTTCTCTTGCAACACTCTTGCGCAATCAGCAGATAGCTTTGTTTTGGAAAATAGAGAATCCACTGAGTTTTATGATGCTAAGCTGAAAGAAATGGAACAAACTTTGAGACTTAAGGATACAAGCATGGGGGAATACTGAATGGAACCTATGCTATCACTGGATTCTCTACCTCTATCTCCATGCTCTTATGGGAGATGTTCTGAGGATAACAAATTTCCTAATGCTCCTCCTCAAATAGTTTATGATGGCACCTTTTTCAGGGCCTCTATGCCTTTAGAAGATGAGGATGAAGAGATAGCTATTAGAGCTTGGATCTATAAGGGAAAAGAAATAGCTGAAACAACTACTCCTCCAGATTTAGAGCAAGAACCATACAGTGAGGCCTTCAAGATCATGAAGTGCTTTGGTTACAAGGGGAGTGGTCCTATAGGAAAGAATGATAATGGCTTACTAAAACCCATTGAAGCTATGGGCCGCCGTACAAAAGATACTAGTGGCTTAGGCTTTAAAAAGACACCCTTTCATTTGGGGACCAAGAAATTTGTGTCAGCTCCTGAGCCTAAACCTGAACCTGAACAAGAAATTGAAGATACCACTCCAGAAGTGAATCTAGAGGCCAGCTCTGAAGAAGATACATTTCCATATCCTATTCCTTTGGCTCTTGTGGCACTCTTTGCTGAGCCTGATGAGCCTATCATACTTGTTCATATGGTAGAGATAGATACTGATACTGATAATGATTCTGATAAAACTTCTTTAGTATACCAATTCACATATGAGGAATGGAAAGAAACACTAAATGATGATCCTAATTTTCAAGGTGAATGATATAGGCCACCATATTTTCAAAAGCATCTTGAACAAGAACAACTTTATCAAGCTATTAATGCCACAAGGGATAACAATGAGTCTGATAAGGCTGCTAATGAAATTCCCACATCAAGTACTAACTAACATGAATATGAGTTCAACTTTTTGTTTGATGCTACTTATGATGTAGACATAGATACTGTTCATGTGTATGAAAGACTCCTTGAAGTAGGTGAAGGGTCTAGCGCTAGGCCACATGAATTAGATGCCACTAATGTTAACATGTCCTTTACTTCTAACACAAGGTATTTTAGTGATTCAAACGCTCCTTTGGATGAGATCTCTCTAGGTCTTGACTTGCTCGTCAATGCTTTTGAGGGTTATACCATGAATGCAATTGAACCAGTCACTACTTCCTTTCACTCCCCCATCCCAATCTGATAAACTGGAACTCCCCTTCTGAATCCAATGAAGTCCTAACATTCCAAAATGATTATGATCTAGCCTGTTACCTCCATGCTATTGAACCTATGATGTCCTCTACCAGTGAAAGCAATGTCAACATGATAGAGGCGAATATCAAGTATATTAGTCAAAAAATTAAAAGAAGAAAAAATAGATGCTCTGATGGTGAAAACCACTTTGTGGCAGTACCAGAGCCAAAAATAGTAAAAATAAAAGAAGTATCCAAGGGTGAAAATCTCTCTGAGGTACCCAAGGATGAGATACTTGAAATGCTTCCAAGCCACATTCAAGAGAGGTCATCAGTATTGATTGAGCTGACACAGCTGGTCAATTTGGGTATAGAGGCTACTCCACAGATTATTCATTTAGCACAATCATTATCTGCTGAAGAAAAAGAAGAGTTCACGAGCTTCTTTTAGAGAAAGAAAATAAAATTTGCATGGACCTACTCTGACATGCCTAGATTAGATCCCAATATAATCATGCATCATTTGTCCATTGCATCAGGTATCAAACTTGTTAAACAGAAGCTGCAAAAGATGCATCCACACATAGCACTTTTGGTTAAAGCAGAGCTGGAAAATCTCCTTAAGGCTAGTTTCATAAGAACTATTGATTATGCAGAATGCATTTCAAACATTGTTCTAGTCACTAAACATGATAAATCCATTCATGTGTGTAAATATTTTAGAGATCTCAATAAGGCATGTCCAAAAGATGACTTCCCACTGCCTAATATTGATATGATAGTAGACATGACAATAGGAAATGAGATGTCTTCATTGATGGATGGCTTTTCTAGCTATAATCAAATCAAAATTACACTAGAAGATCAAGAAAAGACTACTTTTATATGTGCCTGGGGCACCTTTTGCTGGAATCTCATGCCTTTTGGGCTTAAGAATGCTGGAGCAACATATCAAAGAGTTGTTACCACTATTTTACACAATATGATGCATAAGATGATGGAGGATTATGTGGATGATACTTTAGCCAAAAGCATGTAGTGAAGAACTCATCTCATAGATTTGGGTCCCATCCTTGACCATATGGAACAATTTAGTCTCAGACTTAATCCGAAGAAATGTGCTTTCAGTGTTACTTCTGGGAAACTTTTGGGTTATATCATTTCAGCTAAAGGCATAGAAGTTGATCCTGAAAAGGTGCAAGCTATTATGGACATGCCTCCACCCAAGAATATCAGTCAAATGAGAGGATTATAGGGAAGGCTACAATCTATCCAATGCTTCATTTCACAGTTGGCCAACAAGTCACAACCATTTGCTAAAACTTTGCATAAGAATGTGACCTATGAATGGAATGAGGAATGTGACAAGGGACTTACTCAAATAAAATATTATCTTGCTAATCCACCTATACTAATTCCTACTATTCATGGGAAGCCACTTATACTGTACATCTCAACAACAAACACATATTTAGGTGCTCTCCTAGCTCAAGAAGATCAAAATAGCAAAGAGAGAGCCATATACTATATCAACAGAATATTGGTTTCCTATGAAATGAACTATTCTGTCATTGAGAAGGCTTGTTTAGCAATGGTATTTGCTTCTCAAAAGTTGTGGCATTATATGCTAGCTCATACCACAAGGATTATTGCAAAAATTGATCTACTAAAGTACTTATTGAGCAAGGCTACTGTCATGAGTAGAATAGCGAAGTGGGTGATGATACTTAGTGAATTTGACATTGAGTATGTGGAAAGAAAAGCTATTAGGGGAAAAGTGATTGTTGATCAGCTGGCGGAAGCTCCTTTTAAAGATCACCAGCCTTTGAGTATTGAATTCCCAGATGAATGCATCATGCTTGTCACACATCAATCTTGGAGAATGTTCTTTGATGGATCATTCACTTAGCAAGGATATGGTGTAGGCATTCTGTTTGTTACACCTCAAAGATACTCATTGCCAAAAGCATATAAAATGTTGTTTCCCTGCACAAACAACATAGCTGAATATGAAGCTCTCATTAATGGAATGAAGATAGCCCTTGAATGGTGTGTGGATGAGCTCAAGGTCTTTCAAGATTCTTAGTTAATCATCAATCAAGTCAACAATGTCTACCAAAAAAAAGATGAAAAGATAATACCTTACAAAAGAATGATGGATGATCTCAAACAGTACTTTGTACACATTTATTTCTAGTAGATTCTGAGGGTAGACAATAAGGCAGCTGATGCTATGGCCACTCTTGCTTCAATGTTACAAATGCCAAAGAATGACTTCAGACACAAATTCCTGGTGGAGGCATTACACTACCCCACCTATGATATTCCTGAATCCAAGATAATTTGTTTAGTCATTGGACATGATTCATCCCACTACCACCATATCTTTTCCTACCTTCATGACCAGATCATTCCAGACATCTATACCCAGAATGAAAAGTATGACCTGATTCATACTACTTCATGATATATCCTCATAGAAAATGACTTATATAGACAAGGTCTAGATGATACCCTCCTTAGGTGTTTAGAACCTAATGAGTCCAAATGTGTAGTAGTTGAGGTACACGAAGGTATCTGTGGGTCTCATTCTAGTGGTCTGACGTTAGCCCAGAAACTTATTAGAGCTGGTTATTATTGGCCAGACATGGAAAAGAAGTTGTTCAATATGCTAAGCCTTGCAAGCAATGCCAATATCATGGAAATTTGATTCATGCTCCTGCTAATGAGTTTAGTCCTCTCATCAATTTCTGGCCATTTTAGCAATGGGCCTTTGACTTGGTTGGTCAAATACATCCTTCTTCTTCAAGAGGAAATAACTTCATCATCACAACTACTAATTACTTTACCAAGTGGGTTGAGGTAGTGCCTCTAGCTGTAGCTGATGACAAGACTATTGCTATGTTCATACTAAATTATATCATTTGCAGATATGGTATACCCTCATCTATTATCATTGACAATGGGGGACAATTCAAAAATAAGGACATGACAGGCTTATGTACCAAATTCAAAATTATCTAGCATTGGTCATCTATTTATTATCCTTAGGGTAATGGACAAGAAGAGGCTTCTAAGAAGACAATTCTAAAAATCTTGCACCAAACAGTTCATAAATCTGGTAGAGATTGGCATCTCCAAATTAATCCAGCTTTGTGGGCCTACAGAACAAGTATCTGAACACCAACAAGGGCTACTCCCTTTGCCTTGGTTTATGGAGCAGAAGTAGTATTACCTATTGAGGTCAAGATTCTGACATTGCAGATCTCTCTGAAGGGCCTCATCACTGATGAAGAGAACAAAATATCTCGACTTAAAGAGCTTGAGTTACTTGATGAACATCGGAAGGTGGCATTTGATCATCTAAGAGAATATTAAAAGAGAATGTCTAAAGCCTATAATAAGAAAGTTAGACAAAGAGAATTCTAAGTGGGTGACCTTGTCCTAAGGTACAACCCCAAAAATCAGCAGCAGCAAGTTCAGAAAGGCAAATTTGAACCAAACTGGCTTGGTTCGTATGTCATTACTACAACATTTGGGTCTGGTGCTTATCAACTCTCCACCACTGAAGGAGAACAACTCAAAGAGCCTATCAACGCTCTTTACTTGAAGAAATTTTATAGCTGAGACATTTCTCATGTGCTCATGTACATACTTATTGGTCCTAAAAAAAATCCTAAAAAATGATATATCGCAAAAAATCCTAAAAATTGTAAAATGTCCCCAAAAAATGATCATCTTAGTGAAAACCTAGTAAATAGGCACTTTGATGTATCTATTATCTTGGTGAAAACCTGATAAATATGTGCCTTGATAATAATAAAAAAAATAGAAAAATTTGAAAAAATACAAAAAAGTGAAAAGATCAAAAATACAAAAAAGTGAAAAGATAAAAAATACAAAAAAATGAAATATTCAAAAATACAAAAAAATAAAAAAAAGAGAAAAGTAAAAAAAAATGCAAAAGAAGAAAATGTGCCATTGATGAAAACCTGGTAAATAGGCATCATGGTAGCAAAAATACAATCTCTGCCAAGATGGTGAAAACTTGGTAAATAGGCACCTCTTGTTTCCTGAAGCTACATCTCATCTCAGCATTGCTTGGCTCTTAGTTTCCTACTTTAGTCTCTTTGCTTTCCTGCCTTAGTTTTCTTTCTCGCCTTCCTGCTTTAGTTTGTTTCTTGGTTTTAGTTCATTTCCTACTTTAGTTTTCTAGCTCATGCTCTTACTTTTAGTTGTCTTCAAGATTTTCCTTGACTCTTCATGGATTGGAGCTGGTTCACACTTGGGGGCACCTTCCTAGTCTAGGGGGCATTTTCCTATCACTTTCAGAAGTTTTATTCATGCATCGGTCACTAGCGGTTCTCACTATGTCTTCCTACTGATGCCTAGCTACATTGGAGATTTCTCTCCTTTAGAATCTCTCATGTATCAGTCGCTAGTGATTCCCCCTATGCCTGCCTACTGATACCTAGCTCTCATTTGAATCTCTCTCTTTTGGGATCTCTTCCTTACATCAGTCACTAGTGGTTCTCACTACATCTTCCTATTGATGTTTCACTCATGTTTTATTCTCTCTTTCAAGAATCTTCCTTGTATCGGTCACCAGTGGTTCTCACTATGTTTTCCTATCGATACTTGGTCCGCACCTTGATATCTTTTTGAGACTTCATCTCTTGCAATGGTCACCAGTGGTTCTCATTACATTTGCTTGATGTCGCTATCCCATAGAGACTTTGAATGTTGTTCGCTTATGATTTGACTTCAATCTGCTTGAACACAAATGTAAACTGAAATTGAAACTGACTTTATGTTCCTTTGAAGCATGCTGAGATTTCCCTTTGCTTGTTTTTTTTGTTTACTTTATCATTTCCCCTCAAATGAATCTAAGATGTCTTTCTTGACTGAGAAATGTGAAGACTAGGGGCATGATCTTTTCTTTGCTTTCTGTTTGTTGGTTTAGTTCCAATGATCCAAAGAATCTATCTAAGAGGGGTGTCCATTTTTAAGAGCCTTCATCTCATATTGGATGGCCATGTGTACCTCGACTCCTTTTATATGGACACTTTGGTGAGCTTGGCTCTTCTCCTTGTCTATTTTGAGTGACTTCTTTTTGCTGCAAGAAAAATTGCTAACGCTCATCCTGCTAAGTGAATGTAAGGGTCACTGCAAGCAATCTTCGGCAAAGGAAGGAACTCTTGTGTGTCTGGTGTGTCTATAGGAAATCAACATTCAGGTCATTCTAGAAATTGTGCTTTGATTCTTATGTTAACTTGCTAAATCAAAAGGAATAGGTGTTAAGGTCATTCTGGGTTCTTGTGCCTTAATGCTTACACCTCATTCTGACAAATCAAAGACTTATGTCATATTCATATTCTCATGATTGCAATGTTAGTGAGGATTGTATGTCATATTGTGATCATCTCATGCTTAAATGAACTCAATGATGATAAATATGGTGAGTCCAACAACCAAGTCCTAGGGTTTGTATTTTCATTCTAGGCTTGCATTTATCTTAGGCTTGCATTTTCATGATAAGATTACATTTGAGATGATATCTTGGTACTCTCTTGATTTCTTTCTATTCATCAAAGGTTCGCGTCTTTTGTCCCAGTTTCATCTTGGCTACACAAGTGTCCGGTCCTCACTCTTGATCTTTGAAACGTATTATTTTTTAGTAGTACCTATCATATATTGTGACAATCCTACATGAGATGATTAGTACCATATACATTACATATCCATTGCATTTTCATTTCATTTCCATTTGAATTCATAAATTCATTTGCATCTACATATACATGTGCATCCATTATAAGCATAACTCAAATCATACATTGCACATATGAATACATTCTATCCATCCATCACTACATTTCACATTACATCATCATAAAAATAACCATGTGCATATTCATATTCATCAAATAAAACATGTGCATTTCATACATTTCTATCCATACATCTAAGCATATAGAAGCATCTCATAAACATCAACATCAAAGCAATATGTCAACAAGTACAATGATATCAAACTATTGATCTCATATATATATCTTGAATAATGTCATGTACAAAAGAGGAGGTGCTACTCGAGCACAATATAAAAAATGGGCTACAATATACAAGTATATAAAAATGTGCTAGCTAGGTCCTGCACCACTTGGAGGAGGTGGTGGCAATGGTCTCTGGGGAAGGGGCATCAACCGCTGTGGATGTTCATGTTGTGGGGGTGCCTGTGGTACCTATAGTTCCTATTATGGTGGTGCCTGTGGGGGTGCTAGCGGAGGTGCTTGCAGAGCTCCAACATAATCAACAAAAGGTGGTACCTACTTCGATAGCTCTGGAATGACCCCATAGTAAGCTACATAATAATATGCTACCTGAGCAGCCTCATATCTAGTCTCAATCCTTGATCATGCTAGCTCCTTTGGTAGCTGCTTGATCTTGATGTCCCTATTAGCTACCTAGGTCTCCTCCCTGATGACTCAAGTGTGATAGTCATCTTGCTCTTGCTATACCTATCACACCCTCTCATGGCTCTTCCCGAGAGCCTCTTGTAACTGTGATGTACTTGCTGCTACCAAAATGTTAGTCATATCAGTATCATCATCCAAAGGTCCTTGTTGTGACATATCACCTATCCACTATCTGGTGGACCTCTATTGGGCCCCACTACTCTTAGCTCCTACATTTGAGCCCATCATTCTAGCAGGGATTCTAGTTTGTCTTGATCGGGGTCTCAACACTCTCTGCTCCTGTTGTCCCTACTGTGCAACCTGTTGCTGTGCAGGCTATTGAACTAGTGGCTGCTGAACTGGTGGCTATTGGGCTGGTGGCTTCTAATTTGGTACCTTTTGCTACTGTACAGGCTACTGTCGTGCTCCCATACCAATAGGATCTGTGAACCTCAAATGTGGACGTGCAATCAACTGATCCCTATATGTATGTGTCACCCCTACATTGGTGACACCCACCATATAATCCCATCACACTGATGTAATGCATGCCTCTATTGCACACCACCCTAAATCTAGTCTCGCGTGCCACCCCTTCTTCTCCTCATCGGATAAGTGAGCATAGGGGTAGTACTCCTATGATATGTCCTACTGCCTACCAAACTGATGCAGGACACAGGTAACAAGGAATTTCTCGATGATGATGACACTCTATCCAATCAGTGGACGTGATACAAACATATGTGAAAGCTCTCTCCGAGCATCATCCCATGGCTCGGTGGCAACCCAGGGCCTCTAGACTATAGTCACCATGTCATCTAGCTATCCTCTCCACTACTCTATCTTACCCAATAGAGGTTGAGCCATTAGACCTGCATACCTATAAATATATAGCTCAAGCTACTACTGTATGTCATGAAAAATAGGCCTACAAATGGGGAGATGCTCCCAAGCCTAGATCTGTAAGACAAAGAAATCTGCCACCATCATCCTCACCCTCTGATATAATATCTCAAGCATCTCATGATACATGTGGGCTAGCATGCACTTGCCCATTCCGAACCTGATGGCTGGCCTCTCCAACATCCTCCACAACATCGTACCCCAGCTGCACTCTAGACCATGTTGACCTTGATCTAGAACAAGGTAGCAGCTCAAAAATATAGCAAGAACAATGAAAAATGGATGAGCACCATCGTGCCTACTGATCAAATCATCCCAAGAGATGGCCTGACCCATCACTAGATCATCTCTGAAGATCATCCTCAAGGATACTGTACCCTACCATGGTTGTGTCTCGTACTCTACTCGAGCACCATTGATAGGTATCTATAGGATCTTGTATACATCCTTAGGAGTCACCATCATCTCCCCCATCGAAAAGTGAAAATTGTTCATCTCTGAATGGAAACTCTCTTCCAATGCACCAAGAAGACTGTGATTTACTCGAATGTTAGGTAAATCATGCAAGAATCCCAAACTGAGTCCCTCAATGTGAGCACTCTTTACATCCCTTAGTCTCTGAACTAATGTAGTAATCACAGGATGATGTGTACTAAAGGAAATGTCAGGGAAGTCAACCTGCAAAGCAAGTGATGACATTGGATCAATATCTTGATATGATGGTTTTTGACACAACAACAACAAATGTAACAAGGCATCTATCCTAGACATGACTCTGCGACGCTCTACTTGGCTGATTTTAGGCTAATTTGACAAATTTTGGACAAAAGAATTCAAAATTTGCAGCATCTTTTCGTGTGAGGAAACTATTTCCTCACGCGAGATAGGACTTGACCTTGCGCGAGCTACTACAATCTTGCGTGGAACCACCTTTTAGCTCACGTGAGCTTCTAGATAGAGCTCATGTGAAGAAGACCTAACTCATGCAAGGAAACTACCTCACATGGGGGGAGACCTAGGCCAGCATGAGGAAACTACTTCTTCATGTGAGATTGGAAGAACACACCCTAAATCTATGCTAGATTATCCTAAATTGACATAAAAATGGTACGAATTGAAATACAAGGAGGTTTATTGACTACTTACATGTGCATCATACTCCACTGGCTGAGCATGTCATCGAGAGTGCTCAAATCAATGTGTATGCAGTGGAAGACCCTCTATTTCTCTCTCAGAGCTTAAAGTCACAAGAAGATGAAGGTGAATAATGAATTAAAAATGACCCCTCTGGGCCTTATATAGCTTTTGACCTAATTTTCAAAAGTGCTCAATTTTGCATGAAAATCACACCCTTAGCTAAATCGACTGCTCTAAATCCATTTTTGGGATCAAAATAAAAATTTGACATCTCTGGATAGCTCAAAATTGCATTTTAAATTCTAGGACCCCTATGGGATCGGACGCTTGTGCAATCAGCCTTCTGGCGTCATCTTCCTGCTAAACCCTCATCTTTACATCATGTTCTCAAGATCTTTTCTCTTTTCATCAAAGTCAACTCAAGTCAAATCTGATCAACCATGGTCAAACTTGGTCAACAGGACCTCTGCTTTGCTCTGATTTGCCTCTGTAGCTTCTCAAATCTAGTCTAATTGCTTCTTCTCTGTAACTTGTTGTCAATTGTCCTTCTGATATGTCATCTTTTGATTTCACTCTCAAGGGGGTAGGATGATTACATTGTTTGAATCTCATTGAATCAATTATTGAATCAGTCTGATCTAAATCATCAATTCTCATTGCTAGGGGAATCTTGTGCCTTGCATCTTGCCATCTGGTCATCTATCTTTTAGGTATCTGAACAATCTAACTCAGATCCTCAGGAATCAAGCTTCATTCTGGAGATGGTTCTTGAAATCATTTAGGTATTGGGGCAATCTAACCCTAATTCTTGGGAGTCAAGCTTCATTCTAGAGATGGCTCTCAAAATCTCTCTTAGACCATTATCTGGGCAATCTAACCTGGGTCTCAGAGGGCTAAGCTTCGTATTGGGGAAATCTAACCCTGATTCTGGAGACAGTCGTAAGTTTGCATCTGAATCTCATTTAGGGAATTATGGCAACCTAACCTTGATTGTCATTTTCTCTCAAAACCTTTGTCTTCACAACCTAACTTGGACTTCAAAAAATCATGCTTTGATCTGTTCAGTGTCTTGGCAACCTAACCTAGATTTCTGAATTTCTCATCATCTGTCACTTCAGACTATTCTTTGAATCAATGTGTTGTTCGCACATCAATTCAAAGAGGAGCAAATGTAATACCCCAAAATTGGCACCTATTAAATTCAATCAATTTTTGTGCATTTTCATTGATTTTACATCTCCAAAGTCCTAGTTTCCTAGGCAATTTTCTCTCTCCTACCTAACTTAATTTAACTTGATGTCAATTGTAAAAACCCTAATTGCATTAATCAAATATTAAAATGAATTCCTAATGTCTTTGACTTTTATTAGCTAAATTACCCCTATGATAAATTAATTTAATTCTAAAGTCCTAAGTGCTTGGAATTAAATTAAACTCGCCCCATTTGGCTAATATACATGAAAAGGAATTAATAATTACTTGTTATTTGAATGGACACTCATTTTTGAATTAATAATTCACAATATTTGAAAGGTCGCCCTATGTGGCATTTTCCATTCTTTTAATTAAGTAATTCTTGTCTTTTTGTCTCAAATGGGAATGAAGAGTCATGAGTTTCAAATCAAGAACCTCTTCATTCTCTCTCGAGCTTTTCTATTTAATGAACCTCATTTCTTCATTCAAGGAGAGCAATTTTTGAGATGAACCAAACTATAGTATTTTTGTGTCTCAATTTCATTAATTCAAGGCTTTTATTGCATTTTAGTGTAATTTTCATTTAGTTTAATATTGCATATTCATTATAGTTATTTTACTTATTTGAACATAGCTTAATCTAATCTCATATTTATTTTCAAGTACCTTAGAATAAATTTGCATTTCATATTTTCTTTCCAAGATAGCTAGATTAATATCATATTTTTTTCAAAGCATCTTATATTAAATTGCACTCATTCTAGTTTAATTTCAATTTTTTCCTATCATTATAGCTTTTGAAAATCCTCCATTGTAAAACTAGTCTTACGGTTGTTGGCTCTCCAATTTGAGAGTAATTAAACACCCCATCTACATAGGAGGCAACAGGTCGCTTCACAATGGATTTCAGATTGAGTAATTCATACTCTCTCTTGTAATTTGATCATGTGAGTAATGACCATGTTGTGTGTGTAGTTGGATTAGAGGTCCACATTTGACTATATAAAAGCATATGCAGGACAAGTCAGGGATTCAACTAAGAACTCAAAATGGGCCTTGGCATCCTTTGTATCAAACAAAGAAGCAATCGTAGCCATTGCATTGACAGCCTTGTTGTCATGTTGAGGAATCTGCTCAAAAGTGATGACTGAGAAATATTGTTTGAAGTCATCAACCATATGTTTATATGGTAATAACTTATAATCTTTAGTCTGATAGTCATCATTAACTTGGTTTATAATCAGCTGACAATCCCCATAGACATTTAGTTTCACTACATTCTATTGTAAAGCCATCTTTATCCTAATCATGAAAGCTTCATATTCGGCTACATTATTGGTGCAAGGAAAGAGCAGCTTGTAAGACTTCAGAATTGTGTATCCTTGCGGCGTGACAAAGAGAATACCAACTCCTAAACCTTGTTGAGTACATGATCCATCAAAGTATAGTTTCCATGTTTGTCTAGATAAGGCCAAGATGTGTGTATAGGTTGGTCATCCTTTGATGGGGCATCATCTAGTTGATCTGCTATCACTTGGCCTTTGATAGCCTTCCTGTCGACATATTCAATATCAAATTCACTAAGTAGCATGACCCACTTAGCCAATCTACCTGTTAAGGTTGTCTTTCTTAATAGATAATGTTATATTAAAGTATTAATTATGTTAATTAATATTTACTCCCTTCTTAAGATGTCAACTCTTTTTCTTTAGTTGTTTATATTTAAACACACATGCACGAGTTATTTTAAACTCATGCATTAGTTGTTTTAAATATAAACTTGCTTGCATTAGTCTTGTAATAATTTAACTAATTATTACATGTATTAGGGTTTTCCTTTCAAGGCTTTCAATCTCCTTTATAAGGATGATCCATTGTACATTCAATTCATTCATTAATTGAGGATATTTTCTTCATATTTTTGAGTCAACCCCTTTCCCTCTTCTTGTCTCTACTTCCTTGTAATAGGTTTTTGTATGCAGGTGATCTTTGGGTTTTGTGGATTTGTATTGCTCAAATCCTACAGATACTTTAAAGGATCAATCTTTGCAATGAGCTTGATTGAATGTGACAACATGTAATGTCACCACTTTTGTGAAGCAAAAACAATGACCAGACATGCTCTTTCTATTAGAGAATAGTTTAGCTCATATCCCACTAGGGTGCGACTGATATAGTATATGGCTTTTTCTTTTCCTTCGTGATCTTGTTGAGCCAGAAGAGCACCTAATGAGACTACCATAGCTGAAATGTAGAGCAAGAGTAGCTTGCCTGGAATTGGTGACATCAGAATTGGAGGATTTTCTAGATATTTCTTTATTTTTTTGAAAGCTTCCTCACACTTATCATCCCATTGGAATAAGATATTTTTATGCAACAAATGTTGAAAGGGATGACTTCAATCTACTAGTTGAGAAACAAATCTTCATATGGATTGGAGACATCCCTGCAAAGATCTTAACTGACTGATGTTAGTGGGGGAAGCCATCTCCATTATTGCTTTAACTTTTTCTGGATCTACCTCAATTCCTTTGGCTGAGACAATGTACCCTAAAAATTTATCAGATGTGACCCCGAATGCACATTTCTTCAGATTGAGTCAAATATAATACTTTTCCATTCAGGTGAATATTCTATCCAACACTCTCAAATGACCAGCTTTGTCTTTGGATTTTGCTAAAATGTCATCAACATAATCTTCCATAATGGTATGTATCATGTCATGAAAGATTGTGTTCATAGCTCTTTGGTAATTTACTCTAGCATTTTTTAGGCCAAATGGCATCACATTCCAATAGTATGTACCCCATGGACAAGTAAAAGAAGTCTTTTCCTAGTCTTCTGGTGCAATCTTGATCTAGTTATAGCTAGAAAAACCATCCATTAATGATAAAATCTCATCCCAGCTGTCAGATCAACAATAATGTCAATATTTGGTAGAGGAAAGTCATCTTTTGGAAAAGCTTTATTGAGAGCTCCAAAGTCTATACAAATCCAGATAGACTTGTTTGGTTTTGATACTGGTACAATATTTGAGATCCACTTAGTATAATCAATAGCACGAATGAACCCAACATCTAAGAGTTTCTTCAATTCTACTTTAACCATTAGTGCAATGTGCAGATGCATCTTGTGGAGCTTCTGCTTAACTGGTTTAACACCTGGTGCAATAGATAAATGATGCATAATGAGATTAGGGTCTAGCCTAGGCATATCAACATAGGACCAAGAAAAGTTGATTTGTCTCTCTTTGAAAATTTTTGCAAAAGCTTCTTTCTCTAATTCTGTCAAGGATGCTGCTACTTTGAGAATGCACGAAAACTCCTCTGTTCCAATGTTAAGAGGTACTATTGGTTCAATAAGGATGGAAGATTGCTCTTGATATAGATAATTGGGAAGAGTGTCAATCCCTCCATCATCAAGTACCTTAGAGAGGTTTTCACCATTAGATGTGTCTTTTCTTTTTACTATTTTTGGATCTAATACTGCCACTGAGTGGTTTTCACCATTAGATTTGTTGATTATTTTTATATTTTTATGATTGAAAGGATTGGCACTCTCTCCAAAGTAAGCCATGTCATTGAGTTCTATTAGAAATCTTGACTTGTGATCTCCTGGTGGTAAATGATCCCTGATTCTAAGATAGTCAATGTTTGCATCATCATTATGGAAGATATCAAGTTCTGGATGATTGGGAGAATCCCAATCAATAAGGTCAGGATTTACAAGGGGCATTGGATCATTCGGGTTAGTTTCAAAGGCAGAGATGGTATTGATGGAGAAATTGTCAAGGTTTATGATGGTATCAGTGAGGTCTATTTCCATACTCATATTTGATTCATCTATCACAAGATAAAGTCACTTTCCTCAGAATCAACAAAAGTAGTATCACATGGGACTAATCCTAGTGAGTTAGCCCTTGAACTCTCTCCCTCATTGTAATTGTTACTATAGTGATGGACAACATCAATTCCTATTTCTTTAGTACCATCAAATAATGAATCCCATTCATAATCATTTGAGTTAGAATCATCAATATCCCTGAGTCTATCAATGATTCTTTATGCTATGCTTTGTTTCTCTGGATCTACATACATACCATGTTTTCAAAACTGTAAGGCAAGAGCTTTAGATGTCTCATGAAAAGGTGTGATCTTTTCTTTTCCTTTTGGTTCTTTTGGTCCTTCTCCTTTGTATCCTAATCCTGTGGTATCTCTTTGATAATTTGGATTTTGCAAAATTGGCTTGATAACACCCTCTCTTTGTAACCCTATAGGTCCAGCACCTTGGTATCCCATCTTTTGTAGAAAAATATACCCTTTACCATAGACATCAGGTGATATATATTCATGTTTGATATCCTCTTCATTCTTCTATGACTTAAGCAAATGATTAGTATTACGCTCAGTTGCCTCTTTTGATAAAGTGCCACCACTTATAAATATGTCATAAACAAGTGTTGAAGGGGGTTCTGATTGTTGTTTAGTGATTAAAGACATACCATATGATCTAGGACATAAAGGTAACTATGTGATGCAAAGAGCTTGACCTAAAGTGTACTCTCCCATACTCCATTCTTTTATGTCTATCTTGATCCCATTAGATTTAGAAGTTGATGCTTGATCACTAGGGTCAATGGGTGTAGTTGTAGAAGATCCAATATGATTATAAGGTACCAAAGAATTAGATGTCTTCACAATGCTACAATATTGGAAAGGATTAGTATCTCCTTTGATAGTGATCTCCTAACCATTATGAGGGAATTTCAAATATTGATGATAAGTTGATGGCACGGCTTTCATGGAATGAACCCATGGTCTTTCCAAGAGAATTTTATAAGCAAGATCCATGTTAAGAACTTGGCAAGGTACATCTTTAACTATAGGACCTACTTTGATAGGAAGAACAATAGATCCCTTGGATGACCTCTCTTCTTCATCATAAGCTTTTATTGTGATTTTCTTCTTTGGATCTACAACATTTTCAAAAAATCCCAATGCAAGGACTAATTTCAATGTGCATTATGAGGTTGGGTAATAGCTAAGTCATCATTTTTAGAGAAGGATAGATAATGTGGGGTTGTTAAATGTCCCACCATAGCTTGAAATTGATCATGATCTAGATTTGTGGGGACCTAGGTCTCTAAGAGAGCTTTCTCAAGGATATCTTTGTGAGATGGGGATAGACACAAAAGCTCTAAGATGGATATCTACGCTGGTGTTTTCTTGAGTTGTTCCAAAAGATTGTACTAGTTGGAAATATTTGGTGTAGACTTTGGGACATAAACAGACTTGTTTCGAGAAGTGCTTGGTTTAGATAGGACTCCTTGGAGAGTAACCTTGGATTGAGCATGAGTAGTAACATGGACTGGTTGACTCTCTGATTTTTCCTTTATGGTAATGACATTGGCATAGTACTTAGAAGGATGACATTCAAAAATGTTACCAACATATCTATAGGGTGTAGTATTATAATTGGGTTAGTTGTCACCCTTAGTGTTGGAAGAACCTCCTTTCTCATGGTCAAAAAGTGGATCTTTGAAAGTCGTATGTGATTCATTCGAGGTGTGTTCATCAACACTAATCTCACCACTTTCAATTAAGTCTTGAATTGCATTTTTGAGCCTTTGGCAATCATTGGGTTTATGTCCTTTTCCTCTGTGAAATTCACAATAATCATTCCCATTCCACCAAGAAGGTTTCACTCTAGGTTCAAAATCTTTAGTTTTAGAAAGCATAATGAGTTTCTGTGTGATTAACTTCTGTAATGTTGATTCAAGAGATTCCCCTAAAGGAGTAAAATTTCTTCGAGGTGACATAAAAGGCAATCTTGGTTTAGATGAATCTTTTTTGGTGTTTTGATTTTTTGATTGATTGCTATAGGTAGCTTGAGTAGCATTGGCCTTACTTGTGAGATTTATAAGGGGTTGTGTTGATTTGACATTACGATTATCAACAATCCCATTATTGAAAATGTTTTTGTTTTTATTCCAAAATTTAGATTTGTCATTGTTATAGTTGTTGGGATTGGAATTTGAAGACCCAACATTGTCTTTGGAATAAAGTTTTATCTCACCTTTTTTTACCATAGCTTCCTCAATCTTGATACCATTTTCTATCAGGTTATTGAAGTTTGGTGGACATTGCAATTGTAACCTATAACTCATTTTTGGTGTAAGGTTATGCACAAAAATATCCATCTTTTCTTGTTTAGGAATCGTTCATGGATACTTGACAAACAATTGATGCCATCTTTGCAAAAAGGAAAGGAAGGGTTCTCCATTCTTTTGATGTGCATTGCAAAGATCAAGCATAGTGACTTCATGTCTGATGTTATATGAGTAATGAGTCACAAACTTGTCAATAATCTCATTGAAAGATTTGATGATTAGGGGTAGTTAGGAGAACCATTACATGGCTTGTCCTCCTAAACTTCATGGAAATAGTCGCATAAGATAAGTGCCATTGTGATCGACTTCAATACAAGCAACACAAAACTCATGAATGTGGTCTTGTGGATCTAAATTCCCTTTGTATTTGTCAAATTTTGGTACCTCAAAATGAGGAGGGAATGGAATCATTGCTAAGTTCTTATCAAAATGATAAGGACATATATCATCCAAGGAATACTTCTTAGTTGATGATTCAGTTTGGATGTCATGGATTTGTTGTAGAACAGGATCCAAAGATAACGTGTTTCCTTGAGTGTTTTGGGAAACATTTTATTGTTGAGTATCTTGAGAAGGATTGGATTGCTGATTGTTTTGAGAAGCATTGTTTTGTTGGTTATTTTGAGAAGCATTGGATTGCTGACTGGTTTCCTTTGCTCCATGAGTATCTTGAGAACTACTAGGGATTTCTTGATTGTTTGTATTAGGTGGTTCTCTAAGATGGGAAACATCAAAATCACTTGGTAGTTTGGCTCCTTGTTGAGCAAGCATGAGGAAATAAATCTCTCTATCCATGTCTAGGAGTCTTTCCATGACATTATAAAATCTAGGATCTTGTGTAGCATCTCTAAGCTCTTGATTTGTGGGTTCCTCATCTGGTGTAAAAAGTGAAGTTTTCTTAAAAATTCCAGACCAAGGATTTTCTTCATTGTTTTTGTTTCCTTCCATCTTGTCTAGGGATTTTGGATCAGTGGTTTGTTTAACTTTTTGAGATCGAGTTTGAACCATAAAAATGTGAAAATTGATTGTGGGATGAAAGATTTTTTATGAAAAGATATGGAAATTATGTTTGAGAAAAAGATATGAAAAAGGGATTGAAAAATGTTGAAAATTGATGAAACAACTTGATAAAATCTAAGTCAATAGGAGGTATAGATCTCACTATGATATGACAAAGAAAAACCAAGAAATAGTAACCTAAGTAAGTTTGATTGAGGATGATAGATCCTAATAGTATAAACTCACAAAGATCAAAATCTGATAGATAAGGTGATGTTTCAACACTAAATTAAAGATTGGAAGAAAATGATTTGATGAATTTTTGATGAAGGAAGAATGATGAAAATTGATGAAAATGGTCAAACTAAAGATAAAAGGTCCATCTAAAATGAATGTTTTTCCAGAATCTTATTGAGGACGAAAATAGGTATTTGAAAAAGTAATTTTGAAATTTTCAAGGTCTATGGAAATGCTCTCTGTTGTAAATGCGCAGGACAGTTGGATAAATGTGCGACAATATCTAACAGATCTAAACTGGAAAAATCAAAAGCCCAAATAGTATGAACATATGTGCAATAGGATTTATCAAATGTGTAGCAAGATGTGACAGATGCCTAGGGTCTATACTTTTGATGATTTTGAACTGAAATTCTGAATTTTTTGGTTTTCTAATGGTTTGGTTTTTGGAAAAAAAAAAAATGCATAGAAACACACATGCAAGACAGAAATGATTTTGATCTAATTTAATCTAATATGAATGCACAAACACGCTTACAATCCTAAGTTTGGCAAGGACAATATCTACTGAATCCCCACTAGGATAATAAAATCTAGCCACATAAATCCACAGCAGACAACCTAGGAACTTGGAGGCACGTGCTCCTCCTTACAATGCACTCACTTCTCAGGCACACCAAGTTCCAAATTCAATGGGTCATTGCTTCCCAAAGAACTGTTATCTCTACTATGAACTGTGAGTAATGTGGAGTGTCTTCACGGACTTGGGTGACCCCTTGAGCCACCAAATAAAAGGTTTTTGGCCACTATACAAAATTTTTTAGTAAGGACATCCATTCAGGTGGTTGTGATCAAGTCATTTTCCCAATTAAGGGGGCTCTCCTAATCCTTCAAAGCAAGGCTTTCACCTCTACAATGTAGGACTTTAACGCACCACTAGAGCACTGGAGGAGACTTAGGTTGCCACAATGAATTCATACCTGTCTAATGTGAGACTAATCACACTAGCATTTTTTATATACCGGTTTGGAAGGGCTTGGATTTAGCCTGTTACCGGTTGGGTCGTTCCTTGGGGTGAGTACATCTTTTCCCACCAAAGACTGCCCTCTAAAAATTATAATAGTTTCTCTTACACCCAAGGTCCATGAATGGTGAGGGAAGAGGATACATTGTTATAATTTTGGGATTACAGATATGCTTAGAAAGAAAAACACAATAGATAGAAAATCTAGTCTAAAGAAGACACATGAATTTGAAAAACATATCATATTTTAAAGCCCAAACGAGGTTATAGTTTATTTGGCAAACCCCTTAAGAGTCTTGCAAACAAACTATTAAATATTTTAGCAATGGGGTCTTCAAAATAATATCCTGCAAAATAGCCAAAAGACTACCAGAATGAACAAAAACCTGTTAAAGGATTAGCTAAAATGAAAAACAACTAAAAAAATTGAATTTAACTATAATAGATTACAAATGCGTAAAAATAGAGAGTAACTATGCCAAAAAGAGGAACAGATGTACAAAATGTATGAATGTGCAACATAAAGAAATAGATGCACAATGAGATGGAGTAAATGCACATAATGTATGAATGCGCAGTAGTAAATAATAGAGTCACATAATAGTGAAATGAATGTGCAGGAAAATGAGAAAGACAGATATCAAAAAATGTCAGGATGGATGCGCAGCAAAAATGGATGAATGTGCAGAAATCCGGTACAAATGTGCAGAAGTGACCTATAGAAAATCTGCACACGGAAAACTCAAAAATAGAATGTTAAAAATGTGGGTTGCTCCACGGTGGGTGCTAAAAATGTATGCAAATTAGATGTCTAACTACTCTAAATGATAAATTAACTATTTAGAAGCTAAAAAATATATCTAACGCAACATAATGAAGAATGCAAAGTAATCACAAATGATGAAACTAAATCAATTACCTTCACCTACCATGCAGCTTGTCTCCATTGTCCTCCTAGCCTTGATTTCTTGGATGGTTGAGCTCTCAGATTTCCAATTTGAATCTCCTTGCCCAAGATGTCACCAAAGTGTGGAGATTGAATGAGTGAGTGAAAAATAACCCAAAGCTTGATTATGAAATTAATAAATGGAATGTAAGTGGAATGATGATAGTGTGGAATGCTCACAAAATGATATGACACATGCTTGATTTTTCTTGATAATGGATGCACGGATGCTTAGAATGCTTGATTTCATATTGCTTGAATGGTTGATTGTCTATTCACTATTAGCTCACAAAGGGAAAATGAGGCTCCTTTCATAGAGTTTTGGAGGATCTAAGCCTAGGTGGCATAATCCTACGGTGGAGAATGAAAGGTGGAAGTTCCTAGGGCTAGGATTGACTTGGTTGAAGGAGTTGAGAGAAAGGGGGATGTAGTTGGAATGTGAGAGGAAGAATAGGGATGATGTTCCTCTCGCATTGACATGGAAAAGAAGAAGGTGGAAGGGAAAGACACATGTCAAGTGTCTCGCAAAGACAAAAGAGAGGAAGAGGGAAGGACTTTTTTCCTCATGAGGACTCTTGGTACAAGTGTCCCATGAGTCACCTTTGACCCTTAGAGGTGGCTTGAGAATCCCCTTAGGAATAGGGAATGTCTCTTGAATTGGTTTGAGAGAAGACATGTGGCCATGAGACCAAGTCCTATGAGGCCACATAGCCCTTAATAATAGGACATGTGTGGGTGAGAATAATTATCAATAAATAATCAATAATAATTATTTATTTTACCCAAAGTGATGTGTCAGGTGACTAGGTAGGTGAGGTGGACTTAGGGGACTTAGTCATAGTTAGGTGATTGTGTAATTAATTAAATCATTTTAATAGACTAATTAGAAGACTTAGGATAGAGGAATAAACTATAGTGAATTTACTAAATAAATTGAAAAATCTATTTAATAAATAGAAGAAATGAATATTAATTAAATAATAAATATTTAATTAATTCATCAAGTCAATATCAATTAAATAATAAATATTTAATTAATTAATGAAGCCATTTTTAAGTGTATACAATGAATATTCCTTATGAAAGGATGGAATCTGTTAGGAGTCTTATGAAATACATTCAGTACATATGAATCCCTGTCAGGAGATTTTGAATCCCTGTTAAAAGATTCTAACTCTTTTAGGAGTTATAGAAGATAGAAGGACCTACTGCCCAAACAGCTTCATGGTAAGATCACCAAACTCACTATCCAATTGATCTTTGTATTACTCAATAGAATAATACCAAAATATTACTGACCTCAACAATTGAATACTCCCTCTCTGACTGTGGCAAACCACACCAACTTCTTCAGATCTCAATACCAGATCTCAGTACTTCGCATATCCTCTTTCAAAAATTTAGCTTTCACAATACACTTACACTCATCATATTCCATATTAAAACAAGGAATACATTCCTTCCTTTATACCATACTCAAGTAATTACAAATCAGTCGGCATACAAATTACAAAATAAAAGTTTCCACATGTTATATCAAAATTATACAAAACTGTCGATTTCCAATCAATATAATTCTTCACTCGTGCGACCTCAGATATTGCACTATTAACCATGTCACTATCAACATGTCTCCAAATACTCTCTAACTGCACATAACTAGATTCCATCCTGATTAGGAGATATCATCCAATTTCCACAAACTGCTACTCAGGAACACTGCCTGAATACTGCTTCCACTGATTTCCTCATTACTTCCATGAATAAATGAATTACTATTTGCACTCTTAAACACAATCTAATAACACATCATACAATAAGTCCTCAATTGCACATAGCTTCAGCTTCAATATCCCAAGTGCGCTAACTCAAACACTATCTGCTTCATTTCTAATCTTTAGAAGATCACTGTGTTGACATCAATGACAATCATAGTCATGAATGCAACAACAAATGCTACAGAATGGCTGCTAATACTCCCCCATACGATATATTCAGCATTCATTCCTAACATAAATGCCATGGTAAAATATTATATTACGCATGAGGCTTTGCCCTAAAAATTTTCTCTAATACTATTTGTTATACACTAAGTTTGCACCCTTGTCTCAAGCTCTCGTAGTCTTGATAACCTAGTATAACATGGGAATCATCTCCAGGTTGTGGGACCTATGCTAACTGAGATGAGACCTCTAGGTTCTAGACTGGTTCCTCTTGGATAATCACCTTAATTTTCTTCTAGACATGAAAGTAAAACTTGAGGGGAAAAGGATAGAAGGTATGCTTGGGAAGGGAAATGACTGAAAGAAAACTACCTACTAGGTGATACACCAAAATTAGGGTTTGGATCTCAGTATAGAGAAATGGAATCAATGAAAGGCTTAGGTCTAATAGGTCACAACTTACTGAATAGGCTTTCATAAGTGTTTCATAGGAGGGCCTGAACATAAGACACAACCTATGACCTGCAAGCAGACATTCACTTCTGCAACTCGGTGTAGGATTGAGACAAGACTATTAGGGGGCTGAAGTATACTCACAAAAACATCTAAATCAGATCAAACACAATAACACACAAAATCACACAAAGTAAGAGGGATCAGGAACCCTAAGTTGTCATTGAAAAACATACATATACTTTGATTTAATAAGAAAAGACTCAGACAAGGAAGCATAGGGACATGAAGAATAGCCACAAAATACCTCTATAATATCTGAATAATCAATGGGAGGTTATAGAATGTGAAAAACCAGAGGGTAGGAAGAAATGCCATGGATAGCTTTCCAAGAAAAGGACTTTCTTCTTTACAAAATGCAAACTCTCTGAGCTCAAAAGCTCCAAAAATACAATATATACATACTCAACTACACGTAGGAAGGAGTCAAAAACCTAACTAGGGTTACAAGATTTACAATACAATAATCAAACCCTAAAGGTACCCTGATGACCCATCATAAAAACTATGAGAACACCGGCAATCAGATCAGATCTTTTCTTTGCATGTTGATCTTGTATTGAGCCCCTCCTCCAGACACAGCAACCTCGATCCATCTACCCACCTGTAACTCCACTAAGCCATGAAGGCTCTCAAATCTAATCCTGAAGATATTTGGGTTTAAAATGATTTACCTTGCAAAAGGTGGCACCAAGCTCATTAAAGCTTCAACATGACATGGTACTCTGTAAAGTTTGTGGCGCCAACTATCAGATCATCCATCATCATCCTTGCAACCTCCACTATCCTAAAGAATTAAATTCCAGCTACCCACTTTGTCGCACATGGCCGCAAGAACAAAACCTTAGCAAAACCTTCACAGAGATATTCAGATTCAAATATTAATAGCTAGTAGATATATTTTTAAAATGTAGCCGTCGATGTGAAACTTTTCTCGACAGATGAACGACCGTGATGTACTGAGAAAACAACTTAAAAACCCTCCTGATAGGTCAAAACCACCGTGGAAGTCAGTAGCCAATGAGAAGTGAGCAAATTGACATGTCAGCATATTTGGACCCACCTTGAGCCCTTCCTCCTTTAAGTCATTCAGCAACCACGTGACCAAAGACCCCTTTTCTCATTCATGAAATCCTTTTCTGTACCTTGGTCTAGTTAAGTGATTCAGTGAATAAGGCATTTCACTGAATCGCTGGGTCTTTTAACTAACCCTGGTTCCATTAAGCGAACACAAGAAACCTTTATTCAGCAAATCACTGAATACCTTTCAAACTCTAGGCCCGAACCTACCACATGTCACTCTTCTATTCATTCCAGCCACCTCATCAGCAAACACCTCAGCTCTTCCCTTATATCAGACCCACTTAAGACAAGATTCTAATCTAACGGAGGGCGCGAGATCTCATATGTTTCAAATATTCCTTTAGATCATACACCTACCATAGATCTGCATTAAGCCATGACCCTACTGACACATTAGTCCACCTAGAAGTCCTCATCAACACATGGCAACCAATCACATTTGAACACATCAGAAAAGAGGACCCACCTGACAGAGCCCAGAGATAAAGTAAGATCAATGGTGGGCGCATGATTGCATGTGTCAGAAAGATTCCTTGTGGACATGCACCGATCATCGATCCTCTACAGATGTCAAAACCTTTTAAGATGTTGGAAACTTGGTCCCATTGACACATTTCCAAATCACTACCATGTGGACCAACAAGAAGCCATCGTTTGGGTACACGTAGCAGTGGACCCACTAGGCATGAAGAGTTATGTCACCAAGGAGAATCAACGGTTATCTTATAATTGCATACCTCTGACACATTTCATGAGAACACATGCTAGCCGTAGATTTCCAAGCTTCTGACATCCCTGGGCCCACTGACAAAATATAAGTCATCATCCTTTTGACCAATAAAAAGCCTCCAAGTAGGACACCATGGCAGTGGACCCACAAAAGTTGAAGCACTGAGAAAAGGGAAGATCGACGGTTGTCATAAGATCACAAGCCTCTGATAGATTCTATGAGATCTTACAACAACTATTGATCTCATCAACTGGGACCCCACTTATCACTTAACCTTGGAAGTCTTAGCGAATGCGCGGCCAAAGGAAAATCGCTCGATTGCTGAATAGAAATCTTAACCTCGGTTAAGTCTGAAGAATACATGAACAAGGCACTCGCAGAATTGCTAAACCAAAAGTCCAACCTGGGGTTACAGTTAGTGAATGCCTAGCTAAAGGAAATCTATGGAGTCATTGAATACTTAAGGGAACCACCATTTTATTTCGCGACTAGGAGAAACACTGTAGTCGCTAGTTCATCGAGAGAAAAAGGTAACCACTAGAGAACTTAGAGAACTGGCGACTAAAGGGAAATTAAATGCAGGTAGATATTGGGACTTTTAAGTTGTCGATAAAGTAAGAGCCAAATATAACAAGCCAAAGGGTTTCTAGGGTTTATTTAGCTCAAATGGCTACTTTTTGAATTAAGGGTTTTGCACCTAGCCAGAGGCCTAAAAAAAGTTGCGAAGACCAGGGGAGAATAGATAAAGCCATGAAATTTTTAGGGGCACTTGGAAAGGTGAAAACAAAGACCTTGGAATAGGCTTTAGCCAAATTTGCATGTATATGGAAATTAGGGTAACACTGTCAAACATCTTTTGGTGTCACATATGCTTAAAGAAGATTTTTTGTAATGATTGTGCACACTAAATAGTGCACTTCTCTAGATCATTGCTTGAAAGAGAATTCATGGATTGGAAACCATGAGAAATCGATTTAGAACTCCCTAGGCATGGAGTGCAAGGGTGTTAAGAATGCTCTCAGCTAGAGCTATTAAGCCAATAACCTTGCTAGTAAACCATGCAATTGAAGATTCAACTGAAGACAAGGGCAAGAATGCCAATATCCCAAAGAATCAAATGGAAATGCAAATGCAATGCAACTATGCTAGAAATGGAAATGCAAGCTATGCAAGCTAAGCTATGAAAGGAAGTATGCAAGTATTACAAAGCCTCCTAATTAAGCTAGATGAAGTAACCTAAAGCATAAAGGAAACTAAGCTAAATATGAAGCTATGAATGCCATGAAAATGCAAGAAATGAAACCATGATAGAATGTAGATGCAAAAGCCAAGAATGCTCCAAATCTTCAAAAGCTCCAAAGTGACCTAGAAGACCTGCAGCATAACATTAGCATTAAAGGTTGGGATCTAGAATGAAGAAGAGAGCTCTCCTTTTATAAGAAATGAGAAGGAATGGACCGTGGAGATTAAGAGGAAAAAGATTTAATCAATGGTGGAGCATCAAAGAGGAGCAATCCATGTGCACAAGTATCCTCCAATGAGAAAATAAGAGTTGACTTTTGTGTCCATATGAGACAAAAAGTGCTTTTTCCCTTTTTATAAAATAGGAATAATGCTTTATTTGTGCAACTTAGGATAAGAGGAAAAGTGGGGGGCTTTTTATTTAATTAAAAGAGGAGGAAATTCCTTTTAAATAAATAAACACTTAGGATAAGATGGTTATCCCATAGAAAATAATCGAATAAACAATAGAACTAGGATTTGATCATGAATAAGAAATTGATATTTTTAGAAAATAATGCTAGAAAGGGGCTAATAGTCTAGATGACCATTTTTAGATGATTACATTTTCCCCTCTTTGACTAATGTGTGATTGATCTAGGAACACATTACATCAAAGAATAGATCAGCCAAGAAGGAAAAAGAGATCTGACTCCAAAGTATGAAGTGTAGAGAGATAGAAAATCCTACATGGTCAGCATGGTAGCGACAGTACTGAACAACTGAACACTTAGGAAAGAGATGGACAGTATCAAAACTTGAGACGAGAACTAACATGTCAAGTGCAAAGATAGATTGATCAGAGCAAATGGAATGGTCAAGCATATGCTCTAGAGAATAGCCAATAGGATGTGATGTGTTTTCCCCCTCAGGATCGAAAGCGAAATTAGGTAGAGGGAATGTAGAAGCAAGAGCAACATGATCAAATCACTAGAAATCATAATCGAAGATGAAAGATAAGAGAATAACCACTAAGCAGTGAAGATATGCCCCAATCAAGACCTTAGAGAGAGATGAACTTGAAGGGTGAGAGAGATGGGAATGAAGAAGGAAAGAATTCCCTAGTGAAGATCAAAGGGTTGGGCCTCAAAAGGTTAGCCAACTGTGTGGAAGAAGGAGAAATGCAATTTTGACAATCAAGGTGAACTTAGATTTTGGTTTTGATCCCAAAATGAAGAGAAAATGATGTGATATGAAAGACAAGAAGTGAAAGACATGATCGGGAAGAAGTGAAAGGTGAGCACAGTTGACCGATAGGTCCATGAAAGATGAAAGGAGAGCTCTCTCCATATGCAAGATGCAAAACTAACTATCATGAACCTAAAAATGCAAGCTATTATGAAAAGTGGTTTACTTGCAAGGTTACAAAGCTTTTAGACTCTAATATTCATCATTGTGCATTATTGGTAGCGTCACAAGATCATACAATGCACACTAGTATGACTATGTGAATCTAAATATGATCTATATCATATAGGAATGTGGGAATCCCACCTAGGCATCAAAGACATATAGGTCAAGATGACTAGTGCAGTGAGATTCCCTAATTTTAACATGGCAAGATTATACTTGCATCGAGACACAAGGAAAGTCAAGATGGCTAGAAGTATGCACTTGCAAAAAATAGTCAAGGATAATACCTTGTAGACCCCAATGTCAAGTGGAACAAGCATAAATGCTAATGACAGTTAGGACCAACAAAATATACCCACAAGGAGAAAAAACAATAAAAAATGTCCTCATGCCCTCAGTCTTCTAGCTATGCATCATCGAAAACTTCTTAGGGAAAGAACACTCATCAAAGAAATCATCATAGATAGCACACAAAGAAATAAAGAAAATTTTAGCAAGTCAAGTGTTTAAGTGCATGTGTGTAGGTCATAGAGTCAAACTTTGAGTATCACATTTGCCAGTTGAAAAATTGCATCATTCTGGACTGTGGGTAGGATTTCTGATAAGTGTTGAGAAATGCTTGATGCTAGGGAAGTGTTGAAAAACACAATTGGGGTGGTGTTGAAAAACACCATTGGAACCAAGTTGTCTAAGAAACCTGGATGCACAAAGAGACCCAAGATAAGCTAGAACAATGTATGCCCCCGAGACTAAGACAAGAGTCAATTATAGGCTAGGAGAGGCAAAGTGAGGAGTGGAGTGGAGGAGCACCATGCAAGACTGATAGACATAGGTGCAATAGTCTCAAGCAGCGCCTATTTCTAGGTTTTCACCACTTGATAGATTTTTTTAGGACTTTTCATAATTTTTTTGTATTTTTGCTACCAAGGCACCTATTCCCAGGTTTTCACCAAGGCACTTTTTTTATTTTATTTTTGAATTTTTTGATTTTTTTTGGTGAGACATCAAAGTGCCTATTGCTAGGTTTTCACTAGGATGCTCAGTTTTTCATGACATTTTATGCTTTTTAGGATTTTTTCAACATCATATTAAAAAAATTTGGAATTTTTTTAGGATCATAAAGAATATGTACAAAGAGTGCAAGAACCTTAGGCATAGAACTTCTTCTGATGTAGAACATTGATAGGTTCAGTAAGCTCTTCTTCCTCTGGCATAGATAACTGAGAGGCACTAGACCCAAATATTGCTATTGTGATGATAGAAGGCCCCAACTAGTTTAGCAAATAGCAACTAGCCTTAAGCAATTTTTGAGTTAGGGCAAGATTGTGAGAGAGTGATCCACATATACCGTCATGAATGGCAGCTAGCGCCTTCTTTGACTCCTCTATTTCTAGACACCTAAGGAGATTTCTATCTAGACCCTTCCTATACAACTCACCAGAGATGAGGGTAAAGTGTGAGGCATGATGGATGAGATGGTGCTTCTCATTGTGCATTAGATTTTCAGGAATAACATGATCTTGGAGATAGGAAAATATGATGGCATTGTAAGGACTATGAGAAAGATAGTGTAATTCTTCCACTAGGAACTTAAAGCATGATTTATGATTTTTCAATTGTAAAATGGAAGTCAAAGTAACCATGACATTAGCAATTTTATTTTCAGATAAGTTCACCATGTTCTTGTAAAGAATCAGCTTTTCATCTTTTATTGAATAATCATCATTTTTGAGAAAATCTTTATTTTTACTTTTTTTAGGTTCAGATACCGCCTGAATGTGGTTTTTTCCATCTGACCATTGCTCTTTTCTTTTGATTTGATGATTGAGATACTTGATTTCTGATTCAATCCTTTTTGTTGCTAGTTCACTGGGGGAAGAAGTAATAGGTTCAATGGCATGTTGATCTTGGGTGGACCAAGCTATGAGATCTGATTTTACGAGATGAAATGAACTAACTAGTTCAATAGCATTTATGCAAGGGATGTCATCTCTAGTGACAAGAGAGGTTGAGCCCATAGGGTAAGCTCCAAAAGTGTTAAGATCTAGACTCGTCATAGAAGGACTAGCATGGTCCACTAAAGCAATATGTGGATTAAACTCATCAGACCCTATGCGAGACTCATCAACTACATCGGGTTGGTCACCATAAGTATGAACCACATCCACTTCCATATCCACTGTGGAAGATCCTTCGAAGAGAGCATCCCATTCATATTCATTTGAATCTATTGTTACGCTTCTACTAGGATGCTTGCACCAAGAAGTTTTAGGACCTTTAGAAGTAGAGGCTTCAGCATCATTATTTGTGAGATCTCCTCTTTTCATTAAGTGTGCAATATTTCTATGTTGTCAGCTTCTAGGTGTAGTAGCTTCAACTATGTCCTCAGTAGGTATGTGTTCTTCTTACCAAAGGAGTGAAGTAGAAGGAAGATTGTCTCCCATTTGAGACATAGTGTGCAGTGGTGACTCATCTATATTTTTATCTGAATCACTAATCATGGGAGAATTTCTAGAACATGTAGGGAGGTCACCATCAGCACCATATCCTAGACTTGTTGTAATCTTAGAGGGCCGGCCATTAGTATGACTCAAAGGCTTGACTAGGGCATGTCCATTATCATTTATAGGTCCATGACCTTGATAGCCCATTTTCTACAAAAATTTATAGCCTTTACCATAGTGCTTAGGAGAAATAGGAGTAGCAATAGTGGTATTGTCTTATTTGTCTCTATAGATCCATTCTCTAACAGCTTGTTCTTCTCTTTTTGCTTCTAGGGGTATGGACGCTTGAAGAAAATTACCAAATTTTGTCATGGTAGAAGCATAAGGCTTCATCTTATCAGAAGGTCTCCCATATGATCTAGGAGAAGTAGGCATAGCAGCAAGGGAATCCAGTGTGTATTCACCCATACCAAGGCTCATCATCTTAAATGTTTTCTCAGTAGCAACCAGGGATGCAGTAGGATCATTAGAAGGTTATTTATGAGGAACAAACATTTCAGTAGTAGCAAGAGCATTAATAGCAATAGAATGATCCCCTCGAATAACAATTTCAGCTCCGTTATGAGGGAATTTGACACACTAGTGGTATGTAGAAGGCATAGCTTGCATGTCATGGATCCAAGGATGACCCAAAAGAATGTTATAAGAAAATCAGATGTCCAATACTTGGAACATGATATCTTTCATGACAGGGCCCACTCGAACAGGCAGCGTGACAAGACCTTTGGAAGATCTTTCAACTTCATCATATGCTTTTATAGTGATTTTCCACTTAGGATCTATAGCAAATTCTGACAAACCCAACTATTGTATGACATTGAAAGAAACAATATTTAACCCTACACCATTGTCTATCAGGACTTGGCGGACTCGGGTATGGTAGACCATAACTTCAATATGTAAGCCAAGATTGTGAGGGTTACTAATAGATACATCATCTTCTACAAAAAGGGATAGATAATGAGGTGATGAGATGTGGTTGACCATAGCCTGGAACCTATCTAGGTCAATGTCATTAGGGACATTAGCTGTACGCAAAGCCTTTTCAAGGATCTCCTTGTGCAAAGGGGATAGCTCAAGCAACTCAAAAATAGATATTTGTGTGGGTGTCCATTGCAACTGATGGACAAGATCATAGCTAGACAAAGTTGAAGGAGTCATTGGTTTGGAAGAAGAGGTTTGCTTAGGATCAAGCACAATTTTAAGGACCAGTTTAGCTTGCCCCCTAGTAATAGCATTCAGTGCCTCACTTTGGGAAGATGAACTACCACATGTTTGCAAGACCAACTTTGGCATACCATGATTGGCTTTATTATCATCTTTAGCTCTCATCATAAGAACACTCTCAATGAGCTCTACCATGTTGATCACAGGTGAATCAAAAGTATATGTATAGTTGATCTTAGCATCATGATTCTTCTTATGTGCTTGAGAGGTTTCACCTTTTTCATACTTAGGTAGAGGATCTTTGAAAGCCTGGTGATCAAAGTTTTTAACTAAGCCATCTATGAGAATTCTGCCTCCATCAATGAGATCTTGTATAGCATCTTTAAGTGTGAAAAAATTGTCAGTCTTGTGTCCCTTGTTTCTGTGATAGTGGCAGTAATGATCCTCTCTCCACCAATCAAGCTTAACTAGTGGATCATATGGATGAGTTTTCTTAGGAAGCATAAGATAATTATTTCTAACCAAAGTCTTAAGAATCACATCATATGGTTCAGCCAATAGGGTATAGACCTGTCATCAGAATTGCTTCTTAGGTTTGTTTGCATTTTGAGGCTTAGGAGTATTTTGAGCGTTGGCAACTTCTTGTCGTTTTCCTATGTAGATGGCATTAGAAAGGTTGAAAGAAAGCTCTTTAGCTTTAGGGACATCTACAAGCCCATCATTGACAACATACTTATTCCTATTCTAGGGTTTTTTCTTGTCCTTTACATTGCCTCTAGTATCTTTATTAATAACAATATCCCCCTTTCTAATGGCCACATCCTCAATCTGATATGCACTTTCAACCATGTCATTGAAAGAGGAGAACAGTTGTTTCCTTAGATCATAATACAGTTCTAGCACAAGAGTGTTGACAAAAATGTTAATCTTTTCTCTCTCAGGTAGCTGACAAGGATATCAAGAATACAATGACCTCCAACATTGTAAGTAAGTGGCAAAAAGCTCACCTTGGTTTTGCCTCAAAGCACCAAGATCTATCATGGTGATAGGCTATTGGATGTTGTACGAATAGTGTTGTGTGAAGCGCATAGCTAACTCATCAAAAGTCTTCAAAGGAGGTGTCAACTTTGCAAACCATTCTAAAGCTTGTCCTCTTAAGCTTTGAGGGAATAATCATAGAAAAAATGTGTCTTCATGATGGAAGTCCATGCTAAGAGCATAAAAGTGATGCACATGGTCATGGGGATCACCATTTCCATCATACTTGTCATACTTAGGAACCTCAATATCCCTAGGAAATGGGACCATGTATAGAATTTTATCAAAAGGAAGAGCACAAATTGATTCTACAAAAGAGACCTTTGGAGGCTCCCATTCTATTGCCATTTGGGTAAGGCGTTGATTTGTCTGACGTAATTCTTCCTGAAGGACTTCTAATTAAGTTGGTACTCTTTGTTTAACAATTTGTCTGACATCATAGCTAGGAGGAAGCTTGTATCCTCTAGAAGTCATATATTGGAAATATTGGTCACCATTGCGCTCTAAAAGTTTAAGCATCTTTCATTGGAATTCCTCATCTTGTTCAAATGCAATAAGATCCTCACTAGAAATCTCATCAATAGCCTCTTCCTCATGGTGAGAGGGAGGTGGTCTAGGAGGTGAAGAAGGTACAACAAAAGTTCATCTCAAAGGAGATCTAGGTGGCATGTTGTTGCCATAGTTGCCATTAGTACCAAAAAGTGGTCTATGCTCATAACCACTAATCTCAAGTTGCTCATGAGATACTCCTCTTGTAGCCATGTGCCTAGCAGCATCCACCATGTTCTTACTATGCTCTTTGTATAAGCGCATTTGGTTGCCCTTATGCTCAAAGTGATCTTACAAATAGCAGAATTTTTCTTGTTTAGTGAGAGTGAGTGAGACACTATTTGTGTTTTTGGAGGACTTAAATGTGGAAAAGGGGAAGCCTCCTTTGTACCACAAGTAGCCTTAGAATCTTTAGAACTAGAACTAGCATTGCTAATAGGCACTCGTGAGCATCTAGTGGGAGAAGGTAACTACGTATAATTGAATGAAGGGTGACTCCCTTGTTTAAATTGAGACTGAGTTGTAACCGGCATGAAAAATAAAGTTGTTTAACCAATAAAATGAGACAAATTTTCTTAGATGTTGAGATAAGAAAAAGCTAATGATGATCACTTGTCGAGATAGAACAATAGAGATGGCTGGTCAAAGTGCTCAAGAACTTACAATAGTCAATTGACACAAGCCTAGATGTGAGCAAGAAGCTTGATTAGCAAGTAGCTAGAAAGCTAACCATGTTTTGACAAGTGATCGAAAGTGACATTTGATAGGCTCAAATCCAATAGTTTTAGCTCATTTGTTTCAGTCTAGAACAATCCTAAGCATGTAGGTAACAAACTAGCTTCAGATAAGAATAGAAAAAGACACTCTACAGTAGGTTAAAATGCAAGTGTAACAGCTCCGAATTACAATAGCAACAGGACAGTAGAATGACTCAGGGCGATACTTTCCAAGCAAGCAAGGTGATAGTTTATAGCGAGGTGATACTTCCCCTTAAACCAGGTGATACTTTCCAGGCAGGCGGGGCGATAGTCTAGCAGGGGTGAACTATTGCATGATATTTCTCTCCACAAGGCGCGATACTATTGCAGAATTGTATGACTCTTTGACCAGTGAACATAAAAAACTCATTTTTTGGGACTTTTTGCTCAAAATTTTCAATTTGAGTGTTGATTTTTTCAATTTCAATCACAATGACAGAAGTAAATTTATAGGTTTGCAAATAGTAGGTGATCAACCATGTCATAGAACACTCGCACAAGGGAAAAAGCAACCTTTCCAAGACAAGCAATTTGTGATATCAAAATGAAAACTTCTATGAGCACTACTGCAATGTTGAGTATGCAAGAACGTTTACACGGGTATAGCACAACAAGAACACATCAATCACTTTCTATCCTAAAAAGACAAGGCTCAATACTTAACAACTTGGCCCACAACTTGATGCTCCATCACCTCACACAAAGTGGTTGTCCACAATAGATATTGGCTTTATCGTGGAAGTGCCAATGACACAACCAAAGAAACATAGATGGTGAGTAATCTTGGGGTGATCTAGGTTATTCCACTTGGATCAATCCTTGCACCAAGAAGCTAAGTGGAAAAATAGGGTGGCTTCTATCTATGGTTCTTAGTAAGGGTTTCCGTTCATAGCACCCCTCTTGCTCCCCAAAGGGACTCCTTACCTTGCGATAAGTAACGGACCTCGCGGCCTCAAGAATACCTTAAGCATTCTTGCTCAATACTTTCCTCATGGTCACAATCCCACAAGTACTCACATCAAGCGAAGACAAGCACTACATCTACCAAGGTTTTGTGTTGTCAATAGCCTTGAGATTATAGTGGGTTGGAATAGCTTGGTATTAGCTTGTCCCCACTTGGGTCGTTCCTCTTGATTGCTCAAGAGCAGGCCCGCTAAAGGATCCTAATGCTAAACAAAGAGTGGATTGACTTTTGAGTGTCAGGATTTCTGGTTCACCTCAAGGGTGAAGAGCATAATCTCCTAGCTCAAGAATCTCCCCCAAACATACCAAGAAAATTTTCAATTACCCTCTTGCTTTCAAAATCCAAAGATGGGTCAAGATTTTCTGGTTCACCACAAGGGTGAAGAGCATACTTCTCCTACCACCCAAGAATTCCTATAACAAGATATTATGTTCCTATGAAATGAAATAGCTAGTAATTTCCACACTTGAAAATGAAATAAACAACAAGCACTTGATTGGGTTTTTATGCTTTGGGCAGCCATAGAAAAACTGTTAGTAGCTCTTGTGCATTTGAAGCTTTGACATGCATTCTTTTGGCAAAATATTTCAAGCAATGAGAGCACCTACAAGCACAACTTGTTAGCCCCACAATGGTTAGCACATCAAAAATCAGATAATCTACAAGGAAAATAGATGATCAAATGAAAAATTTTGAAAATGAAACCAACATGCTTGGATTAGGCTCGGAAAGAGCTTTCCAACGATATATCACACTTAAATTTTTGATATCGTATGTGAAATTTTTTTAAAAATTGGTGCAATTTTTAAAAATTATAGAAAACCCAAAACTAAACTCACTGCCAGGTATAGGTGATAGTACAGACACCAGAAATATCATGCAATACTTTACAGTATACTGGGGTTATAGTATATTTCTGCGCAATACTTCGTCTGACACCAGGCGATAAAATGTTCCAAATAAAGCGATAGTTATTCTCACAATGAGTGATACTTTTAACTGGTAAAGTATCATGCCAGTTAGAGCAAAGTATCGCATGATACTGGTGAAGTATCACTTGATCCAATAAAAAACAAAAAAATAGAGAGCCAAAAACAACACTAAAAATATACGAAAAAATTGATGGAAATGCAAAAAATGAAGGACAAAACACTAATGCTCTGCCCCATGGTGGGCCCCAAAAATGTACACACTAAGATGTGCACTTCTCTAAATCATTGCTTCCAAGAGAATCCATGAATTGGAAACCTTGAGAAATCAATTTAGAGCTCCCTAGGCATGGAGTGCAAGGGTGTTTAAGAATGCTCTCAGCTAGAGCTATTAAGCCAATAACCTTTCTACTAAACCATGCAATGGGAGATTAAAATGAAGACAAGGGTAAGAATGCCAATATCCCCAAGAATCAAATGGAAATGCAAATGCAATGCAACTATGCTAGAAATAGAAATGCAAGCTATGCTATGAAATAAAATATGCAAGTATTACAAAGCCTCCTAATTAAACTAGATGAATTAATCTAAAGCATAAAGGAAACTAAGCTAATATGAAGCTATGAATGTTATGATAATGCAAGAAATGAAACTATGATAGCATGTAGATGCAAAAGCCAAGAATGCTCCAAATCTTCAAAAGCTCCAAAGTGACCTAGAAAACCTGTAGCATAACATTATCATAAAAAGTTGGGGATCTAGAATGAAGAAGAGAGCTCTCCTTTTATAAGAAATGAGAAGGAATGGACCATGGAGATTAAGAGGAAAAAGATTTAATCAATGGTGGAGCATCAAAGAGGAGCAATCCATTTGCACAAGTATCCTCCAATGAAAAAATAAGAGTTGACTTTTGTGTCCGTATGAGACAAAAAGTGTTTTTTCCCTTTTTATAAAATAGGAATAATGCTTTATTTGTGCAACTTAAGATAAGAGGAAAAGTGGGGGGCTTTTTATTTAATTAAAAGAGGAGGAAATTCCTTTTAAATAAATAAAGACTTAGGATAAGATGGTTATCCCATAGAAAATAATCGAATAAATGATAGAACTAGGATTTGATCAAGAATAAGCAATTGTTGTTTTTAGCAAATAATGCTAGAAAGGGGCTAATAGTCTAGATGACCATTTTTAGATGATTACAATGATAATGTTCTACCATTCAACATTACTTAAAAAATTTTGTCCAGCTTTGGTTTTTTGTTTTACTTGTCAGCCTCATGTTCAACGTTACTTTATAAAGTTTATCCATCTTTGGTTTTTTTGTTTTTCTTGTCATGCTCTTTCTTTCAATGAGATCCTTTATTTAGGATGTTTGGAATCATAGTGGTAAGTGTAAATATCTATTTGGCCTACATGTTTGACCAATACCTTGTATGTGCATATTGGTTGCTGCTAAGTTTTTTTTTTAGTACTATCATTTTCAAGCAGCTTAAATGCCTTCTAAAAATTAGAGTGCATTATGGACAAATAATATTACATGGTAAGACAAAAACATTAACAAAGCAAGAAAATAGAGTAGATAAAAATCATTAAGACAAATTAAGGAAAAGTTATTCTAGACTCTAGATGTATGATTTTGAACACCTCGGTAGTCCTCTTTTGGTGTTGATGTGATAGACAAATTATGCCTAGAACATATTATAATTATAAGAGTTCAGAAGGAGATAAGTATATACCAGTCAATAGCACACTTAAAAGACTTATATTTTTTTTTATTGCTGCTATAGTATTGAAAAATGGGTTTATATTACGATGCTCTGGTCCTCACTATTGGCATTAAGTATGATTGTCATTAGTGACAACACTTATTTAGACTCTGCATGCTTACTCAACAAAATAGTGTTTACCGAGTAGAATACTGTTTACTGAGTAGAACAGTGTTTACCAAGTGATGAGATGAGTAGCGTTTATCGAGTGCCAGCATGGTAAATAGCGAATTCAGTCTCTACCGAGTGACACTATATCTATCGAGTCTCTAGTATATACCGTGTTTGAAACTACAACCGAGTGGTTAGTATGGACCGTGCCTCCACTTCTACTAAGTGCATGACAATGTTGAGTAACGCAGTGGATGCCGAGTATCAGAAAGTCACCGAGTTAGTTTATAGTAACCAAGTCACTATATTTGGGCTGACTTAGTAATATTTGTGTTAGCTTGTTTAAGAGCTGACTTTGTAATTATTTTGTAATTGTTTTGGATTGATATATAAACAATGTTTTATATCATATCCAAGGTGTGAAATAGCGAAGTATGAAAAGCAGAGAAAGGTAGAGATAAGTGAATTACAAAGGGCTATAGCAGAATAAGAAGTAGAAAAGATCTATCTATCACAGAAGGTGATCAGTTATCAGAGAATCTCAATCAGCAAGTACAGTTGCAAGTAAGAGATCTACTGTTTCATCCTAACAGGTGAATCAACTTGAAATCCTTTAACTGGGTAGACTTAACAGTCTTTGTAAAATCTCTTAACCGAGTGCATACTTTATTGTATGTTTGTAAATCCTCTAACAAGGTGGACCTTGCAGTCCTTATTGGTCCTAACAAGGCAGATCATCAGAACTGATCATTGTAAGCCTTAACCAGCAAACTTTATACTGCAGTATTGAAGTTTTGTGGGTATCATCCCCACCCCAGTTTTACTTTCTACTTGGAAGGTTTCTAGGTCACCAAATCTCTGTGTTCAAAGTGTTATGAATGTTTTATTCTTTCTATTACTCATGCATGTAGTTAGATTATCAATCTAATGCTATTAAGATCTGAATTTGTTAAAATTTTTGAGGTTACTGATTCACCCCTCCCCTCTCAGTAACTTGGATAGTCTTGAATATTTCCAACAATTGGTATCAGAGCCCTGTGGTTCTCAAAATAAAGTTTGACAGCTTGAGAAAAGATTCAGGACAATGGAGATATTCAGACCTAACAAAGTAATTGTGAATGAAAAGCTAGATCTGGAAATGGCCATAACTCAACTCAAAGAAGCAAGAGAGCATCTTTCACTTTCCCTAAAAAGAAGGAAGGAACTTGCAAATCAGATTAATGACCACCAGTATGTTGAAGAAAAGATTGAAGACTTTTTCCCTTCAAGCAGCTCAGATGAAGCAAATAATGCAATCAAAGAACTTCTAGAAAAGAGTGGATCTCTGCAAGAAGAAGTAAGAAAATTGAAAAGAGAACAGGAAATTCAGTCAACAAGATTCTATGAAATCTTGGAACAAAGAAACAAGATGAAAGATGAAATAGATGGAAAGAACAATGAAATCCAGAATCAAACCCTTCAGCTAGAAAACCTTATTGATCAAATCTCCAATGCAAATGAAGAAATCTTGACTCTGAGATCAGAAAATGAAAATATAAGAGAGGAGCTGAGATCTGAAAAGAAAATCAATTTAAGATTGATAAGTGACCTAGATGCTGAAAGGAAAATCAATGAGAGAATGTTGAAATCTCAAGAAGATATGAATCAAGTGTATGAATGAAACCTTCATAGGCAAAAAGGAAAAGTGGGACTTGGATACAAAGAGGAAGGTGAATCCTCTAAACAATGTATTCAAAAGAATCAGAAACCTACTTGTAATCACTATGGAAAAATTGGTCATACTTCAAACAAATGTTGGAGCAATGGAAAAGAAAAATTCAATGGAAAATGCTACAATTGCAATCAGCATGGTCATAAAGCAAATGAATGTAAGGAGAAACCAAGATTTAAAGGCAAATGTCACAAATGTAGCAAACAAGGTCATAAGGCATCAGAAGGCAGAACTAAAACACCTAATCCAGCAGAACAAATTATCAAAGCAATGTTTGGTTGGGATTACAACACTTGGTGTAGATGTCATTATTGTGGAGAATATGGACACATTGGCATGAATTGTGTAAGGCATCACTTGAGAAAAAGGGATTCTACCATAAGATTTTATAATTGCACTAAGCTTGGTCACATAGCTAAAAATTGCATGAATTTAGGCAAAGTTGAAGATGAAAAGAAAGCAAAAGAAAATAGCATTAGGAAGCAGATGAGACAACAGTGGATTCCTAAACCTACCGAGCAAACCAGTCTAAGTAATGCAGTCACTCATGAAGGGAGTGGCTCTATGAACTCTAACTAAGTCTCCAAGAAAGCACTAGAATTGTATCTTCATAGACATATTCCAAAATAGTTCCTGAACTAAAAGGAAGAAAGATCCAAATCAGTATGCAAGATACATTAGGATCACAAGAAGGTCGATATCAGTTACCACCGAGCAAGGTCGGGAGTAACCTAATTTCATTTGGTTACCGAGTAAGGTTGGAGAAGTATGAATTCATATGTTCTCTGAGTTGTAGAATCTTCACTGAGCATTTAATGCATAGTGGATGACAGTCTATCGAATTCAATACCCTAATTCCTATGGAGCATTAATGAAAAAGTTTTAACAAAAAACATGAAATTGAGTTCATTCTTCACAGCGAATATCAGCATATTGAGCAGAGAAATTTCTAGTGCGATCAAGCAATTCGAAGCAAAAGTTTGAAGCAAAAATTTTTCTACCGAGCTACCATGGCTTCATCCAGCACCAAAGTAAAGAAAGGTTCAGAAATGTTAGTTCATGGAGAATGGAAAGCGTCAGATTTCAAACTCATGCCCGTGGTTGTAGAAACCCTAGATCTGAGTGGAGCTCAGTCTCAAATTCCTCCAAAGGTACTTCTTGTAAATGACATTCGCAGTCATTTTAAAGGTGCAATTCAAGAACTTGGAACCCTAGAGATAGATGCTATTCATGATGAACTATGTGTTGATGGTGTTCTCAAACCATGACGTAAACATTTGGAAGATAAGGGTTTAACACATATCACCCACTTGCCTCGGGGTTTCTAGATAAAATGGATAAGATATATTCTAAGCCGAGTGCATGAAGGTAAAATTTGGCTTGAGCAACCAGTGGAAATAACAAAGAAGATGATTCACCGAATCACTGGTCTTCCCATGCTTGCCAAGGCTAAACCTACAAAAACCCTAGGTCAGGTAGAGTTGGAAAAGAAAACCCTAGCTGAATGGGATGGTAGAGGTATGAGAATTAACAACATTACTGATGTAGAACTAAAATTTGGCACATATGTAATAGCTCACAAGATATACAGTTCAAGTCGGTAGAATAGTGTTCTGTGTGAAGTAGTTGACCTAGCCTATAAAATTGTGAAGAACAATCTGTCATTTGACCTAGCAGATCTATTGTTGAAACAATTCAACAAGAATATGGAGGGCATCCAAACCTCAAAGAACAATCCATGTAAGTTTGGCTCACTTTTGGTTTGTTTATTTTTCTATGCTCAAAATTTTTTCCCATCAAAAGGCATGGTAAAATGGAGAAAGGATGTGCCTATTCTTTATTAGATAAATGAGTATATTGTAGAAATGGGTGAGAATTTTACAAGCATAATGGATAACTATTTCAAAAATTTTAAGGAGAAGATGAATAACAGATTCTGGATTCCACTAAAGTTGGTGGAAGATTATAAAGATGATGTTTGTTTCATGGTTGATAGTGATAGAGTATACATTCAGGCAGTAAGGCCCATGATTGTATGGGTGAAACCCCTTCCTTATGAGGTAAACATTGATGAAACAAAGGATATAATTGAAGCCCTAGTAAATCAACCTATTGATCCAAAGGCTCCATACTTTGGAACATATGATGAAGCTAAGATAAGAATTGAGCTAAGCATAAAACTTCCATAGGCGGTTAACAAAGGCAGAAAGAGGATGGCCAAGATGCAATCTAGCATACCTCTAATGTTAACCGAGGGCATAGGAGAAGATATTGTAGAAGAAGAAGAAAAGGATGAGAATAAAGAAGAAAAAGTGCCCGTAAAGAAGAAAGGAAAGGTAATTATCACCGAGGAACCTGAGCATCCACTGCAGTATTCACAAGGGAAAGATCAAGGGGCAAGGTAGGTAAAATCAATGATGATATAGTACTCAAAAGGCCTCCTCCCTCATTTGAACAAAAGATTAAGGATTTGAGAGAAGGATCTGGAATTGCAAATTTCAAATCTCTCAAATATGAAATTAAATCAAAGGCAGAGCAGTAGGAAATAGAAGATGTTGTTATTGAGAAAATGGGAAAATGGAAGTACTCACCTGATGATATGGCTTCTCAAATTCCAAGTGTTCTATTGGATAAAGTCAAGTTGAGATGGTCCAATGAAAAACAAACTGTCAAGGACATATATGCTCAAACCTTAAGACAGTTGATGCCAAGTTTGAAAGATGATGAAATATATAAGGCATTGATAGAAAATGAGCACAAGATGACACTAAAATTCAATAGTTGTTTGATTTTGATCAAAGATATAGAGTCAGTTGTGAAGAGTGAAAATTCTACTTGGAAAAACATCTATCATCTTCACAAACCGAGTACTAAAACTGTGGTAATTAAAGATATTGAAGATGACAGTGATGAAGAAGAAGAAGAAACAGTTCAGATTGATAATGTTGTGATAGAGGAAGCAGGGTAAGAAGCTACTGAGGAAGCTAAGAAGAATGTTGAGGAAGATGATCCAATTCAGATAGCTGCAGAGCTAATTGCCTCACTTCCCTACTCTCCAGTAAAAATTGCTACATCTAGCCTGGAGAAAACTTCAAGTGTGATTGTAACAACTCCCTCAGATACATCAAATGTCCAATCATCACTAGCATAGCTCAATGTATCAATGACAGAAGTGGCTACCACTTCATCTACTGAGCTTCAGCCTCCTTCTTCCATCGAGTTGCAGTCTTCTGTACCTTCTTCAAATTTGAGTTTTTCAGCAGTAAGTACTTCAGATTCTACAGTTGTAAATACTTCAGTTTTTGATTTATCAAGTATTCCAGTTAGCATCCCATCAGTCGAAAGTTTATCATTTTTCACTACAAGTCCTACTATGTCTACAATAATTTCTACTACAAAGGCAATAAGTATAAAGACTCAACTGAGTACAAAATTTTTGAGTAAGAGTGTAGTAGAAGGTATAGATCTAGATGAGGACATACAAATTCCCTAGCTAGATTTTGCAAACCTCACTGCAGATCAAATGCAAATAGTTGGTGAACTCCTCTAGAAGAAAGCAAAGCAGAAGAAACTAAAAGAAGAAAGAGATAAGGAATATAAGATCATTGAGGATGCCAAGAACATTTTGACAGAAGCTATAGGTGTTGAAGTTGATTCCTCTCAACACATTTTGTTGCAGTTGGCAGAAGCAATTAACAAGTTTAATGATGATTCCTTTGGAATAGACAAGTTGCTTGAAAAGGCTGAGAAGAAGTTTGAAAATGAAGTGCTTGAGCACATTGCTCAGTAAATAGCTATCAATCAGGCAGGGTTATCTTCAGTTTTGACTAGCATTGAGTCCTCCTATTCTAAGGTAACATCTCTTTTTGTCAAAATCTATAATGTTGTCGAGTTCTCAAAGGAGATTAAAGATAAAATAAATAAGATTGATGAGGATCTGAAGATCAGTGCACAAAAGTTGTAACTTGAACCTAGTTCAAGCTCTGCACATTAGATGATAGTCAGATTCCTATCTGATAAGTAGTTAGAGTTATTGAAAGAAGATGCAAGGATCAAATTAACATTAATAGATATTTAGAACATGATCCTTCCCATCATGGATACAGTGCAGAAGCATATTGCATACTCAAAAACATTGATCCATGACAATCAGTTTTCAATTGCAGATCACATGATTGAACTCTCTGCAGAAGTCCAAGTTGCACTCCATACATGCAAGATTCTGCAAGAGAATTGGGATAGAACTCTAGCACTAATTGGAAAAGTGCATTCTGATTTTCTCTCACGTTTTGGTATCTGCGTGTAAAATATTTGTATATACACCTTTGGCATTATTGTCAAAAAAGGGGGAGAAAGTATATGAGATATGAAAGGGGGAGAAAGTATAAATAGGAAATATGAGTATGAGGTGAAATAAGATACTTTTATATATACTGTATAAGGGAGAAATGAAATGTATATATAGCAGTATGACAAAAATAATTTTTTTTTTTTGAATAATCTAAACCAGTGTCAGCATGATTGTGTATATAAGTTTTGGGCAATAAGTGTTTTTGTCACTAATGCCAAAGGGGGAGATTATTGGCATTAAGTATGATTGTCATTAGTGACAACACTTATTCAGACTCTGTGTGCTTACCAAGCAGAACAGTGTTTACCGAGCATAACAGTGTTTACCGAGTGATGAGATGAGTAGCATTTACCGAGTGCCAGCACAGTAAACAGGGAATTCAGTCTCTACCGAGTGAAACTATATCTACCAAGTCTCTAATATATACTGTGTTTGAAACTACAACTGAGTGGTTAGTATGGACCGTGCCTCCACTTCTACCGAGTGCATGATGATGTCAAGTAACGCAGTGGATGCTGAGTATCAGAAAGTCACTGAGTTAGTTTACAGTAACCGAGTCACTATATTTGTGCTGACTCAGTAATATTTGTGTTAGCTTGTTTAAGAGCCGACTTTGTAATTATTTTGTAATTATTTTGGATTGATATATAAACAATGTTTTATATCATATCCAAAGTGTGAAATAGCGAAGTATGAAAAGCAGAGAAAGGCAGAGATAAGTGAATTACAAAGGGCTACAATAGTATAAGAAGTAGCAAAGATCTATCTATCACAGAAGGTGATCAGTACATCAGATAATCTCAATCAACAAGTACAATTGCAAGTAAGAGATCTATTGTTTCATCCTAACAGGTGAATCAGCTTGAAATCCTTTAACCGGGTAGACTTAACAGTCTTTGTAAAATCTCTTAAACGAGTGCATACTTTATTGTATGTTTGTAAATCCTCTAACAAGGTGGACCTAGTAGTCCTTATTGCTCCTAACAGGGCAGATCATCAGAAGTGATCATTGTAAGCCTTAACTGAAAAACTTTATACTGCAGTATTGAAGTTTTGTGGGTATCATCCCCACCCCAGTTTTACTTTCTACTTGGAAGGTTTCTGGGTCACCAAATCTCTATGTTCAAAGTGTTATGAATGTTTTATTCTTTCTGTTACTCATGCATGCAGTTAGATTATCAATCTAATGTTATTAAGATCTGAATTTGTTAAAAGTTTTGAGGTTACTGATTCACCCCTCCCCTCTCAGTAACCTGGATAGTCTTGAATATTCCCAACACTCACAAGTGTTTTGAGTGTTGAGCTTCCACTAAACACATGCTTTGTAAGGCTATATAAAAAAAAACCTCATTGTACTTAACATATGTTGTTTCTTTAAAAAATTTGTGTTGTGTCTTGAAGTAATTGAGATGGTGCGCTAAATATGAATAAAAATAATAATGGATATTGATATTAATATATTATATATACTTGTTACTATATATATATATATATATGGTGATTAAGTATATTATATATATTGAGACTATATAAGAAAATTAAAATCCATATATTCTTATTTAAATTTACTAGTGCAACCATGATTCTGATTCTATGACTATGATTAATCATTGGTTTATTACTTGGCTAGAATTATAGTTTGGTAGGTGTTGACATGCAATGTACCTCTCAGGGCTAGGAGGAACTGATCCTCATGTGCTCTATGTTTTGGTATAGGGTGGGATTGAGGGGTGGAGCCATTACCACCTACCCCAAATGAAGCACTAACCTAAAATACTAACCTAAGATTTAATAGGTAGCACAGAATAATAATTCATATCAATCCTTGAAACATAGTGTCCCTTTTTCGCTATAGGATTGTGTTAAAAAACTATACAAATCATTGTAACATATTCTCTAAAGCTACAAAGAGGACACATAAGAACTCAAACTAGGTTGTTATTATTTATCTTTACCTATATTTTCCTCAATACATCCTTTGATGACCTATATTTTCATGTCTGGTGTGGGTTTCACACCGTAATACTGTAAGAACAAAATTTCTTTGGCCTCCAATGTTGATGCTATGCATTTGCATTGCAAATTTACAAAAAAGGGTGATCCAAGAACAAGAAAATGTTTTCAAAGTTTTCAAATTTTCAAACTTTTATCTATCAGACCTTCACACCATGTTTTCAAAGTTTCAAATTTCTTAGTATGTAACATATCACGCACTTAAGAGTTATGTTATCTTCAAAAAGAAGTAATACTTGAGTTTAAAGTTGTACTCTTACGATTCATATACATGGTGCATTGAGGGAAATAGCAATTCATCATCATCTAAATATTAAGATGAACATGTAGCAAGACCTACACCAGGTACAAAATAATACTTCAATAAAAAGATATATTGCACTTGAAAAAGGTGCCAAAATAGGAAACTAAAGAAGCAAAGACTTGTTCGTATGCATAGATTACATTATGGAGTTTATGTAGAAGAGGTGCACTATATTTAAAAAATTAATATTCTTATAATAAATATATGTACACATTATTTAATAAATATTTATTGATCATTTCAATCATTTTTTGGATCAAAAGCTACTTCCAATTCCTAATATTGATGAAGACCCAATGGATGTCACTGATGATAGTCACTCTCAAGATGAAGAGCAAGACACATTTATGGATGAAATAACTTCATAGATAAATGATGCCGGTATCAATGAATTTATCCAAAACTTCTACACATCTTTAGAAGAAGTTATTGATTCACCACTAGCTTAGTTGGCTAGGATGCCTATTTTCCCAAATACTTATACATCTATATTGGAAACAATTATGTTGTTGTTAAACTTGAAGGTTACACATGGATTTAAAAATACATGCTTTATCGATATATTTTGTTTCATCATGTAGACTTCTAGCAAAAAATACTTCCAAAGGACAATAAGTTACCTTACTCTCACAGAGAAGTATCTTTAGTAATGAAAGACATTAAAATAGAGTACAATACATATGATGCATGCCCAAATAACCATATATTGTACTATGGAAAGAATGGAAATTTGTAACAATGTCCAGTGTGTCACACAGGGAGGTATCGTCAAGATCAAGTATCCAAGAAGGTTCCTTATAAAGTACTATGGCACATTCCACTAAAGCCAAGGTTTGAGAGGATGTTCAAATTTAAGGAGTTGAAAAAATATATGGATTATCATGCACAAGGGAGGAGCCAAGATGGTGTCATGTGTATGGCTAAAGATAGAAAATATTGGAGAGAGATTGAGGAAAGATGGCCACATTTAAGAAATGAACCAAGGAATGGGAGAATTTCTCTAGGAATGGATGGTTTCAATCCTTTTGGAGATCTTAAAACAACATATTATATTTGACCATTTTTAATTACTAACAACAATATTCCCCCCTAGATGGAAATTAAAAAGGAGCATGCAATGTTAACTCTTATCATACTAGGTACTAGAACACATGAATGTAGTGCTTTCTTGAAGATTATATAAAGAAAAATTCAATTCAGTTAAAACCCTAATAAAATTTTTGTTTACTTAGAGAAATATCAAGTAAAGGATATGGATGTATACTTGGAGCCCCTCATTGATGAGCTTTGTGAGTTATAGGATGGCATAAATATGTATGATGTATCAAGATCTATCAATGATAGAAACTTCCTCTTTCATGTGATTCTTATCTGGACAATTCATGATGCCTCGAGGCTCTCTATTTGTTGTGGTAATATATTTTAATTTACATTGGTAAATATTGTGTTCATTGTACAATTACTAAATATGATTTCCATTCTTATTTCAGGGCGGAAAACAAAGGGCAAACATGGTTGTCCATCATGTGGGCCAAAAATGTTGTATAGGCAATTGAAAGATCTTAATAAAATTGTTTATGATGAGCATAGACAATTCTTACCACAAAATAATAGCTATTGAGTCCATGAGAAAAATAAGTTCAATGGAAACGAAATGGAAATGAGGAAACCAAGAAAGATGAACCTTGCTAGGTGGAAAACCATGTATGACAAAAAAGAAAGGACAAGCTTTCTAGTAGGAATGAAAAGACTCTATTTTCTACAAATTTGAATATTATGAGAACTTACCAATAGCCCACCTAATTGATACTATGCACATTGGGAAAAATGTGGCAAAGTGTTTATGGAAACATCTAAATGGAACCAACCTTGAAGCACAAATAAAGTTGTAGAAGGACCTGGAAGTTGCCAATATCATGCCAAACATGTGGATACATGGAGACAACTCATATATCCATGCTCCATGGAATTTTACACTAGAGGAGAAGCTAAACATCGTTAATACAATGAAATGAATAAGATTTCCTTTTGGTTTAGTGCTACATTAAGAAACTTATTCACAAGAGACCATGGATCAGAGTTCTCAGGCCTAAAAATACATGATTGGCATAGTTGGATAAAGGTAACTTTTAAGTACATTAGATTTATTGGAAGTGTAACTAAAAATTTGTATATTTTAAGTGATATTATCTCTTAATACATATTTAAACTTTCTTATTATTAATGGTTGTGCAGTATGTGCTACCTTTAGCAATACCAAGCACTTTTGATTGTGATATCACATTAACTATTTACAAGTTATCTAAATATCTAAGGTATTTTAATTCAACCGTGTATAATCTTTGATGACTCTTATCATTTGAAGTGCATCATTTCTTATGGATTTGTATGATTTTATACTTTTAGTTTTGAAGATATCATAAATCTTTATTTTAATACATGTTGATACTTGTAGGTGGGTTTCATCTAAAGAGATACATGAGGATGACTTGAAGTATTAGAAGAGGAATATTTCACTTTTGACGTGTGACCTTCAAATGTGCTTCCCTCCAAGATTTTTAATTCTCAAGAGCACTATCTTGTACACATAGTAGAAGAGATTGAGTTGTGTGGTCCTATTCATATTCAAATAATGTGGCTCGTGGAGAGATATATGAAAGTTTTAAAACAATTTGTGAGGCAAAAGGCTCAGCCATAAGGTTCCATGGTTGAGGTTTATGTGGTTTTCCAAGAAATGGTTCATTTGAGTGAATACTTACCTCAGTTACACCTTGAAGCACCACTATTATGGAATTATAACCAACTTCAATCATTTGAAGGAGAAAAATTAGAGGGTCAAGGGACTTCAAAGAGGATAAAAGGTCTAAAAAAATGTTGGAAGTAATTTTTATCTTAAATTTTATGATACACTTCTTTTTTAATCTTAAATTTTATAATATACTGCTTTAAATAATTGTTAACTCTAACAATTATATTTTTCAATGTAGATGCTAATGAGTGGGAGGCATTACATTTGTATATTACATACAATTTTGATTTTATGTTGGAATGGATGGAGAAGTATCCTAAGAAAAAGAAATTATAGGATGAAAAGGCATGGGCCAACATATATCTTAAATATGTGGTCAAAACACTTCCCGAGGATTACCTACAAGCCATAAAAGAAAATGGATAGAGAAATGCTCATGGAATTGGCTGAAGACCAATATTGAACATGAGACAACAAAAGGGAGGAATAGAGTAACACCACACCAATTGGATTTTGTTAAAGGATATAAAAATGGGGAGGTAATGTATATATAAATGCATATATAGATAATTAATAAATTCTCTTTTTAATTTTGTATTGTTGAATCTAATTAGTTAATGTTTATATGAATTTAGCTAACATATTACAAAGGAATGTGGAATTTTGGTCATCATTTCTGCATCAAAATCATTGACAAAAAGAGACAAACTGATGATTGTGGAGTCTCAACATCATTTGAGGTTGAATGTCATTCATATGCAAATGATACAAAATAGTCACAAGAACACTTTGCTATTATGGACAAGTGGATGAGATAATACAACTTGATTTTGTGTCTTTTAAGAAAGTAATTTTTTATGTTTAATGGTACAAGCTTATCAAAGTGGGTGAAGCAAAAGCTATCTTTCTACACAAAAATGGATTCTACATGATTAATACATCTAGGTTTGAAGCCACTTCCGAACCTTATGTGTTTCCAAATCAATGTGAACAAATATTTCTCATTCCAAATTTAGAACAACATGGATGGTCATTTGTGATTGATTATGATCCAAGAGTAACATTTGTTCAAGACTCAGAGGGCCATGATTTACTTGAAGATACAGAAGTTCCCCCTAAAGAAATAGATGGTCAAGATGGAGATGATGACATTTTTATTGTCGATGATGCATATGACCAAGATGAAGATCATGCTGAGTTTACTAAAGTGTATGAACAACATGAGCAAGCACATGGGCATCAAGTCCATGAAGATGATGAATTTATTAATCTTTGATTTACCTATATTTGAAGGTGATGAGGACCAAATAAATGATAGTTTTAATTAATTTGTGGATTTGGGTCCCATTAATGATGGGATATCTATTCCATTAGATGAGGAAATTTCTTGTGAGGATGACATTGTTTGATCAATATGTTCACTTTAAGATGGTTTTGAGGATTCAATACAATATTTAACTACATCTTTACATATTAATTATTATATTTTTCAATTGTATACAATATGTAATGGAAAGTAAGTAATTTGAATGTTATGAGTTTTTTTAGTGGATATTTGTAACATCAATGAAATCTCTATTTCTTATTCCTGATTAATTGCAAGAAGTCTAGTTTTTTATAGATTCTTGCATCTATGGCTTGTAATACCTAGTTTTTTCTTTATCTTATAGCTTGTTATAACTATTTACTTACTGTGACAACACAACTTCATTTTCTATGTTTGTGCTTTATCTATGCTTGATATTCCTTAGTACTATTCCTGAGTGAAGATAAAGAAAATATTTCTCAAGGTTTCATTTTGTTTAGGCTGAATACATTATAATAAAGTTTAGGATGTATTGTTTTAATTTTGAATGTATCATCAATGTAATTGACGGTGGTCCTTATGAGCTAAAGAAGGTGTGACATTGCATGCCTAGTTCATTAGGTATTCTTGGTTTCAGTTAACTCTTTTTTTATTTGTTATTTTAGAAGTTTTCTCTAATTCCATATATCATCTATTATGATTATAGTTTTGCACATACTATATTGAAACATAACTATGATAGAAAATTTAAAAAAATAAGCTCTAAATATTGGTTCATCTTGTTCACTACAATATTCAGAAGAGGCCAATGCTCTACTCCTATTCATGAGATATCGGACATGGACCACACTGAAAAATATCAAGTAGGCTAGAACAGAGATCCACAGAGACACAAATATTTGTTTCCTTCCTTTGTTTAGTACCATGCACTTCTCCAAGCTTATTGTTGTCCATGATGCATACTCTATACCAAAACGGTAATCATGTGATGCCTTAGTGTAAGAGGGTGTCCCTTTCCTTCTTTTTTTGGTTCTTAATTCAAATTGTCACTCTTAGCTCACCTCCAAAATAGCTTAGTTAATAGACAACTTCTTGTCTTATAATTTATCATAGATTATATATGCAAACTATTTTCTAATTATGCTAACTTACAACAAAACGGATGATGACATGATTGAAACTTAAATAATTTCTATAGATGACAAAACTTAAAACTTCACGGGATACTATCATTCATTGGAATCTTTTCACTAGTATAGAGGTATTTCTAATAAACATTGATGCATTGTTTTTGGGTATAGTAAATAAAGCTATGGAAATGTTCTTGACCTCGTGTTTTTTTGTTGAGCTTTTCCTGGTTGGTTTTCTAAATTCCTTTGGATTTAAGATTCTAGACTCCTTGATTATATATCAATGTTTTGACACAAACATTCTGGTCTTAGCCTCATAGTTGTAAAGGAGAGAATCGACCCAATGTCTTGTGTGCACCAATCTTTTGTGAGGAAGATTGACCTTCAACATGACTGAGGCCTATTGTCTGCAACCTTAAATTACATTGCATGAGCTAAAGAGAGATGTCAATCTTTTCTTCGTTAGTTGCTGAACATTACTACTTGATAATTAATTTCACTTGAAAAAGTTGGTAACATTTTGTATATTAATTACATAATAATGAATAGACATGTCCCATGAAGGGACATGTCTCTTGTTGGCTCATTCTCAATATAAATGCAAGGTATTTTTGCATTTGGAAAAAACATACAATCAAATAGTGCTATTACATTTTCAATGATCCTAACACCTTAATATGGTATTATTAAATGCTGCTACAAAATTTGAAGGTTGATGAAAAAGGGAGGTGCCTCACAGTGGGTTGTCTGAATGAAAAGTCCAGATTGTCCTTGAGGGGATGTTTATTTCAAAATGACTGGTGTAGAAACATAGGAGAAGTAATTCCAATAACTCCAACTCTTAACAAGTGCATTATATAAACTATTTCATTGAAATCAATTTTCCCTAATCCAAAATCAATTTGATTGAAAATCATTGATAATGCATCATAGGATTAGAACAACAAAACTAAAGATGAGGTAGTTAATACTCGTACCTAAAACTCTATTAAGATGGGAAAGAAAAAAGATAACTAGTGAGATATTCTTCAGCATTAGAAATGTACCAATATCAAGTTTCAAATATTTTGTCATTTTATGTGATTATGTGTTTCTTCTAGGATGAGTACATGGGTGCTCCCAATTATACTATGGGGGATCCATTGATTTTAAATGGTCTAGTTGAAATCCTAAGGAATAAACAAGGGGAAAAATTTACTAGGATGGTGCAGGAGGTAAGTTTGAATATTATCTTTTATAGGTTTAATTATCCTATATTTTGTATTATATTATGTTAATTTATATTTGTGAAATGGAGGCCATCTCCAAAGTTGTTCCAACCCCTACTACATCTTTTAGTACATCTCATATTATGCCAGTGGTAATATTTGATCTAGTTTTTTGTGCATTTAATTAACTTATTTCACCTTTTTATTTTTATTTAATACGACATTTCTATAGTAACTCCACCAAGCATGGAAGATCCAATTATGCCATCTTATACACCCAATATTAGGAAAAATGTAAGATTCAATCATATGCTTGTGTGGGTTTGATTATGTTATTTACCATATTATACCACTTAAAGATTTATATTTGTGCCTTGCAGGATATGCATGCTTCTATTACGAGTACAATGTAATTAATAAATAATTCTTCAAGTATGGGTTCAGTCAGAATTCTCCCACCAACATTTGAACATGTTGTCTTGATGAATTGTATAGAATCACAATCTAGAACATTAAGGCTCCTGCCAGACACTGTTGAAAATGTTGAATATAGGAAAGAAATACTTAAACAAATTGAGTTGTGGGAGAGGACATTGTTGGGAAGTGAAGGGCTTACAACAAATGAATAGGTAAGATTATTTCAAAGCATTGATTTATTACTCTTTTCCAATTCATTGATTTCATAGTCTAGCTATGTCTAACTTTGTGACTGATTTGATTGATTTGAATGGGACTTGATTTGTTCATTTGAATGCCTAGCCTATGTATACATTATTGAGTAGGATTTATGTTATGTTATGTTATGTTTTATGATAGGATTTTTTCTATTCTAGTGTTGACCCACCTATTTGGATGCGATTCTACTAGCATTTAACTAGGGGTTGAGGGACAAAGTCCATTTTTTAGAAAGTCACAAGTTTTTGAAGATGTTTTTAGGATTTTCTCTATTCTAGTGTTGACCCACCTATTTGGATGTGATTCTACTAGCATTTAACTAGGGGTTGAGGGACAAAGTCCATTTTTTAGAAAGTCACAAGTTTCTAAAGATGTTTTCATTGATATAAACAAAAAAATAAAAATCAAAACTTTATGATTTTTCAAGGATTTTGATCTTGAAAAACTAAATATAGATACTCCAGGGTATAAAATTAATTGATATGAACCCGTTCTTATGGAACTTGCCTTGATTATCTCCCCTTTTGGCTTGATCAAGTGGGGCCAACTTTCCGTCATCTTAATGTCCCATGAGTGAAGAAACTTGCATTTTCCTTGAGCCATATTGGTATATAGGTGTTCGAACATGCCAACTTCAATCTTGTTTATGAGAGATCTAAGTGTGATTTCATTTTCATTGAATATCCTCTAGTTCCTTTGTTTCCACAATTTCCACACCATTTGTTCAGGAGTTGCGCTCTAAAACCCCTGCCCATAAGAAGCCTTTGTGAAAGTGTGGCCAACAGAAAATTGTTGTTCGATTTGGCTATAAGACAAGTTCAAAATATCCACTCAAATTTTAAAACACATCCCAATTGTTGGTGTATATTTAATTCATGCTGGCTCATTCCATTGACTCTTGTTTGTTCTAGACTCTGCACATACCATTGACGCACATGGAGATGCGTAAATACTCTGTGTTGATTGCAGTATACAGTGAGCTACATTCCTTACTATGATCTCAATACGTTCCTTACTATGCTCTCGAATTGAGCCAGATCAAAATTTAGTAGTAAAGCCCCTTCACATCATCCAATGAGAAGAAAACTATCTTTCCATACAATTGTTTGTAGTTTCGAGTCACGACTTCTCCAATACCTTGTTCGCATATATGATGACATGGCTTTTATAATATTTGTCAAACATATTTAGCATTTTCTGCTAATCATTTCTGCTATATATATATATTTGTTGTAGATGCCAAATCATTTCTTATATAGATCCCCATTCTATTTTTATTGGCATATTTAATATTGCTGAGTATATTGGAAAAGTCATCATTTTCAAATATGAGTGCATGCTGACTGGGTGTAATATGTTAATTTCTTTTTTGCAATTTAAATTTCTCCTCACCGTCTATCATATCTTCACACGCTAGATGTAGTCAAACACATGTTGTTCATATCTGTTATTTCTCCAATGTTTCCATCAATCCCAATACACACATTTTCTCCACTCGTGTGCTTTGCTCTTAATGTTGTCATGTTCAGACGAGAGACTATTAGAGGAACTGCAAAGTGTTTATGACCCAAAAATAAGAACATTGAAGTACCGCTACAGTCAGGCCTGCAGCCCTAGAGAACACCTGTAGCAGCTCATTGAACTCCTATACTAGATTTTGGATCATTTGAAGCATTTCTTTAGGCAATCTACATCCTGCTTCCATGTATTTCCAGCCTCATACAAAAATAGACAGCTGGAGAACCAGCAGCTGCAATGTTTAATGGATAAATCACTTGCAAGTAAATAAAAAAAATCCGACACAAATCTTTGATGATGTTGTGTTCTTATAGTATCAAGTTTAAGCTTAACTTCATTCATAGCCTCAACATATTGTTCAAATAATTCTCCAACTCTCTCCCTAAGATCAGTCATTATCTTATGCATTTCAGCATTTAGAGCAACAGATCCATAATCCTAACCCACACATTTTGCAATAAAACTCAGCGAGCAATGAAGTTAGCCAAAGCCTTTTAGTATTTTTTTTTTGCTTCTATATCCACCTCAGGCCTATTAATTTCTTTGTTTTCAATTTAAATTTCTCCTCACCGTCTATCACATCTTCACACGCTGGATGTAGTCAAACACATGTTGTTCATATCTGTTATTTCTCCAATGTTTCCATCAATCCCAATCCACACATTTTCTCCATTGGTGTGCTTTTCTCTTAATGTTGTCATGTTCAGACTAGAGACTATTAGAGGAACTGTAAAGTGTTTATGACCCAAAAATAAGAACATTGAAGTACTGCTACAGTCAGACCTACAGCCTTAGAGAACACCTGTAGCAGCTCATTAGACTCCTATGCTAGCTTTTGGATCATCTGAAGCATTGCTTCAGGAAATCTACACCCTGTTTCCATGTATTTCCAGCCTCATACAAAAATAAACATTTGAAGAACCACCAGCTGCAATGTTTACTGGATAAATCATTTTCTAGTAAATAAAACAAATCTGACACAAATCTTTGATGATATTGTGTTCTTCTAGTCTCAAGTTTAAGCTTAACTTCATTCATAGCCTCAACATATTGTTCAACTAATTTTCCAACTCTCTCCCTAAGATCAGTCATTATCTTATGCATTTCATCATTTAGAGGAACATATACATAATCCTGACCCACACCTTTTGCAATAAAACTCAGGGAGAAATGAAGTTACCCAAAGCTTTTTAGTATTTTTGTTTTGCTTGCATATCCACCTCAAACCTATTTTTCAGGAAATAATATCATCAAGTCTTCCACATATGTTACAAATGGAGGCAATAATTTTTCCAAAAATTAGGGCTCCATCAGGTGGTACAGTTTGTTGCAACTCTAAATCTGAGATATCAGTTAAATCAGCACACTAACTTAAATCAGCATGTATTTTTTCATTTTGTTCTAAACTTAATAGAGTGGCCTGGTGTTACAGAACTAAAGTAAACACTTTATCTATAGATTCTTCATGTTTTTATTGATGAACACATTTAGTTTGATAACATATTTTGTTTCAATTTTGCACAAATGACATCATGACAAATAGAAACTTAGTGAATATATCAAATTTTATACACTCAACCAGTTCTAAAAACTTCCACAAAAACAAACATAATGGTCCACTTACGATTATCCTTGTGAAAAGGACCATAAAGTGTCACAATACTATAAAAATGGAAATGCCTCACACTATTATTTTCAATACATTCTTAGTTTATTGTTATCATAATTATACTTAGAATTTCTTGAATTAGATGAATATCATTTAATTGTTTTAAGCATGAGCCACAACTTGTTTCAGTATTGTAAATCAAAATATTTCTGATTTATAAGTTGTTAATTCATTTCGTTAGTTTCATATTCGGTGTTTAAGATAATTTATTTAAAATTTAAAATATTTTCATATTTTGGCTGGGTTTTTAACAAGCTCACAATCTTAATGTAACTATAGGCAGTAAATGGAAAATAAATTGATGTACCTATAGGGGAATCTACCTCAACTCCTAAGACTTTGATAGTTTCCTTAGTGACTACAAAAGGGACACAAGAGGTGACAATCTTGCTCACCTCCGAAGCTGATGTCTTGAAGAATAAAATGGGAATGAAATTATTTCACTTTATTTATCGTCATGTAGAGCAATTTTTTCGTAATACCATTCAAATGGATTGGAGGAAGCAAGGAAATACTAAGAAAGATGAACTTTTTAAAGATGTTATAACAGCATTTGGAGACCCTTGTTTTGATAACGAAAATATTATGGATATTGCACAGAAATATATTCACTCTAAATGAGATAATTTGAGGTCCAAGCTAACAAAATATTTGAGTTATCCATGTCCAACTTGGACCATAGACCAAGCAACATGGGATGAACTCATAAAAGATGCCAAGTTTAAGAGAAAAGTACACAACAATCCAAACTATAGACCATTTGAATGAGGAGGATGTAAAAGACATCTTTGCGACACAACAAAAGATACCCAAGCTAGGGTGTCAAGTATTGGATCACATAAATTAGGATCTGGTGGGTACAATAGCATTTGTGGTGGCTTGGTAAGTGAATATTTCCCTCTTTAGTATTTTTTATTTCACAAAAAAAGTCATGTCAAACTTGTGAGTTTATTGTATCTTATGAGTCACTATACCTTATAAATTTGGTTATATTTATTTATGTAGGCTCACTAATTTATAAAGGGAGCTTCAGAGGAGGACCTCAAATTTTCTTTACTACATGGTTCCCAAGGCCTTAGACGACACATGCTTGATCAAGGGGAGATGTTAGTCACTGGTCATGAAAATGAGGTAAGTTCTTTATAATATTCAATAACTTATGCAATAATAAATAATTAGAGGTATTATGTTAATTTAATAAGTTAAATTTTGTTGTGTAGGAATCCCAACAATCAAACTCATTTGGTGGTGAGAATGAAGAGGAGCTAGAGGAACATGATCAATTTTTTGTTGCACACAATGATTGAACTGTCATTCTTGAACCTCAATGGGAAACCATCCTTGAATTGCAGCAAGCTTAGAACTTGAATAATGAAGAGGGTGTTCAATATGATGGACAAACTACATCCTCAATTAGAACAGTGCCTCATAGAAAGAGGACACAAAGGAAGAGGATGGGTGGAATATAATGTTGAATGTAAAAACTAGGTATGTAATAACATGTTACTAGAATATATAGTTTTTTGAAAGCTTCATGAATCCTTCAACTTGAAGACAATCTCTATGTTTATTGTTACATCATTCTTTTCTCATGGTTCCACAACTATATTTAGAGAAGTTTCTATTTTAGTGCTCCCTTGGAGGAACTCAATTATGTCATTTGGTTGAGCTTCTTTCAAACCAATGATACATCCCATCCATGCTGCATTACTATAGTTTTCTAGAATTGTGAAATGAAAAAGCTAATGATACATTACAAGTTGTTTTCTCTATTGATAAGGTTTGCATATATGAGCAACCTCATTTTATTAGTTATGTTATATTCTTACACTTGTTTTTTAATTTTTCAGGCTATCGGAGAAACATGAAGAATACAAGATACTTCGTGTTTGGATGAAAAATATTGTTGGGCAATAACATCTACAATGTCTTTTTCTTGATATGGCATGCTAAAACCAGTACAACTCCAACATGTTGAAAATGAAACACTTTTGGGCATCTTAAAAATATGTACTGAAATTAAGAAACTTTCATGCTACACCACTGAACTTGGGGGAAATGTATAGTATGAAGGAGTTTTTAAATATTTATTAATAAGGCTGCAATGTTTGGAAAATCAATGTCATAGTACATGGGAAATTAGTCTCAATATTTAGTCATGTTTAATGTCGTATCGATGCTATGCTCCTTTTGTTGTGGAGTAACTCCCAATCATTTTGTAAGAGAACATTGAGAATAAATATAATAAAATGGTATTTCTTATTTCTACTGAAGATAGTTTGTGCTACTTTGTTGACTATTTTTGCAAGAATAAAATATTGGAAATAATTATAGTGGATGCTATTTGGTAGCATTGAAATTAAAAATTATATTTTAATTTATATTAAAACTAAATTATTTATTTTTTATTAAACATTTGTTCACATTGTTTCTAGAGAGACTCTAGTTAAGATTTAAAAACATATTGTCTTTCTAGAGACAATAGGTATGACCAAAGAAATATTGTCTCTAGAAAGACAAAAATACTTCAGTTTTATATTGTCTTTAAGAGATGATAAATAAAGACAATAACTATTAAAGACACTTGATTTGCGACAATACTTGAGACAATAGAAAACTTTTTTTTTTGTCTCAAATTAATTTACAATCAACTCAATAATTGTCTCAAAAATTGTCTTTAATTCCCCCTCTATGTAGTACTATATTTTGTTGCTTTTGTACTAGTATCCATTTTGTAGTATATAATGGTAGCTATTTATTTTATGCCTATGAAGTTGTCCCTCCACTATTTATTTGCTAGTTTTTACTTCCCTAAGATTTATGCCATTATAGTCTTCTTTTTATTTAGCAATGGCCCTTTTCCCTTAGGAGATATTCACTCTATTCATGGTTGTCTTGTGGTGGCTTTAAATGTTTGTCATCTAAATATTTAGGCTATGGAAAATTCACGGTTGGCTACATACTTGTAGAAGTCCCTTCATTATTGGTTTTTTAATTAGATTTCCCTTTCTTTGGGAGTAGTTGTGTATCACTCTAATAGGGATGTATATCCTATGTCATAGTATTGAAATTCCAGAAACAAAACTAGGATAAAAAATGGAAGCAAAAAGGGAGAAAACTAGAAGCAAAATTGGGACAAAAAATAGAAGCAAAGTGGGAGAAAAATTGGAAGAAACACAAGAGGAAAAATTAGAAATGATATTATAAGTGAAGAAAATGGTAAGCATCACAAGATGTACAACTATAAAAAAAATTGTAAGCCAAACTAGAAGCGAAATGGGAAAAAAAATTAAATGCAAACCTAGAAGCAAAACCAAAAGAAACAAATGATATTATAAAGAAAGAAAAAATAGAAGAAACAAAAGAAGCAAAAAATGAAAGAAAAAGAAAAGAAAAACCAAAAGAAAAACTCAGAGAAAACCTGGAAGCAAAACCAAAAGCAACAAAGAATGTTATAATGGAAGAAAATTTGGAAGCAACACCAGAAGAAAAATAGGAAGAAAAATCAGAAGAAAAATGAGAAGAAAAACTAGAAGAAAAAAATGACATTATAATGGAAGCAAATCTAGAAGCAACAGACGAAGAAAATTGGAAGTAAGAATGGAAGCAAAACTAGAAGAAAAATTGGAAGCTAAACTAGAAGTAGAGTTGGAAGAAAGAGTAGAAGAAACAAAGGATGTTATAATAGAAGCAAAACTTGAAGTAGCACAAGAAAAAAAAAAAAAGCTAGAAGAAAAAATGGAAGAATAACTAGAAGTAGAACCGAAAGGATAACTAGAAGCAAAATCAAAATCACAATTGAAAGAAAAACTAGAAGAAAGGTTGAAAGAAATAAACAAAGAAAAATGAGAAGCCAAATTTGGTACAATCTCCAGCATCATACCCTACACCATGGGATACAATTTCTCACTTCCTTTTTTGATGCCAAAAAGGATTCTATCATAGTTGTGGCGCTATGTTCTGTTCCCAACACGACTCAAAGTGCAATGCAAAATAAAGTGCCAAAAGAAATATGCAATTTGGTGCTAACTTTTGTTCCAACACAAAGGCTCATTTTAAACACAAATATGGCACTATTATAGGCACTAATTTTGTCTTCTATTGTAGTAATGGAAAGAATTTCCCTAGTTTGACGATAAGAAATTTATCATGATGTTTTTACTGAACCAGTTACAAGATGGAAAAATAGTGTTGGATAAGTCCTATGAGATGATGAAAGAAGTCATTGAAGACATCACAGGGTTGTGCAATGTTAGTGACTTACCTAGAAAGAAGACAATAAGATTATAACGAATTTAGTTGTCATTTTACTAGATTTTTTGGGTTTTGAACAATGCTATGACTATCCCATGGGTCACATAACTATATGATCAAACATGAGAAGAAAATATTTTTATGTTACATGATTTAAGGAAAAATATTTTTTATTCCATTTATTATTAAAGATCCACAAGCGAACATTTACTTCATAAATACGTGACTGAAGGTTATAGTTTGCATCCATTTTCTCACATAAGTTACCACTGATTTTACATTTGAAAATTATATTTCAACAAATAATATGAAACAAAATGTGTAACATTGTATTTTTAAAGACAACTAACATTATAGATTTTTAACATTAAAAATATCATGATCAATATTTTATTTACATTCAACATCCAAATTGAACATTTGTATCTTAGAAATTCAAGAGCAATAATTAATTAAGCACATAAGTTCCAATAATAATTTATAAAATTTAATTATGCATAATTTCATTCAAATTCCTTCCTTAAACTATCTCTAATGAAAAATTTAACGGTAGAAATAAAAAAAAAATAAAAAATAGACATTTATATTAAAATGCAATTAGAAGAACACAAATAAAAAAGGAGTGACAACGAATTTGTATTCTATGAAACAACAACAACACATCTTCATTCAACACCATAAGTAATTGCAGGATTTCTTTATTTATTCATACTTATTTAAATATTGCTACTATACTAGATTAACTAGATATGAAAAGATATGACCATACTACCCTAGTAAATTTAAACTTACTATGGGTTGCAGAGAGAAAGATGCAATAGATGAAATTTATGTTCAAGAAAGTTGTGTTATGCTAATCAACCCATTCCAATGATAACCAAGAACAACATTGTATGGAAAAAAGACCTTCTAAAATAATCGATGCAATTAAATTGTTCTAAGGAAAGTATTGTCTACAAAGGAATCCACTATAAGGAGATTACAAAGAAAAAATTAGAGTTTTCTATGTATCCTTAAAAAAGTATAAAGGAAATTTAATTTTTAGTGTGTGGCTAATGTGTGTCAAGGAGTGGAGTATATGACCGCATTTTAAAGAAATTGTTGGTTCCTTACCATGACCGATGTCTTTAAGGTAGCATGCATGCATCCAAAAGATAAGATCATTTCCACTCTGATATGCCCCTAAACAAGGATATATCAGGCGAAATAGAATTCACAAAAAAATAGTGCACATAGAGATCTATTGATTATGGGGTTAGTGGGCATATTTGATAACTCGTATATATAAAGAATAACCATAATTAATTGACCTAATTCTCCAAAGGAAGTAGAACCATGAGCACAATGGAAGAAGAGCATGTTAGATAAAAAAAAATTTAAAGTATTTTTTGGGTCAATATTGTGTTTAATGAAAAGAGAGATGGTTCCCATTGTTTTTCATCATTCACAAGTAGACTACACAAAGGTACATTCATAAAAATATAAAATGTACAACGTAACATATATATATGACATATAGAAGAAATGAGATACAAATAGAATAATTTCACAATTGGTTCATTCCCTTTATCACCTTGCATGAAGAAGGAGGAGGAGGAGGAGGAGGAGGAAGAATAAGAATAAGAGGAGGATGAGGAAGAAGAAGAAGAGGAAGAATAAGAAGAAGAGGAGGACGAGGATGAGGAGGACGATGAAGAAATAGTTTCTTTTCATCTCAAGTTGAAAGTGCCCTTGTAGATTGATCTAGATATTAATATTTTGAAGATGCTTGTTTAATTTTGATTTTAATTTAATACTAGCTCTTGCTACATCCAAGTTATATAAGGAAAAAAAAAACCATCACTTAAGAATTCTTAATTTTCATGTACCTTAACAATGTTTTAAACATGAGGGCATGAAGAGTCATGACTAGGAAAAGTTTGCTTCTCCTTCTCACTTTCTTGGAATTTTTATTATTGAGATTTTTTTGGTTCATAATTTCCACCCTCATTTTTTTTCTTGTTTTTTTTAAGTTTTTCTTTCTTTCAAAATTCTCCTATTTTATAGATTTACTTCCTTTTTTTGTTTAGACTATACCTTTTCTTATAGTTCTCTAACTTCCCTTACTTGGTTTAATTATTGTGTTGTTGATTTTTTTCTTAGTGTTTTTTTTCATTTGTAATAGTTTTTCTTATTTTTATTTTCATAAGATCTCTTCCTCTTGACTTTAATTCTAATATTTTTTTGTTATTCAATTTTTGTGTGTGAGGATGTAATCCTAATTCGTAGTTATTTTTATTTTCTTGAATACAACTTGATCACAAGGCCACTAAATATAACACTTTGAAATTTTTTATGCTCGCGAGAGACAAATACAAAGGATGAGAAATTATAAAAAAAATGTATATTTGTAGTCCTAAAGCACATTTATGATCAAGTCCTCGTCCATGAAAAGCATGTGCTGGTACCAACTCAATTCTTTTTTTAGTCAACAAATCCAACTTTAAATGAAGCCAAGTTAAATAAGATCTCTAGTTAATTTAGAACCCATAAATTAATATCACCATCTTTCACCAAGTTTAGAGTTTTTCTTAAAACATAGAAAAATCTTTATCACCACATATCATAGAAATATTTTTATCTATACTCCTCCATAAATGAGAATATTAATGGCTATAGAGAGAAGAACATGGCTAAGCCTTCCTTGCATGCTTTTTTTTTTTATTACTTCAAAGCCCAAATTTCGGGCAAGGAAATTGTGGATAAAAAATCCATCAGCGAAGATTCTAGCTCAGACTACAATCCTTCAGGCAATTTTGAGGGAAATCTCTTAGCAAAAAGTGGGGAAGAAGAACATAAAATTTTGATAAAGGGTTCTCCTTCCAAGAAGAGACCTCCGAGTGCTGTCAAAATGAAAAAACCCCCAAAAAAGTAGGACAAAAAGAAGATTAACTTGGATGATGAGTACAAAGAGAATGAGGAAGATATGGATAAAAAAGAAGATGAGGGTAATCAAAATTTGGAAGACACAAAAATGTCGGTTCATGTCAAAGGGGTAAACCTCAACACCTTGAGTGAATGTCCGGGTCATCTCTCTATCGACCTCACTATCAATGATGACAATTCCCCCCCTCCTCAGACCTCACATGGCACAAAAAATGAGACACAAGACCCTGTTTCCGAGGACCCCAAAGAAGAACAGGGTAATCCTTCTGCCCAGTACCCAATAAGGCTTGAGATCTCTGAAGATAATTCCAAAGGGGTTGATCAAAGTCAAGACACATAAAAAGGGAAAAAGGTCTGGAGGAGCTTCAACATCAACACAATGAAAATGGGGATCATTAGGGAGGTCATTTTCCCCAAAATTCTAGAGGACATTGATGGTAATGTACACAAGGAGGAGCTGATTGATCTTGCACTGGTGGTCCTAACCGATAAAGCCAGGGAAACAGATTTGGACTTCCTCAACAACACCAAGAATATCATGCTGGATCAGTACAGGTCCTTTAAATAGCTTTAATATGAAATAGAAGATCTCAAAGAAAAAATTAAGTGTGCTGATGACAAGGATAGCAAGACAATAGATAGTAAGCAAAGCCTAGAGACAAGGGTTCAACACCTGGAATAAAAAATTATCATTCTAGAGGAAACCCTTAAGGGCATTACTGAGCAAAACTTCAACATCCTAAAAGCTTCCAATGACAACATAAAGCTGCTAATCAATAAAATAGAAGAAAAAATGGAGAGAAGGATTGATAAGAGGACTACAGAGGAAGGGAAGAAGAAGCCAAGTGAGGGTCTAGGTAAAAGAAAATGGGCCAAAACAAAGAAAAACAAGGAGAAGGAGGGCACCCACGCCTCCCAAGACATCCAGAATGTTAAAGAGGCAATGGAACTAATGGATGCCCTCGAAAGCAATGTTGTTGTCATGCTGAGGAGTCTAGCTTAAATCACTTTCTGGTGCCTATCTTTTTGCTCTGTTCTATCTTTCTTTTTTGTGGTTGTTTCATGTCTGGCTTTTCTGTGGCTTGTCCTTTTGTTTGCAAAAACATTATCTTTGAACTAATCTCGTTTATATCTTTTTAATTACTATGTTGTGGGTTTCAGGAACCCCAGCAAAACTTATTTTACTTAATCAAAAACATATCATAGAAATATAAAAGGCTATTGAAAATGTTAAAGAAAGAAATGATACATATAATATCTCATGAAAATAAGGGGTTTTAAATTTGGGAAGTGTATTGGGAAGGGGTGACAAGAATGGAGTTTAGGGAAAAAAAATTTTAAAATGAGAGGATTCTTTAGTACTTAATGAACACATTTGCTATTGAGTTTCACAAAGAGAAGCACTTGCACGACTTCTTATTGACCCGCATCAACTAATAGGAAAGCATAATGTATTTGATGTTGCTCGATTAAATTAGTTGAGCAATCTATCAATAGTCACAAGAAAATATATATGTTGCATGGTGATATTGTAGGAATGGAGTAGAAAATAGAGTATTACAATTATCATTTGCACCATTTTCCTGACCTAAACAATAAGATATGTCAACTACATTACACCATGGAAAAACATTTTTACAAAATAAAAGGAAATTCAATGGCGACACTTTCAATATTCTTGTTGTGAACTTTTAGAAGGTGGTATTGTAGATTGTAAAAATTTATCCAATTTGTAATTATATTGTATGTAAAAGTTATGGCAACAACCTTAGGTATGACAAGAACCTATGCAATTTAGCCCCTTCCTAGATTAGGCATACAACACTATATGAATTTGAAAGAGAGAGCTAAGATAAATTGATTTTTCTCTTATATGGTACAATAACCGGAATGATAAAGTAGCAAGGCTTTTTGGTACATGTATAAATAATATAAATTTGAAAGTAGTAATAGTGAAGGAACATTACTATTACTTATTTGTGTTGTCTCTTTATAGCAAAGGGTGTGGGAACATTTTTATAGTCGATAATACATTACTTACGGCAATAGTTTGCACTCATTTTCTAAAAAAATTACAATTGATTTTACATTTGAAAATTATATTTCAACAAATATTATGAAATAAAATTCATAATATTATATTTTAAAAGACAACTAAGATTATAAATTTGTAATATTAAAAACTTTATGATCAATATTTTATTTAGATTCCACATCCAACCTAGACATTTGTATATTTAGAATTCAAAAACAATAATTAAATAATAATTTATAAAATTTAATTATGCATAATTTCATTCAACTTCATTCCTTAAACTATCTCTAATGAAATATTAACTGTAGAAATAAAAATAAAAATAGCCATTTATATTAAAATGCAATTAGAAGAACACAGATCAAAAAGGAGTGACAGCGAATATGTATTCTATGAAACAATATCAACTCATCTTCGTTCAACAACATAAGTAATTGCAGGATTTCTTTATTTATTTATACTTATTTAAATATTACTACTATACTAGGTTAACTAGATACGAAAAACAGCATGTAGAATATTGCCAATCCATCTGACCCTGCTGTAACATGCCCAAGCGATGATTAGACTGGTTAGGTTGTGGTGGTCAGCTTGCACCCTCTGCAGCGGGGATCTGGATTATACCTTTTGCAGTCTCTGCAACTTTTAAACGTACCATGCCCACCTTCTGTAGTAACATGCTCCACCGATGCTTTCACTGGAGATGCTGTAGCTCTGGGTGGCCTGCAGCAGCGGGGATCTGGATTATACCTTCTGCAGTCTCTACAACTTCTTAACACACGCCCACCTTCTTCACTCGCCTGGGCCTGCATGCCACGCGTAGCGGAGACATGGCAAGTGAATATCGAAATGAGCGAGATAACAAGTATGAGCGTGTTCATGAGCACTGACTTCCCCATTGCACACTGCTTCAGATACCCAATCACTTGGCTCAGATATGCAGTGGCAGAAGAAGACGAGGAAGATACAGACGGAGAAGGGAAAGGCAGCTATATTTATAGAGAAAACATTTTGAATACTTCAAATTCTAGTTAAAACTTTGAGAGAGAGGCATTCAAACTCATAGTGCGTGTCAAAGAGTCCGCATATGACTAAGTGTTAAAGTATTCGTTGAATAGGTTATGGCGACTAATGATTCCACCTGTTAAAAGTGTCCTCCTTGAACATGGCATCTAACAAAATCTGGTTCACTCACGAAACCAAGCATATTTCTTCATGAAGAGAGTGGGAGTCGGGACTGAGCCATCCGTTAGTCGGGCGAGTAGCTTTCCTTTCAATATTTGCTCGCTATTTGCTAGCTTTTTATCTTCCACCTGTTAAAAGCGCGGTGCACATTAGCAAATTCCTTCAACGTAGGATTCCTTGTTCAGAGAATACGAGTCATCCGCGAGTTGGCAAATTAGTCGGAAAATTTTCCCACGTAACTTACACGCTACAGTTGTTTATATACTTTTATATATCGATTTTGTTGAGAAGATTTTGGGTATCATTGATTGTTACCTTTTAGCTTTATTATAGTATCATGTACGTACAGTTGATGATTCATGACATATATAGGTTACCAGGCTTCATAATAGTATATCTCATATATATATATATTTATAAATTTTTTATATACTGATTAGTTCAATTTATTGCATAGATTATAGAATGATTTTTTTTCTATCAAAATTATTTTTTAAACTAAGATAGTAAATAACAAATACACCTCTATATGGCGCTTCTTGTGTTGAAGCAATGCTCTCTAGCGAGAATGACGACAAATATGACTTCTAGAAAAGAGAAACAAGAAATCATTAAGAAATAAAATATATTGGTTAGATTATCTACAAATGTACATAAGACTACTTATATAGGCATGGGAGAGAGAATGTAGGGCAAAAAGAGACCTGTGTCCTAATCGTGCCTAGGAATAGGTAGGTAGGTAATAACAACTACATGGGAGCACATAGGGATGCACATAGGAAATATTCAATTGCAACTAATATCTACCTAAGTGGAACTTAGGCTCTAGAGTAAATGATAATTACTCTAAAACTCTCATTTAAGTACAACTTATGGAGAAAAATTCAATATGAAATGCAATACCCTTTCTTATGTGTTGTTTTGTTTTTATAAGAATTATGTCTTTCTATTATGTTATGATTTGAGAGTACTTTTATTATGGTTTAATGATTTGGATTAATTCAATTTTGAGTATTTTTCTCTTTTAAGGATATCGGTGCTATTGGCTTTGTCAACATTGATCGTTTAAGTATTTTGATATTCAAATAGAAGACCAATTGGTATAAAGTTGTGGATGTATGCATATAAACACATGTATTTGATATTCAAATAGAAGACCAATTGGTATAAAGTTTGGATGTATGCATATAAACAGATGTATTTTTATACAGTATTTAAAAGCACAAAGTTGTGTCACGTTTCAGGCTAACTTATCGGCACAGCTAAATTTGAGTATTTCCAACTAAAAACTAATTTCTTCTAAACATATGGTCTATATAGATTCATTCTAGCTAAGTTAGATAAGTGCTTAAACTTTTCCAATTGGAAATATCTATTAAATGCATGTTTTATATCAATTACCAAAGAAATAAAATTATTTCAGAAAATCGATGTTTCAATAACTCCTACTCTTTTTAATGATATTTGTCAAAAAATATAAAAATACGCTTTTTTAGATTTTAGAGTCAAGATTATCATCATATAAGTTTTATGGTATTTTTATTAGATCTAATAGATTATAATTTCAAAATACTACAAGTAGGTATTTTAACATTCGAGAAGAAGTTGCTTCAAAAATAGAAAAAAAATAGTAAATCATATCAGAAAAATTTAAATTTAATATTTAACACTAGAGGAGAGAGTCCTCTTCAAGAATGTGTAATTTGTTTTCTGAATATTGTAGAATTTATAGGGAAAATTTGGTGGGAGATGAGAGCTGTCAATTTCAGATAAGTTCGACTTTGAGTAGTTATAACGAATAAAAGGTACATTAGAAACCAATTTTTCTTCTTTTTTGCACTAGGTATAAATGTCATCTATAACATATTTTGAAATCAAAGGAAAAAAATGATTGTTTGCATATACTTTTTTGGTGGGATCAAGACCCTAGTTTTTTAGCAGTTAAAAAATGAAGTTCAAAAATTAAAAAACTATGTCTATTCTTTTTCATAAAAAATTTAAATAATTATAGGCATAAACTACAATTTATTATATATGATTATGACTAAGAGATCGAAATACTTTATAGTCCCTACTTATAGATGGATTATTATATACTTCAAATGGGGTTATATTAAATGACAATTAAGATTGATATTTATATTCCTCTTTATATTATTTTAATAAAGAGATTACCAGATTATAATAAATTAATGTTTTCCAGAGTTTATTTTATTTATATTCTTGATTTTATTAGGTATGAGAATTGGTTACATTCCTATGTAACCTCCTCATGGGCATTTTTCATATTTATTTTGGATTGTTTTGAGGGCATTCTTCTGGGGAGATTAAAAGGGAAATTTTTTTGGAGGAGATTTATTTTCTAGTTCTTGTGTTTTTTCTTGGCTGGAGTTTTGGGCCAAGCCTAGACAAAGGATTTGCATGAAAAACTTCTCTACTTGGTTCTTGATAATTAAACTTGGAGGTAGCATTTTATTTTCTTTTATCTTGTCTCCTACTATCATTGAAATTTTAGATTCATATCAAGAAAAAAATTGAAAATGTTGTAATATCATTTGAATGGGACTAAAATATGTTTTATGATTGATAAGGAAATTAAAAAGTTTTCATTTACAGGGTTTATGTCTCTTGTTAGTTATGGAATAGTTGCATATGTAAATTAGTTTTACTATATTGTCCACCAACATTGTCTTGTATAATTTATAGTTATAAATGATTATAGTCATTACTTTTCTTGGACAGTTTTCTCCTTATATGTTAGGCCATTGACTTCTTACTCTGTCATGCACAATTGGCACCATGTTTCACAACATTATTTTCCAACCTCGTGAGTCAATTGTTAGTGTGGGACATTTGGTAATATTGGTAACACAAACACCCTTTTATTTATCAAAAAATATTTGTATCACTACTAGATAAAGTAGTATTTTAAGACATATTTTAAAGACGAATTGAAAATTTTGTCTTAAATATTTTAAGTTATTATGTTAATATAAAAATAAAAATAAAAACTATTATTAATGTGTTATATTAAAACTTAAGACAAAGGCATTTTCATTTACGACAGAGGAAGGCAGGAGAGGTATATGGCAAAATGCTCATGCATTTTCATTTTGGGCATAATTAGAGGTAGACGAAGGCGGGAGAGGTAGATGGGAGGAAATTTTTCAGAGGAAAATGAGGAGATTATTTAATAAAATTGCATGGACTACTCTTGCTCATCACATGAAACCCATCTAGGAAACCGATCGGTTGGCTTGATTTTCTCAGAGAGACTGCCATTATCACAACCTACAAAGGGGAAAAACTCACAAACTCATCGATTGGCTTGATTTTCTTAGAGAGATTGACATTGATAGTACGAATTGAAAAGGGGAAAAACCATGAGTTTTCAAAACTAGAATTTTTGCAAGAAGAGTGCTCAAAAGCAGTTAGTAACTAGCTTGCACACAACCCATTTTCTTTTTTATTTGTATTCTATGCATAACGTAGATCTATAACATAGATGAAGTCGTTGTGAACTAAAATAGATTGCTAAATTTCATGTGCAAGAGTTTGAAAGAGGGGCCTCATGTTTTTATTTCCCCTATAATTAGGGTTTCTATCGTTGATGGAATTGGGGGTTTTTTGTTGTGCAATTTTCCCATTAATAGTCAAGTATTAATTTGCAACACCTAGACCCATGATTGAGAAAAATATAGCTAAAACCCACAGAATCGTGAATCATGACAAACAACAGATCAAATCTAAATATAGTTAAAACCCTAAAAAATGTGAATCACGACAATTATTGAATAAAATTGCATGGACTGTTGAAGTCTTCAATGTAGACTCATCATCTTGGATGATGTGGACCAAGAAAACCAATTGAATGTTCTATTGCCAAAAATGGATAGCCTTGAATCTGGCAGTTTGATCATTGCTACGTCTCATGATTTTGGAGATCTTCTAAAGTGTGGCATCTCCTCCAATGCCATCTATAAAATGAGTGGGCTTAATCAACACCATGTTGAGCAGATTTTCTATCACCATACTTTTTTACAAGGTCATCCAAAAGAGGGATTTCAAGATCTAGTTCAAAAGTATTTGATTCATTGTAGTAGATTATCTTTATCTCTCAAGGAGCATGGAGAATAGATTTACAAAATGTCCATGGAGGCCAAGGATGTTATCTCTAATATGGGGAATGAAAGTCCAAGATCCAAGGTCGTTGAGATTGATTATTCTGATAGAAATAGAAAATGAGAAAAGATTGGGAGAAAAGAGGAGATAGCTAAGCAATGGATTTACATGCTTGCTAGTGACCAAATTGGGTTGTGGGGATTCAATCCATTTTCCAGGAGATTTCTTGATATGGCCTCTGATTCATGTTTTTCTTTAGGTGACAAGGAATCTCTCTGTGTAGGCACCCATCTCCTTGTATTAGGAAGAGAGATTGAAGGGCTTGTGATATGGACATATGATCTTGTAACCAACGAGTGGTACAAGGGACCCATAATGATTACTCCCAGATGTCTATATGCAAAATAAAATAAATTTATACATATATTATTAACTGATCTTAAACCTACAAGAGAGAATCTACATAAATTTAAGAAAAAATGTTAGAAAAGTAGTTCTAAAGACCCCATGAGAAATCCATGTAAAACCCAGAGGGATGGAACCTACTCTGAGTGTCATCTCCTTGCATTGTGTTCTCATGATACTATACTGGGTTGTTTTCAGGTATATTTATTGCAATAAAATGTGTCATTAGTTGCATAGGAACTATTTATAAAAATGGTGTTGATAAAAGAGAATATTATTCTACTCTATTCCTTTAGAGTTTCCAAGCCTGAGGGTTTGGACAAATAAGATTAAAAAATTTAATTGAAAAGTAATTTAGCAATAGTTACACTGTTAAGAGAAACAAGGGAAATCTTGTTTTCTTTGATAAGGTCAAAATCATAAAATTTGTTATCTCCATCTTATTCTCTTTCTCTTACATAGTGAACATGTTTGTAGTTATAATGTATAGTCATGTCCTTTGATTCACGCCCTTATACAAAATAGAAAAGAAAAGTTAAAAAATTAATAAAGGAGTGCACAATTCATCTACCTTGCTATCGTTAGCCATTACATATACTGGTATGTTCCTAAAGTCATACCTGTAAACGTGTTTCATTATTTCTGGCAGCAGTTTCGAAAGCCCCATCTATAAATGAGATTTGCATCATATTGTTCTAGCATTGCAATCCATGAGATGCCATCTCTTTAGTAGCATTCTCTCGAATAGCTCATGCACCTTGTTTATGCTTCTGTATTTGGCATGAAATCCGTCCGGGGAAGTTAAAATAGCATCTTTGTTCAAATGGTTCAAACACCTTTCTTAGGCTTCTTTACTTGCAATTGGGTGCCCCCTACAACAGTTGTGATGACTGCAACTAAGATAAACAAACAAAAATTATATTCGAAGATGTCCGAGCTCTATAGAAGAAAACCTAAACCAAAAAAAAGAATAGGAAATACTTGAAGTTAAATTTGGATCTGGTTCCAGCGTAGAGGAGAGTGTCCATGTCACTTCAAAAATTAGGATATTTAAAAATGTAAGAGATGCAAATGAAAGAAGTGTGATCTTACAGAGAAATGTGAAAGGAATACAATATCGAAATCATGGATCCTCAAATCTTGTTACTATGAAGCATATGCCGCATATGTCATAGTAGAAATTTAGATAGAGAAGTAAATCTGTGCTTTCAATGTCATGGAATCTTAACTAAATTTTGAAAAATAATTCACATTTCTTAAAGAATTCAAGACATAATACTCTTTTTTATATTCTTCATATTAGAATAACTAATAGTTATCCTTCTCAAATATTTAAGATGTCCTATTGACATTGGAAACCTTCAGAACTGATGGCCTCTGCTAATAGTCAAGCCTCTGAAATGCATTGGAGGCTGTAGAAGCAATCTTAAAATTAAGTTTAGTTGAAGAAAAAATTACAACATTTTAAAATTTTAGTATTTCAACTGTATCTATATAGAACCAATGAAGAACATACTCACATTTGTATTATCCCACTATTCCTCCAATATATAAGCATCTTTTAACTCTAAAATTATTAAGTTTCTCAATGAGAGCCAGGAAGGAAATTTTGTAGTCGATAAACCAATCCCAGGAAGCCAAATAAGATTTTCTGATTGTGTGGCAACTTCTTTGGTAGATTCATGTGTAGTATCAACAAGAAGCTCTAAACAAGGTGCTTGAGCTTTTGGAAGAGGATGACATGTCTGTAAATTTCACACCTCGAATATGCATGTTCTCCTGAATTAAAAGGTTGAAAAAATCAAATTAATGTTGGAATATTAATTTTTCCCCACCATAATGCATAAATATATTTTAGTTTTTAAGCTAGATCAAAAAATATAGGATATTGCATGTAATAGTTCTCAATTTTAATCGCTCTTCTTATGTAATTGCATTCCATAGAGGAATCCATGTAACAGTTTACATTATTAACAATCAATTGGTTTATGAATGCTTCAGATTTCAGAATTATGTATTTATATAATTTGTGTTTTCGAATAATTTATGTTTATATACATATCTTTTAAAGATTTTTCAAATTTATATCATGGCTGGTGAAATCTAGGGCTTGCAAGTTCATAATTGTTTGTTAGAATGACCTGATGGAGAAGACTTTCTTTAACTCCTGACAACTATCATGATAACAAGGTTACTTTCTTTAACTCTTGAGTTCAAAAGTGATAGGAGGGAAGGTATCTTGATCTATTTGACTTCTCTATCCTCACCTCCCACTAGGGGATAAGGGATTCAATCCACACACCAGTAGTAGATCCACTAATGCCTTAAAATGAAAATTCTATGGGCAGTGGTTTATTAGTTTATTATTGTGTCAGAATGTTGTGGTTTATTAGTTTATTGTTGTTGGTGGATATTGGATGTGAAGTCATAATAGTTGTGTCATAATGTAAATATGTAATAGATGAGGAGGATTCTCTTGGGAATATCTTTTTTGTTAGAAATAATACTAAAAATAGTCAAGAAAAAGAAATAACCCAAGTGTGAGTGCATGAAAAGAAATTACCAAGATCACCAAGAGAGAGAGAGGAAATGCTTCAAAGAATCAAGCCACGCGATCAACAAAGTGCTCCAAGAACAACAAGAACTCAAGGATTTTTGAAAGGGGACAAGAAAATAAAAAACCCTTGTGAATTATGAATGAGGCTCAAAGCCTAAGGTAGAAGAGAGAAATAGAGCTCAAAACTCATTACAATATGAAGAGCAAGAATGAGAGAATAGAGAAGATTATTGTGCAAGTGTGTGAAAGGCATCTCTTAATTAGAGATGAGTAGAGGAGTTTGCATGTAAATCTGATCTTAGATGAATGCCACATTCATATTGTGTGTGTGACAAATGTGAGATTCCTCTTAAGGAGGAATATATAATTTCTTTATTAAAAGAATTACAAAAAAGTGACATGTGCTCCTACTTGGACTAGAGGACAAATACAATATAGGATACCTTGGTTTATCCTTTAATTACATATTTTATCAAGCAAAGATTAATTTCTAACACCCCCCTTTAATCTTTACTTGGGGTATTTACATCAAGGGGCATCAAACCCAAATTGTTACAATGAAATTCAAATTTCTCTCTAGAAAGAGGTTTTGTCAAAATATCTGCAACTTGATCATCACCTTTGTAGTAAATGAGGGAAACTTTCTTTTCTTCAATTTTCTCTCTAATGAAGTGGTGGTGGAGTGAAATGTGCTTTGACTTTGCATGGTAAACTGGATTATTTGCCAATGCTATTGCACTTTAATTGTCACAATACAATGGTGTAGGTTCTTATTGAGGTAGACCCAAATCTTCAAGTATTCTTCTAAGACATAAAGCTTCTTTAGAGGCACAAGTACAACATTTTTATTCAGCTTCGATAGAACATAAAAAAACAAACTAATTTTTTTAACTTTTCCAAGATATAGCACCTGAACCAAGAGAAAAAAAATACCCAAAAGTAGATTTCCCATCATTGGGGTCTCGACGTAAATCTGAATTAGTAAAACCTTTTAAAGAAAAATCAAAATTTGCATCATAAAATAATCCTAAGTTAATAGTACCTTTAATGTATCATAATATTCTTTTAGCAATTTTGAAGTGTGTTTGTTGAGGTTTGGACATGAATCTTGAAACTAGACCAACACTAAAAGATAGATCAGGTCTAGTCAGAGTTAGATAATTTAAACTACCTACAAGTTCTCTATAAGGAGTAGTAGCTATGAATGGAGATAGCATATCTATCATTAACTTAGTTCCTAATTCACATGGAATTGAAACATGATTAGCATCATTCATATGAAATTTATCTAGAAGATCTTTAGCATATTTACTTTGAGAAATAAAAATACCCTTAGGGGTTTGCAAAATTTGCAATCTTAGGAAATAATTGAAAAATCCTAAATCATTCATTTGAAATTTTTGGTTGAGTTGGAACTTGTTGGCCTTTAAAACTTGTTCCCACACGGTGCCAGGTTTACACTATGATTGACAAACTGGTTAGTCTTCACTCCAAAGTCTGACAAGGAAAAAAAAACTAATTGATGAGGATAAAGAACATCCTCCTTCTGCTTCGAGCTCCACATCACTCAGGTGGGTATTGCCTCATCTGCACACTCATGACTCTTCTTGAGTTGATGAACAAAAGGCCTGCAGATGTATTATTGTGGAATAGTTTTCAGACCCCTGTAGGTATCCTGTACCCCAATGGAACCAAATCTGATGCAATAACCTGATCTGCATGCAATGAGTCTGAAAACTAGACGGGACATCCTACTACTACTACCAACATGAAGGGAAAGGATTTCATTTCAATGATTGATGTTGGGTTGAATAGACCCTTGAAGTATCCTAAGTCTCTCATAGACTAGTGCCTTATCCAATGGGTAGTAGAGTCAAATACTTTAGTGCAACAGAGCTATGAAATAAGAACACAACACACTCACCCTGACCAAATCATACATTACCAAACCACCTGTGCACCCAAATATGCTATTACTTATCCAAAGGAAGACCTAGGAACAAGTAATACATTAACTAGCATCCACTGGAAGACAAGCATGATGCATCATTGATACCCCAGCCCATACATATCTGAACACCAGTCCTAGACTCAATTTCTTCTGCGAAAATAACTCTATTGCAGACACTCACTGGAAATGCAAGTAGAAAGAGTACACACCCTTGATGCTATAATCTATAACTCTAAAACCCAGATGGAGATAATTTGATACAAGAACAAGTATGCTGCAATCTCATACATAAGACATCTGTTACAATTTCATTATATTCCCATAGCCAGAAAGGATAGAGGGAAAAACCTGTATGCAAAGAAGAAGGAAAATACATTGCAGGAAGAACATTCATGGAACCAGTCCCCACAACTGTGGAAGAAAGGAACCCAGACAAAGACAAAAAAAAACTACTTATACCACTGGTTACCTTGAAATCCTAAACCAGTAGGATGAAACAAGCAACGGGTAACCAAGGTAAAGGCTTTCACCCACCCAACCAATCAAGAATTTACTGCAGGGGCAGGAAACCAAGCAACCTGCAAAAGCCTCGAGCCATTCATCTCACTCCTTACATGGTACAGATCTTTGCAAACGACCACAGGGCCCCTGGACCACACTGCAATAGCAAGGGCCACCAAAAAAATTAAAATATGTTGTGAAAGCAATCAAATTTGATACTTTCTATTGTAGGAAAATCCCTGAGAATTCAAATTCAAATTTAAACGTTCACTTCCTCTCTTTGCACCTGCAGAGAAACAATGGCCCACATTCAAACCATGACCAACTTGATCAATACCACATATCCTCATTCCTGGGCACTAGAAACTCGATTACATGTGCTCTTGGTCGCATGATCGCAAGGCACCCAACTCACCCTTGCGATCATGCGATAGCAGACTCCTAGCCGCAGTCAATAGTCAGTCCAAAACCCTTTGCAAAGTCTTTTGCCATATCATAAACAGCGACCAATCAAACTCAAGCATGAAACAAGACTGGCACCATGGGCCCACTTTAGAACCCCGTAACTACAACATCAGATGGTTAGTTGCATGATCGCATAGCCCAAAAAATGGGCTATGCGAACATGCGACATGACATTTCCCTTTACCCTGCCGCAACCGCCACCACCGTCGCTAAGCCTGGCGGTTAGTCACATGATCACATAACCCAGAAACGGGCTATGCGAACATGTGACAACCCATGAAAACTATGTCTCGGCCCTACAAACAATCTACCAAGTCACTGCCACATGTCACGCCACTATTTGTTGCAATTGCCAAGTCACACCTACCACGAGACCCACTTGCAAACCCCTTTCCACCTTGGTACACTGGCCAATCAAATATCAACACCTCAGCACCCGGAAGACACCCCACCTCACCACTTGCCACTGAGCCCACCAAACAGCCACAAACGGGTGCAGCATACATGGCATCCTGTCACATGATCTCATAGCTCAGAAATGGGCTACGCGAACATGCGACGACCCACCAACCTCAGCCACCACAACCATCACTGCAACCGCCACCGCAACCACTTTGTCGCATGATCGCAAAGCCAAAAATTGGGCTATGTGATCATGTGACAGCCATGAGACTGCCACATCACCACCCGCCAACCAATAAAAATCATGCACATTAGCACTGTGCGATACTTGGACCCACCGCTCAAAATGCATACCCTCGCAACAAAAGTCAATGGGCCCACCTTACAAGCCTCATCACCACCTGCTACCGGGACCACACCCCTTTTCACCAACGGGTCCCAAGGACACGTGGCAAGCGGTCACATGATTGCATAGCCAAAAACTAGGCTATGCGAACATGCGACAGTTAATCACAGGCTGTCACATCATCGCCATCGGACCAACCAAACAACAACCACCAACTACAAAGAATCGGGACCCATGCAGATAGATGGCAAGCGGTCACATGATCGCATGTCAGAAAATTTTGACATGCGGCCATGCGATAGCCAATAAGAATATGCCATCTGTCCCCCCATCATCACACTTGCGCAGTTGAGGGAACACCAGCAAACATGGAACTAGTGCGAGGTCAAAAACACATAATGTTTTCGATGAAAGAAGATTGAAAATACACAAAGTTTCCCACACGTCAATAGATAAGCGCACAAAGCTGGAAGACAAAGAGTCAAAAACAATGTAGGTTATCGGCAAAAGATCGAAAACATCATGGATTTTTGTAAACACTGTTGGTTTTTGACACTGTGGCAGATTTTAAAGTTTATTTCCTGCGGACCTTAGGACTTGAAAATCTTACTGGGTTTTGTGAATTAGGAGATGCAACTTGGACTGGAGCCTGGTGACAACATAAACTACCAGGGGCAGGACACTTGACACACATTTGCAGGGGAGAGGCCATTTTCAAAGGATTTTGCTGTAACAAGAAAATGGCCTAATAGAACTTACTATAAAAAATTAAATGCTTAGAACAAGAAGTAAGAATCAAATCATCAACATAAAGAATGATAATAGTAATGTCATCTTCATTATGATTGATATACAAGTTAGGATCATTTTTACTTCTTTCAAAACCTTGATAAATGAAGAAAGCATTAATTTTGGAATACCATTCTCTAGGAGATTTCTTTAAACCATAAATAGATTTATTTAGTTTGCATACTAGATGTTCATGACCTTCTTTAATAAAACTAGGAGGTTGAGACATATAGATTTCTTCATGAAAATCACCATTTAGAAAAGCACTTTTAACATGCATTTGGTGAATAGGCCAATTCATTTTAGAAGCCAAAGAAAGAACTACTTTAATGGTAAGCATTTTTGCAATAGGAGAAAGGGTCTCATTATAGTCTAATCCTTCAATTTGAGAGAAACCTCTTGCTACTAATCTAGCTTTAAACTTACTAATTTCATTATTGGCATTCAACTTAGTTTTATATAACCATTTTCATGAAACTAATTTTTTACCATGAGGTAGAGGAACTAAATCTCAAGTATTATTAAAAATTAAAGTGTCGTATTCCTCTTGCATAGCATTTTTCCAATGAGGTTGATTTTTATCTTGAGAAAAGGTTTGAGGATCATTAGAGTGTATAAGAGAAGACATTAAAGCATACTTACAATAATTAAGTCTCCTTGGTCTAAGACCACCCATTCTAGAAATATAATTATCACCTTCATTAAGTAAATCTTTAAACCATTTAGGATTTCTCTTAGAAGTAATATAAATTTCACTATGAGGAGTAAATTCATCATTTTCATCATCACTATGAGGAGTAAATTCATCATCATCATTATGAACATAATTACCATCATTATGAGAAAAATTATCACTATGAGGAGTAGAAACATTGCTACTATCATCATCATTTTTTTTAATACTAGTAGGAATAAAAATACGTGCATTAGGAGTAGGGTTTAGAATAGGAGGTTGGTCCTCCATGAGGTCAAGCATACCCCCTTTAAATTCATCATCTTTGGCCTTGGAACAATCATGTACTTCATTTTCCATAATAACAACATCTCTTACAATATGAACCTTGTTAGAAATAGGATCATAAACTCTATAACCTTTAGTAGATTGATCATATCCAAAAAAAATAAATGAAGAAGATTTAGAATCTAATTTATGTATTTTTTGTTTGGGTATGCAAACATAAGAAATAGATCCAAAAATTCTCAAATGTTGTAAATTTGGTTATCTATCGAACCACGCTTCCTCGGGAGTTATATCTTTCAAAGATTTAGTAGGTGTTCTATTAAGAAGATAAGTGGCACAAGCCATTGCTTCAGCCCATAACTTGTAATGAATATTTTTTGTATGTAACATACATCTATCCATTTTTAGATAATAGTTCCATGTTTCCTTTCCGCCACACCATTTTTTTGTGGTGTATAAGGAATAGTAAGCTCATGTTTTATACCAAAAGATCTCAAATAAGAATGAAATGCATTGTTAACATATTCAGTACTATTATCTATTCTAAGAATTTTAAGTTTAGAACCAGATTGCATTTCCACAAACATATGAAATTTAGACAATGTGTCAAGAACTTGATCTTTAGTATGTAAAAAATAAATCCAAATTCTTCTAGTGAAATCATCCGCAAAGGTAATAGCATGTACTTTGAACCTTGTATTGAGTTGTTCTCCATTGGACCCAAAAGATCACTATGAATAAGATGTAACTTATGAGACACCCTCCATGAAATACTATGAGGAAAGGGCTCCATTTTCATTTTCCACTCATGCACCCTCTGCATGTAATTTTAGATGGAGCAAGAGGAGGTAATCCTTCAACCATATTAGATTTTAGCAATCTAGAAATATAATCATAATTCAAATGGCCAAGCCTTTCATGCCATCTATTGAAATCAATATTCACTTTCAAAGAGTACCTAGAAGAGGCAAATTCATAAAACTTAAACAAATTATCATGATCCAAATTAGCATTAGAAACAACATGATCAATGTTTGGATCAATAATAGAGAACATATCCTTATTAAATTCAACTTTGTAATCTTGACATAATTGAGAAACTGAAAGAAGATTGGATTTCAATTCAGGAATATAAAGAGCATTGTGTAATTTTCCATTTGGAACATTAACATCACCAACTCCATCAACTTTGCAACTACTATCATTAGCTAATTGAATATGAATATTAGTAGTATCAGGTTGCAAAGAATCAACAACTTCTCTATGAGATGTAACATGATGAGAAGCGCCACTATCAATAATCCATTCTAATGCATGAGAAGTTTTATAACAAGCAGTAAAAGCACAACGAGATTTATTACCTTAAGATTTGAAGTTATTTTGATTATACAATTATTCATAGGCTTCTTATTGTTTTTCTTTCTAAAACAATCATTAGTTAGGTGACCATGTTTACCACAATAAGTACAATGTGGTTTCTGATTTTGTTGATTATTGTAATTATTATTATTGCATGATGGCCTAGAATTAGACCTGTTGTTTGAATAATAATTATTATGATTATTATTATTTGAATAACCATGATGATTATTGTTATGATAATTATTGTTTTTTATTATTGTTATGATGATTATTATTATGATGATTAGTATGAGACTTATTATTATGATTTTGAGTTTTAGATACAAAAGCATGTTTAAAAGATTTAATAGTACCAAATTGCAATAATTTTGCCTCCTCTTAGCACAACAAATTTTGAAAAATAGGATAAGTTAAAAGAGGAGCTAAACTAGAAATAGAAAGCTGAGAGTGGATGTTAGTGATAAATTGTTGAAACTCCTTAGGGAGATATTTCTTAAGAATTATAGAAATCAATCTAATATTTGTAAGAGAAACAGTTATATCATTTAACTGAGTTCTAATAACATCAAACTTGAGTAAAAATTCATCCATTGATTTAAATTTGTATACCTTAGGTCTTCCAAGTTGTCTTGGAGCTGAATCTTACGTGATTCAGAGGAGATATTGTAGGTTTGCTTCAAGATGTCCCATGCTATGTGAGGTTTGGTGCAATGTCCAATTAAGACATACAGATCGAGACTGATGGAGAGTCCAATTAGACCGAGTGCTTCATCATTCTTTCTTTTCCATGCATCTTTGATACTTTGAGCAGAAGAGGCAGCTTGTTCAAGAGTCACATCTGTGGCAACATCAAGCAAATGTTTAAAATGAAAGAGGAAAGAAACATGTGTTTTCCATTGGTGATAGTTAGAGTTAGTTAGTTTAATTTCTAGAATTAGATTAGACATGATCAAAATAGCAAGATAAGGATAACAAAATTACAATTATGAATTGAACATATTTGATATATATATATATATATATATATATATATATATATATATATATATATATATATATATATATATATATATATATATATATATATATATATATATATATATATATATATATATATATATATATATATAAAATTAAATGCTTAAAAAGGATGAGCTAGAATTGATTAAAAAAATATATAGGGGAATTATAGAATAAATAGATATATGAAACAATGTTTAATAGATAATTTTAATTTGTTTACACAAATAGTTAGAAACAAAATTTTTTAAACTTAAATACAATGATAAAATTGTTAAACTTGAATAAGTGAATTAAATTTTAAACTAAGAATTAAAAAATAGATATAACTAGAATTAAAAAGGATTTGATCAAATTTTTAATGAAAGGAAAATTAAGTGACCAAATGTAAAATGAGATTGAAATGAGTCAAAGTTTGAAAGAAATGTTCAAACTAGAACTAAATAAGGATAAATACAGATATGCAGAGAAAAATGAATCTCATAACTATTTCAGAACTAATTCAGAACTATTTTAAACAAGTTATCATGAAAAAAAATGCCTACAAAGAAACTGTTAGTACTAATTTTGATTAAAGTAATAAGAATCTAGACTCTACCCAAAGAAAAAGCTACATGAGCATCCACAAGAAAATGCTAAGAAGTGTCCAAATTAATGCAATGATTTAACAATAGATAATCAACAAGTTTATTGCAATTTGAAGACTGCAGTTATGCATCCAGAATATGGAGATTTTTCCTTCGTAAAAAACTGCTACAAGTTTCAGAATAAGGAAGAAGATAAACTGAATTAATGAAACGTTAGTTTAGAAAATGTGGACAAAAGTGTTTGAAATGGATTTAAAATGTTTTTGAATGTAATGCTAAAGTTTTAAATGGATTAAAAGCATTTTTGGAGGTAATGCTGAAGTTAAAAACATTTTTGAAGGTAATGCGAAAGTTCACTCACATTTTTAGAAAGTCCAAAACATTTTTAACAAAAATACATTATAAAAAAGGCACAACAAAATGTTAGTTATAAGTCATAATAATTAATATGAAAAGTTATTGGTGAAACGTATTAATATGCAAGATGAAAATGCTTCAATATATGAAACATTTTAATATAAAGAATGTTGAGTAATATATAAATTTTTTTAATATAACAACAGGAGCACCAAAAAAAACTGTAGGTTCTAAGTTGAGTGATGCTGAAAATTATAACAAATTCAATGTCAAGATAAAGATTTATATCACTAGATTAGTATTAAGATTTAAAAAATGTGATCCCTTAGAGATATATTAGATCTTTTGGTAGATTTATAACCAATGTTGCACAAAGCAAAATGAAACAACAGACTATAAAAAGAACTAATGATTTAATAGAAGGTAATACAATGAAAATAGTAGAGATTTAACTGTGATTAAAAAATAGAGATTGAATATTAGTTAATATATTAAAAATAGAGATTGAATATTAGTTAAAATATAAAAAATAGAGATATCCTGCAAATTAAACAGAGATTAAACAAAAAATAGATGAATGTAAATCCTGCAACAAGAATGTTAGAAATAGATTTAAGAAAACTTGAAAAGAAGAATAAATGGACTTAGATCTGGCGGCAAGCCATCCAAATATAAGATATAAGACCAAAAAAAACTAATATATTAGATTGCAAGCAAATAATAAAGAAAAAAAAACCTACAAAAAGGTTAGATAACAAAAAAATCTTTCTCCTTGACAACCAAAATATCCTTCAAATTTCCTTACAAGCAACACTCAACAAACAAGGGTTAAACTTTCTTTGATACCATGTTAGAAATAATAATAAAAATAGTAGAGAAAAGGAAAGAACCCAAATGTGAGTGCATGAAAAGAAATTACCAAGATCACTGAGAGAGAGAGAGAGAGAGAGAGAGAGAGAGAGAGAGAGAGAGAGAGAGAGAGAGAGAGAGAGAGAGAGAGAGAGAGAGAGAGAGAGGAAATGCTTCAAAGAATCAAGCCTCAAGATCAACAAAGTGCTCCAAGAACAAGAAGAAACTCAATGATTTTTAAAAGGGGAAAATCAAAGAAAAGCCCCTTGTGAATTATGAATGAGGCTCAAAGCCTAAGGAAGAAGAGAGAAATAGACCTCAAAGCTCATTAAAATATGAAGAGCAAGAATGAGAGAATATAGAATATTATTGAGCAAGTGTGTGTGAGGCATCTCTTAAGTAGAGGTGAGTGGAGGAGTTTGAATGTAACTCCCATCCTAGATGAATGTCACATTCATATTATGTGTATGAAAAATGTGAGATTCCTCTTAAGGAAGAATATCTAATTTACTTATTAAAAGAATTACAAAAAAGTGACATGTCCCTCCTACTTGGACTAGAGGACAAATACAATATAGGATACCTTGGTTATCCTTTAATTACATATTTTACCAATGAAAGATTAATTTCTAACAATTTTTGCAGCAAATATTGCCACAAAATTTTCAGCATCAAATGCCATGGTAAAATCTTTTGTTAATCTCTATTGAGCATTTAAGGTTGTCATTAGTATCAAAGGATAGTAAATAGGTCGGTCGCTTACTTATATTGGGTTGGTCGGTAACCAAAAGTAAGATAGAGCAGTCAGTAAAGTCTTTACACTGAGCATCACACAGTTCACTGAGCACCAGTGACACTGACACTAATGGTCAGTAAACACCGAGCATCGCAGTATGAGAAGATTATACAGTGTTTACCAATGATCACAAAAAATGGCATAGTAATCTAAAATGGCACATTCTTCTATGCAAACAGTTACAACAGATCGTAAAATAGTTTACCAAGATTGAGGAGCATTTATTGTAAAAGATAGTCATTAAATGTAATGTTTATCTTACTGTAATAGTTGATCTAGGTTATTTTGCACCATAGATCTTAGGGTTATGATTATTTTTGTAACCTAATTTTTGCTAAGGTGGAAAAAATAGAACACTATATATTTTGTATGTTCGCACCATTTTAAGAGGTTGGTGAACTAATATATATGAATCACAGAGCACTTGAAGACATTTCCTAACTTCAAGACAATCAGATTACCAAGTAGAACAGAGTACAAAGGATATCAGATTGAGCAGAATTAGAGAAGGCTACTAAGAGGAACAGAGTAGAGAACCATCACAGATAAGGTGATATTTTGATGAGCACTTATAGATCTATTTTAGACAATTGAGTTGTCAACTAGCAAATAATTGCCTATTACTTTCTAACAATTGTGATAGAGTTTTTGATAAATCTCTTAACAGAGTAGACTTAACAGTCTTATGTAAATCTCTTAACTGAGTACACACTTCATTAGTGTTGTTTAAATCCTATAACTAGGTTGATCTAGTGGATCTAACATGTTACTCCTAACAGGGTAAGATCACCAGAAGTGATCAAAACTTGTAGCCTTAACAGACAAACCTTTTCTACCTGCAGTAGTGAAGAATTTGTGGGTGTCATCCCCACCACAGTTTTTACCTTCTTACAAGGGTTTCTATGTTACCAAAATACTTGTGTTATGTGATTTTCATATTTATTTCATGTTGTTTACTTTCTTAAGTTAACTAGATGATTGATTTATAAAGTTATATTCAAGTTATTTTGATCGGTTATCATAGTACATAGTTATAGATCTGAAAGGTTTTTTCAATTAAAGTTTTTGAAGGCATTGATTCACCCCTCCCCTCTCAGTACCTATCTCTCCTAATTCCAATAATTGGTATTAGAGCTTAGTTCTCTTGTTGAAGATTCTAACCATTGAAGGGTAAAGATCTAAGTCATGGAGAGATACAAGCTTGACAAGACTATTGAGGATCAGAAGATACAAATACAAATATTTGTGGAACAGTATAAACAAGCCAAGGAAGAACTGAGGAAATTACTAGTTGAATGGAAGAACTTTGCAATTTAATTGAATAAAATCAGTTATCATGAAGAACCTATTGATGAAATATTTGATCATATTGGATCAAGCTCTGGAAGCATCTCTGATGGATCTAAAAGCATAATCTCTAATTTATCTGAAAAGAATCAACATCTATATGAGCAAGTGAAAGCACTTCAAATCGATCATGAATCTCAAATGGTGATAATGGTGGAAATCATGAACAATGCTAGACAAGCTGAACAAGATCAGAATCTGGCTATTAAAGACCAAAGACTGATGACTGAACAACTTCAAGCAAAAGAAAGTGAAATACAGAGACTCACTGATCGTCACTTCCAAGTATCAAATCAGATGATGATAGTTAATCAAGAAATGAACCGAGTAAATGGAGAATTATCAAGAAGACTTGAAGATGTTGCAATACTCAAAGAAGATAATGAAAAATTGAGAAATGAAATAAAGACACAAAAGCAACACAATGAAATGATGAAGATAGCTGAGGACAGTTCTAAAAAGATTGATGATTTCCTGACTAATCAGAGGAAATTTGGAAGCAGAGCTGGTATAGGCTACACCAGTGAAGGAGAATCATCACAACAAGCTAAAAAAGTCAACAACAATCAAAGTTAGAAACCTAAAGTGTTGACATGTTATCACTGTGGAAAACCAGGACATACATCTAATGTGTGCAGAAGCAAAGCACAAGGTAAACCTCCTATCATTCCAAAATTCAATGGATATTGTTATTACTATGGTAAGTTTGGACATCCAACTTATCAATGCAGAGCTAAGAAGAATGGCATTGCTAATAATACTACTAAGGAGAAAATATGCTATACTTGTAATAAGCATGGACACATTGCAAGGGATTGCAAGGCAAAAATGAAACAAGTCTAGACACCTAAAGAGAAACTACAACGAAAGCAATATCAACCAAAGAGACAAGGTAACTCATATGTTTGAGATTATAATACATGGACTAATTATGCTATATGTGGTCAGTATGGATATATTGCAGAAAACTATTATAGAAAGAGTTGGATTGGACAATCAAGAAACTGGACAAATGCAGGAATGGCATGTATGCACTGTCACAAGGTCAGTCATGTACGCAAGAACTGCAGAGCCTGAGCACCTGATGAAAACAATATATTTGAGAGTGGATATAACATTGTAGAAATTATGGAGTTAAGGAACACAATGTGGAAGAAGGCATCTAAGGAGAATGCTAAGTCAAGTAACATTGTCCATGAAACCTCATCCATTGGATTGGGTGACATCGGTACCTCCACTTAAGATGACAAAGGTATGTATGAAACTAACATTTTAAATGATCACATTTTACATACAATTCCTTATATATGATGTACAAATATCAAATTTGCATGAATAAAGATGCACCATTGTTTATGTGTTATAAGTTTACAAATGTCACATAGTTGGTAAAAAAAGAAACGTGAGTTGGTTACTCATTGGTAATCACTATACAAGGTTAACCGACAATAGTGCAAACCGATAAAGAAATTCTATGTTAACCGAGCAAAGGAAATTGTAGACATTATCGAGCTCATAGTTGTTTCATATCAGAAGTTAGGTCACACATTTAATGCACAAAATTTTGAGTGGGAATATCAAAAAATCTATAAATATGTGGAAACAGAGTTCATTGTTACATTGCGACTTCGAAGAATAGAGATTTTACAAAGAAGAGTTTGAGCTAAAGATTGTTCCAGAAAAGATTCAAAGCTACTATAGATCGAACTGACAATAATTCTTCGATGATATCGAGTAAGTTCATCTACCTACCGAACGCTGGTTATCTATTGCTTGCCAAAACCCTAGAAATAATTTATGGCATCAACATCAACTACAAGTAAATCACAAAATAGTGAGGAGGAAGTAGAATTAATTGTAAGGGCACATTTCATTGAGGACAAATTCAAACCTCATCCCAAGGTCGTAGGACAAACAGACGATATGGGCACATTTTCTAGTATTCCAGATAGGGTTTTGTTAACCAAATATGTTAGGGCCTATATTCACTGCAAAATTGGTGAAGTATTTGATTTTGAGACCATTGTTGCTTACCATCAAGTCTATGGACCAAATGGAAAGATTAAATCTGAATACAAGAAAATTGAGGAGTCAAGGTTACTGTGTTTTACATACTTTCCACAATCCTTCCAAAATGATTGGGTAAGAATCGTGCTAAGAAGATTTCATGATGGAAAATTTTGGTTAGATAAACCTATTGAGGTCACAAAGAAAATAATCAATAGGGTTATTGGGTACCTTACAACCAACAAAGCCAAAGCCTTTCGAAGTTCATCTTGTCCCGACGTAGAAAAGAACACTGGAGCTCAATGGGATGGTAGGGCACTAAAAATCTCAACCATCAAAGACCAAGTGGTAAAATTTGTAGCACATGTCATTAGGTACAAGATATTTCAATCTAGAAGACCAAATAGTGTACCCTGCAGCGTCATGGACATGGCATATAAAATTGTGAAGAAAGATCACCAGGTAGATCTTGCTGAACTGCTACTACACCAACTGCATGATAATATGAAGACAATAAAAGAAAAGAAGTCCAATACATGTAATTACAGATCACTACTTGTGTGTACATTTATCTATCTGCAAAAACATCTACTGGGTATTTGTAAGGTAAACTGGCAATCTGGCAAACCGATAACTGTACAAATCAGTGAAATGATGAAAAGTCTAGGAGATAATTTGAATAAGGAATTTAATGCATATTTCAAGGAATTTAAAACAAAAATGCAACAAAGGAGTAGAATTCCAAGAGAATTAGTGAGTAAATTTGAAGAGGACATATGTTTTGTAGTTAGCACAGACCACTCAATGATTAAGGCAGTAGAACTGAGAACAAAATGGTTAGCACCGACGAGATATGAAATGAACCATGATTTCACTTTAAAATCTATTAATGCATTACTAGAATTACCAATAGACATCATTGCCAGTAGGTTTGGTGTATATGAGGAAGCTAAGTCACGAATCACTACAGACATAGAGATCGAAAAAATGTCTAGAAGAGTGAAGAAAATGAGAAAAGATCTAACAGCAAAATATGGAAATGCATCTGACTCACCTAAGGAGTCACTAGTTAAAAAAGCAACCGAAGGTCAGTTACAGTTGGCTGACAAGCCCTATGATAGCGAGGAGACCGAGTCAGACAAAGAAAAGGATCACACACCAGTTCCTCCCATTAGTGTTGAATAGGAAATGCAGCTACTAGAACCTAAAGGAATGAGGACATGATCGTCAACTATTGCACAATCTACTGAGCAAGTAGAAGTAGTAAAAGTAGCAAAAAGAAGAGCAGCTACACCGACATAGAAATATGTTAAGAGAAAGATCAAGAAAGTAGCTGAGACACCAAAGAAAAAGAGGAAATACATAAGAAGTAAAGAAGATATAGACAAGACTTATGCTGAAAATGATCCTGATCAATTCAAATTAGTTCGTAATAGGGAAAGTACAATAGAAGAAATAATTGAAGATATAATTGAAAATAGAAATCTTATAGATCCTGGCATAGGCAAATTTGACAAAATGTCAATTGAGGACAAGACAAAGGTAGAACATGCTGTCATCTAGATGATGATTAAATTCAAGAGACTACCAATGGAATTCGCATGTCAATTGCCAAAGGAACTTGATGAAAAAATAAGTGAGAGATGGGCTATTACACTAGATACAGAGAAAAGGAAAAGAGAACATTCATTAAGTCATCCAGCCTCACACTTTAGCTATGTTGTTGTAAGTGAATACATGACAAAGTATCAGGCTAGATTTCTAGTCAAGAATAGAGCTATGTAGATCATGGATGAGAATGTGGGTGATATGGATGTCACATGTGATTCTTTGTGGACATCAATTTTGAAAGCAGAAGAGAAAGCTGAATAGGAAGAAAGCTGAATAGGAAGCATTCCTGAAACTATCTAAGAAGAGACACAGTTCAAAAGGTAAAGGTATTTTCATCGATGATAACAAAGGAAAGAAAATAGAGGACACCGGTATATTAGTTATCGAGGTAATTGATATCACTGAGCAAAAGGAAGAATAAGAATTCCATAGGATGCACCGGATCAAGTTAAGATCCACTTGCAAAAGAAAACTGATGATGATGCACTCATTAAGGACATCACTAATGGTGATCCTGATGATGAGGATGATGAAGATGTGACAATTGCACCAAACAAAGATGAAGCACTAAACACTGATAGTGTGTTCACATCTCTACTGGGTGAACTACCTATACTTGCAAAGGTAGTTGAAATAATTTCACAAGTACAACCCACTACTTCTCATCCTGAGAAAAATAATGATACAACTGAGATACAAGCACTTGAGCAACCTAGAAATACAAATGAGCCTACCAAAATAGAGGCACAATCTACAAAAACAAAGGAACCAGAAGAAACAAAGTCGACCAAGGTGAACCCACCTGACACTACAACTGAGACTCCCACACCATCTACCGAGGAGTAGAAGAAGGATGATATAGTGTCAATTGGGAAAGATACTCCAAAAAGTGGAGAACAAGCTGTTGTTATAAGTGAGAAGAAGTCACCTCTTGCACAAAAGAAGAAGAAGAAGAAGAAAGCCAAAGGGCTAGTCACCATTGATGAAGTTATAATTATACCAGAATGTGACCTGAGAACCCTAAGCCCCAAGGAACTAAGTAGATATGGGGAATTATGTTCAACGAAAGTGGCACAAGAAAAGTTAAGGCAAGAAAAAAAATGAAAAGAAGTGTTAAATGATGTGAGGGATATTCTACAATAGATAGTATCAGAAACAAATATTGATGAGAATACTCCCCTCTTAGATCAACTTGCTACACTCACTGACAAAATCAATGCCCCTGATATAGATGCAGACAAAAGAATAGAAGAAAGGGAAAAATCAAAGATTCAGAATAAATTGGCAGAAAGGATTAGCATAGAAGTGGCACTGAATAAGGTAAAATTATTTGAGGTCATTACCGAGGTAAAATCTATTACCCAGATAATCTATCAATTTCTCATCAAGCTTTTTACTTCAAACACCTTCACTGTCGAAGTCAGTGAAAAGATAAAAGGTTTAGAAGTAGAGAAAAAGTTGAGTACACAAGAAGCTATCACCGAGCCAACTTCTTTCTTAAAGCATATTCACCAAGTTCAGGAACTCCAGCGGCTGATAGTAGATTTAAGGAAACAAGAAGCACACATCACCGATCAGGTTACAGAGTTACAAAAAGAACTCACCCCTTACCTGAAAATTTTTGAAGCACTCATTGTCAAAGCTAAACAACTTGTAGCGACACCCAAGATTTTGGTGTTGGATAATATCTTTGACATGCATGAACAAGTTGATCTTGAGCATATTGCTCTTACCAACTTGAAAGAGGAATGGGACAACCTCTTGGAGTCTATAAAGAAAACCCATCAAAACAGTTTTGATAAGATGTAAGTATACATTATATTTATTTTTTTGCATTTGGCATTATTATCAAAAAGGGGGAAAACATGTATATGCCAAATAAGTATAGTTTTTCTATGTATATTACATACTACCGGGAGCATGCACCGAGGGGGAGTACATTGTACTTAGAAATTTTTTTGTTATGGATATGTATATGGAAGAGACATAAGGAATATATAGAAACATTTTGTCTATATACATTCAAAGTTTTGATACTAATGCCAAAGGGGGAGATTGTTAATCTCTATTGAGCATTTAAGGTTGTCATTAGTATCAAAGGATAGTAAACAGGTCGGTTGGTTACTTATATTGGGTTGGTCGGTAACCAAAAGTAAGATAGAGTAGTCAGTAAAGTCTTTACACTAAGCATCACATAGTTCATCGAGCACTAGCAACACTGACACCAATGGTTAGTAAACACTAAGCATCACAGTATACACTGAGAAGATTATACAATGTTTACCGATGATCACATAAAATGGCATAGTAATCTGAAATGGAACATTCTTCTATGCAGATGGTTACAATAGATCGTAAAATGGTTTACCAAGATTGAGGAGCATTTATTGTAAAAGATATTCATTAAATGTAATGTTTATCTTATTGTAATAGTTGATCTAGGTTATTTTGCACCGTAGATCTTAGGGTTATGATTATTTTGTAACCTAATTTTTGTTAAGGCGGCAAAAATAGAACACTATATATTTTGTATGTTCGCACCATTTTAAGAGGTTGCTGAACTAATATATATGAATCACAGAGCACTTGAAGACATTGCCTAACTTCAAGACAATCAGTTTACCGAGTAGAAAATAGTACAGAGCATATCAGATTAAGCAGAATCATAGAAGGCTACTGAGTAGAACAGAGTAGAGAACCATCACAGCTAAGGTGATATTTTGACGAGCACTTATAGATCTATTTTAGACAATTGAATTGTCAACTAGAAGATAATTGCCTATTACTTTCTGACAATTGTGATAGAGTTTTTGATAAATCTCTTAACAGAGTAGACTTAACAGTCTTATGTAAATCTCTTAACCGAGTACACACTTCATTAGTGTTGTTTAAATCTTATAACTAGGTAGATCTAGTTGATCTAACATATTACTCCTAACAGGGTAATATCACCAGAAGTGATCAAAACTTGTACCCTTAACAGGCAAACCTTTTCTATCTGTAGTAGTGAAGAATTTGTGGGTGTCATCCCCACCGCAGTTTTTACCTTCTTACAAGGGTTTTTGCGTTACCAAAATACTTGTGTTATGTGATTGTCATATTGATTTCATGTTGTTTACTTTCTTAACTTAATTAGATGATTGATTTATATAGTTATATTCAAGTTATTTTGATCGGTTATCATAGTACACAGTTATAGTTCTGAAAGGTTTTTTCAATTAAAGTTTTTGAAGGCACTCATTCACCCCTCCCCTCTCAATACCTATCTCTCCTAATTCCAACATCTTATATTACACATGAGGCTTTTCCCTAAAAAATTTCTCTAATACTGTCAAACATCTTTTGATGTCACATATGGTTAAAGAAGATTTTTTGTGATGATAGTGTTCTACCATTCAACATTACTTAAAAAATTTTGTTCAGCTTTGGTTTTTTGTTTTACTTGTCAGGCTCACGTTCAACCTTACTTTATAAAGTTTATCCATCTTTGGTTTTTTTATTTTTCTTTTCATGCTCTTTCTTTCAATGAGATCCTTTATTTAGGATGTTTGGAATTATAGTGGTAAGTGTAAATATGTATCTGGCCTACATGTTTGACCAATACCTTTTATGTGAATATTGGTTGCTGCTAAGGTTTTTTTTTTAGTATTATCATTTTCAAGCAGCTTAAATGCCTTCTAAAAATCAGAGTGCATTATGGACAACTAACATTACACGGTAACACAAAAACATTAACAAAGCAACAAAATAGAGTAGATAAAAATCATTAAGACAAATTAAGGAAAAGTTATTCTAGACTCTAGATGTATGATTTTGAACACCTCGGTAGTCCTCTTCTAGTGTTGATGTGATAGAGAAGTTATGCCTAGAACATATTATAATTATAAGAGTTTAGAAGGAGATAAGTATATATCAGTCAATAGCACACTTAAAAGACTTTTATATGTTTTTTTTATTGCTGCTATAGTATTGACAAATACGTTTATATTATGATGCTCTAGTCCTCACAAGTGTTTTGAGTGTTGAACTTCCACTAAACACATGCTTTATAAGGCTATATAAAAACAAACCTCATTGTAATTAACATAAGTTATTTCTTTAAAAAGTTTTGTGTTGTGTCCTGAAGTAATTCAGATGGTGCGCTAAATATGAATCAAAATAATAATGGATATTGATATTAATATATTATATAAATATCTGTTACTATATAATATATATATATGTTACTATATATATATATATATATATATATATATATATATATATATATATATATATATATATATATATATATATATATATATATATGTATGTATATGTATATATAGATATACACATACATATAGATATCTATATGTATATGTATATGTATATGTACATGTATATATATATATATATATATATATATATATATATATATATATATATATATATATATATATATATATATGTGTGTATATATATGTATATGTATATGTATATGTGTATATATATATATATATATATATATATATATATATATATATATATATATATGTATATGTATATATATATATACATATATATACATACATGTATATATCTATACATATATATGTATATACATATACATATATATATATATATATATATATATATATATATATATATATATATATATATATATATATATATATATATATATATATATATATATATATATATATATACACACACACACACACATACATACATACATACATACATACATATATATATGATGCAGGAGCATCCTGGGTGTAAGAGCAATCTTGCATCACCCAAAAATATTTCTATTTTTATATTCAATAAGGGCTATCTTGTGTAGAGTTGCTATTTATGGAAACTTGCTATTTTTAGTAAGTTGGTCTTACGATCTCGAAATGTCTGATTTTACATATGAAAGTTCATTTCAGTCATATTAGCCTGCCAGCAAAATTTCATGGCTAGATCAGGTGTAGTTTTGAAGATATTGAATATTCTCGGTATTGGCAGCAGGGTACAGAAACTTCAAACTCAATTTTGAAGGCTTTAGAGGCCCTGGATGAGATTGAAAATTTGGGTGATGGGCACTTTG
>BSBK01002750.1:0-205851 GCA_027943335.1 Chamaecyparis obtusa | reverse complement strand
TGTGTATGTATATATGTATATGTGTATATATATATATATATGTATGTATGTTGTATATATATATATGTATATATGTATATATGTATGTATATATGTATATATGTATGTATATATGTATATATATATGTATGTATATACATATGTATGTATATATAAGTATGTATATATATGTATATATACGTATGTATGTATGTAGGTGTGTGTGTGCATCTACGTGTATATAGGTACACACATATTTATATATATCAAGGTTGGAAATTCTATAAGGATAAGTATTGTGCATATAGGATACAAGGTCGTAGCATTGTGTACTTATCTAAATAGGTTATCTTTACATAGGAAAGTGTAGGTTCTTGTCTTGATAAATAAAATATTATGAGAACTCCATGTGAATTTGTGAATTTGGTCTTGCATGGAAGCAAGTATGTAGGCAATCATCGAGTGAAGGATACACAACTATGACCTCAATTATATAGGGAGGGTTAGAGGATACTCCAAGGTTTAGGGTTGCTCCTAAACTATTTTGAACTTCCCTTAGTCAAAGGCTAGATTTTTTATTGGATTGTTATGAGATTTAAGAAAACTTGATAATTTGTATAGACAATAATGTGAACTTAGGCTAACAAAATCTAGTGTGGTAAATAATTAGTAGCCTTATTTGTTGTGAAGGGTTTTTCCACTTTTAACACAGCTAGATCTATGTTGAGCTTAGGATTGAATCCTTAATAGTGGCCTTTTCCAACAACAAAAGTAAGTATTACCAAAATTGTAAGAAATTATATATAATATTTATAATATTTTATTTTTGGCTTTTATAATTTATTTAACAATGTGTTTCCAAATAATAATATTTTTTTATAAGTGCTTGGTAAAAAAATTAATGTGACCGGTGACGTTGGTATGACATGCCCTCTGATCCACATGAAACACTTTTGAATTGGAGCTATGAACCAATGAGACCAAAAATATGAAACTTTATCCATTTATTACAAAGTTGAGGCCAAACCCATGAGAAAATTAGATCAATGAAGGTACAAGCCCATGATCACAATGGTCCAATGAAGGTTGAACCTAGGTGGGGACAACAAAACCACCACTTAACCAACACACTAAGTGTTAAACCCTGTTTCCAAATAATAATTGAATGAGATAAAAGAACTTTTATTTTTATGAGTTCACCATATATATGGATTCAATATTTTTCTTATGTATTGGTAAGTTGATCTTGAACTTGTAAGATATTGAATAGTTAACAAATACTATAATGTGAATTAATTAATTATCCATGGTATAAAATTTTCTAATAATATGCTAGATCTATGGTACTATCTATTGTCACAATGTTTAATTGATTTTGATACAAGAGTTATTTTCTTGGCATTAAAACTAGGGTTGAGAGAGGGATTCTATGAAAGAATGGGTAGGGGATATTTATTCTCTTAATATAGCTTGTCACAGTCATCCCATGGAGATCACCTAGATTTTAAAACCTATGACCTAATTATAGATAATTTTATCATTTCTCCAATATGAAAGGAGTCAAGGAGCATTCTTCACCAAAAGAATTACTAAGTTATATCATAGGGTTATATTTGTTTCTAGTTTATGCAAGAGATGGATGGTTTCTAGCAATGGCATGATCATACAAGTTATAGAGAAAGTGTCATGCAGAAAATAGATGTTCATTATACTCTAAAGGCGTGGATGGTAAATCTAATAGTAGCATCTAGATGAAAAATACCTAATTTTATATGGTTTTGATATGGTTCTAAAAAATATCATGCAAGCTATGGATGTATGTGTTACTCCAGAGACATGGATGGTTTTTACCAATAATATGTAATCTATAGATTAAATGGCTTGTATATGATGGATTTTCATGATACTCTAGAGGCATGGATGGTTTTATGCTAATAGCATGCAGTTTATGAATACCAAGATCCACCCATCTAAAGCTTTCAATATTGTTATTAGTGTATCAAAAATGATTGTGTATTTCCTATGTGGTATTTTCCTAAGATAGGATTTTCTATTTTGACTATTAATTTAGTTGTTGTGATTGATAGTTAAGGTTCTACTCTTTGGTATATGGTAAAATAATAAGACATCTCAAATATGCAAAATTAGCAATTTGTGGAAATTTTATTATTGGTCTTAGATATGTGGCACATTGTTATAGATATACCCTTGCCAATGAAGGCATCAAGTAGTATGGGGTGATTGGTTGTTGTTATATACGATAGTGGATTGGGTAAAAGGATGAGACCCATGATTTAGTATGGGATGCTTGATTTTTTTTATAGAAGATGATGGATTAGAGAAAAGATGGAACCCACATTGTAGTATGGGATGCAAAGACATTCATTTTCTAGGTGAGATCTATTTACAAGCTTATTTGTCAAAAAAATAAGTAGTGGGATTATAAATAAAATAGGTTGCATCTTCTTCTATTGCATCAATCGATATTTAGGTGAATAGGTTATGTATGTGTAGATCATTTATATTTGATATATGTGTCTATATGATCTAGTCATTGTTGTACTTGTGATGTGTATGAGCTATTTACTAGTGCACTTGTGATGTGTGTATGAAATAGTCACACTATGTGTAAGTGATGCATTCTCAATCCAATCATTGTGAAATATTAAAATTGTAGAACAATATGACCACTTTGTAAATTTTTTGTGTATTTGTACACTAATTTATTATTAAGGAACCAACAATTCACTAGATGTATTGTTATAACTTAAGTGTAACTAGACTAATTTGAAAGGATAAGTTTAATTGATAGTCATAATTTAAAGTGAGATATGGAATTTGGAACAAGAAGAGAGGGTTAACTCTCTCTAACATTGATGTATAAAATAAAAATCCTTTGATTCCCAAAATGGGTTATTTAGGTAGGGTCATCATGAATGGGTTATTGGTTTAGGTATGGGTCTACAAATGACCCCAACATTGGGGCTTACTATTTTCTAGTGTAAGCATATAAGTGGAGGATTAGATTTATTGTTGTCATAGTAATGGAAGAAGTGCTAGATGGAAGATGTTTAGTAACACAACTAGTAGATTCTATGTATTGAATTTTGAGAAAATAGTAGTAATCAAGGGGTAGTTATTACATTGGTACTATAGAATGGTTCAAACATTGAATATATGAATGTTGACCTTGACTCTAGAAAAGTATATTTTCTTGTACTAATATCCCTGTTTAACTAAAGTCATCATTCAATATGAATGTAGTTTCTCTAAATTTGTTAAATGGCTCGTGATAATGATAGGATAGAACTTCTAACCATGAAAACTTAGGGGTGTGAAAGGGAATTCATATATATAAACTATTTAGGTAAACCAAAGTGCAACTTGGAAATGGTGGCATCTAATGATTGTTATTTACTCTGAAAAACTTGATAGATTTTATTTTACCCCTTCTAATGTGGAAAATCATTACATATATAAGATTATCACAATTCCTTTTCATTGTATTATCATGAATTGCTATAAATATAAAGAAATTGGGGGTGGCAATGTAATGAACTAGTATGTGTTAAAGATAGAGGTGGTAGTATCACAAATGGGTAGTGTATGCACCCTAAAATGGTCGCCTAGACTTTGGACCCCCATTCAGCAATTTATCAAATCTCTGAATCAAGATTTTCAAAAATCAGCATTTTTCAATTATATCAATTTCCTTGATCAAATCCTATTTTATCATTTTCAATTATTTTCCATGGGCTAACCACTTTATCCTAAGTCTTTATTTAATTAAAAGGAATTTCCTTCCCTTTTATTAAATAAAAAACCCCCACTTTTCCTCTTATCCTAAGTTGCACAAATAAAGCATTATTCTTATTTTATAAAAAGGGAAAAAAACACTTTTTGTCTTATATGGACACAAAAGTCAACTCTTATTTTTCCATTGGAGGATATTTGTGCACATGGATGGCTCCTCTTTGATGCTCCACCCTTGATTAAATCTTTTGCCTCTTAATCTCCATGGTCCATTCCTTCTCATTTCCTATAAAAGAAGAGCTCTCTTCCTCATTTTCATATGAATTTTTTAATACTAATGTTATGCTGCAGGTTTTCTAGGTCACTTTGGAGCTTTTGAAGATTTGGAGCATTCTTGGCTTTTGCATCTACATTCCATTCTTAGTTTCATTCATGCATAGTAGCTTCATGTTTATGCTTTCATAGTTTAGATTTCCTTTCAAGGTTTAGAGTAACTCATCTAGTTTAACTAGGAAGGCTTGGTAATACTTGTACTTTCCTTTTCATACCATTTAAGTGTGTACATTTTTGGTGCCCACCGTGGGGCAGAGCATTATTGTTTTGTCCTTAATTTTCTGCATTTTCATCAAATTTTTTGTTAATTTTTAGCTTCATTTTTGGCTCTTGGGGTTTTCAGTCTCAGATTATCGCGCGATAGTTTTCCAGTATCGTGCAATAGTTCATGTATGGTCGCGCGATACTTTACCAGTTAAAGTATCACCCTGTTTGAGACATTCTATCACCTGCAGTAAAGGGAAGTATCACCCAGAAATATAGTCACCCTGGTATACTATAAAGTGTCGCGCAATATTTCTGGTGACTGTACTGTTGCTTGTACCCAGTAGTGAGTTGTTTCTTGGTTCTTTCTTGCCAAATTTGGATCTAGTTAGCTTGTTGGTTTAGTTTGTTGTGGTTAGATAGATTTAATTTTCAGATTTCATTTGGATTTTGGTTTTTCTAACCTTGTGGGGCTAACAAGTTGTGCTTGTAGGGCTGCCCAAAGCATAAAAACCCAATCAAGTGCTTGTTGTTTATTTCATTTTCATGTGTGGCAATTACTAGTTGTTTCATTTCATAGGAACATAATATCTTGTTGTAGGAATTCTTGGGTGGTAGGAGAAGTATGCTCTTCACCTTTGTGGTGAACCAAAAAATCTTGACCCATCTTTGGATTTTGAAAGCAAGAGGGTAATTGAACATTTTCTTGGTGTGTTTGGGAGAAAGCTTTGAGATAGGAGAGTATCCTCTTCACCCTTGTGGTGAAACAAAATCCTTGAATCTCATAAGTTGATCCATTCTTTGTTTAGATCTTTAGAATCCTTTAGCGGGCCTGCTCTTGAGAAATCAAGAGGAACGACCCAAGTGCGTACAAGCCTTTTGCCGGCTATTTCAACCCACTATAAACCCAAGGCTATCAAGGACACAAAAACTTGGTAGACGTAGTACTTGTCTTTGCTTGATGTGAGTACTTGTGGGATTGTGACCATGAGGAAAATGTTGAGCAAGAATTCTTAAGGTACTCTTGTGGCCATGAGGTCTGTTACTTACCGCAAGGTAAGGAGTCCCTTTGGGGAGCAAGAGGGGTATTACAAATGGAAGCCCATATTAAGAACCATAGATAGAGGCCACCCTATTTTTCTGGTTTGCTTCTTGGTGCAAGGATTTTTCCAAGTGGAATAACCCAAATCACCCCAAGATTAATCGCCATCTGTGTCCCTTTGGTTGTGTCATTGACACTTCCACGACAAAGCCAATATCTATTGTGGGCAACCACTTTGTGTGAGGCAATCGGACATCAAGTGTGGGCCAAGTTGTTAAGTATTGAGCCATTGAACTTTTAGACTAGTAAGTGCTTGAAGTGTTCTCATTGTGATCTACTCGTGTAAATGTTCTCAAACATCAAAAATCATGATAGCATTCATAGGATTTTATTGCTTTGATATCACAAGTGCTTATCTTGGCAAGGTTGCTTTTGTCCTTGTTTCAAGTGTTTTATGACATATTTGATCAACTACTATTTGCAAACTTATCTATTATCTGCTATTACTATATTCTGGACTATGAAATCAAACTTGCCAAGCTTACAACATTGACCAAATTGCCTTTAAAACTAAGTTTTTCACATTCACTGGTCAAGAGTCACACTGCTTGCCTGGAAACTATCGCGCAGAGTTATTTTGTTGTCTCATTGTTGGTTGTTGTCTTACTGATTTGTGTCATTTCCAGTCTTCCTCGGTCGGTCCAAGTCAGATGTTAGGTGCTATGACATGTTGCTCAATATCCAAATGAATTTCAATGGTATCGAATTGCAAGAAATGACTCTTAGTCTTCTTTCTTCCACTTCTTCCATATCTTCCTAGTCTTCCATTTTCATCCTTTCTCTTCTTTCTTCATGATTCTTCCTAAACTCTTCATGTCTTATTGATGCTTTTCCTCTTATTTTCTAGTCTACCTTCTTCTATTCATCAATTCTTTCACTTCCATGCTTGATTCCTCCTCTTCTAGAACCATGAATTTCAACTATCTTGTTATGGAACCTCTCTTGAGAATAGATGATCTTGAACTCATTACTCAATTTGAAGAATTTTATTCCTCCAATAGTCCTTCTGGATATCTCATGGGTGACAAACTTAAAGCAAAAATAAAAGAAAAGATGATTGAATTAGATGCCTTTTCTAGGATCATAGACATGATCATATTGTGACCTCCTTCTTCCAAAAATTCTTCATCATCCAAGTCTTCTCATTCTTCTACACCTTCCAAGTCTTACCATGACTCTTCTAGATATTATTTGCATTCCTCATTATCCAAGTCTTCTTCCTCCACTAGGTCTTCACTTTCCTCTTCTTCACAATCTCATTCCTCTTCTACTTCTCCCAAGAGTCTTACTTCTCAATATGAGCAATATAGTAATCCTTGTGATACCTCTCCCATGAAGAGTGACACACCCACCTTTGATGACTATGATGACTATTATGATGGCTATGATGATGAACCATATAGTCGTACCTATGAAACCTCTATTCCTAAGAGTCCTCCTTGTCATGTGCTCATGCTTACTAAAGGGTCATCCTATTGGATAGATCGTGATGGTGATCCATATGATTCTGATTTTGAAAAAGACTTTGATGATTTCTATGAACAATACCTTGATGATGATCCATCTACTTCTATTGAGGAATATAAAATGTACCACACTGATTTGAAATGTAAATATTATAAGAATCATTTCTCTAAGAACATTCATCTTGAAAATAAAGATTACACTCTTAAGTAAGATTGTTTTAGTGATGTACCTTTGTCTTGTGATTGTTCCCTTCCATCCCCTACTTCTTCCAATACCCATACATTTTCTAAAGCTTTTGAGTCTTCCAAATCTTTCACAAATCCTTCATCCAACAAAAGTCCTAGTACTTTTCATGCGATTCCCTATAGTTATCCTCAAGAGCTACCTCTTAAAGAAACTCAAGCTAACCTTCACTTGGCTGCAAATAATTTCAATAATGCTAAACCTAAAGAGCCTAAGCCTTTATGCGCTATAATGCCTACTTCAGGTAATCTTTCACTATCTCTTCCAAAGTCTTCCATACAAATTCAACATGCTTCCTTGTCCTTAGAAGTGGCTCCATGTCAAGAGGACTTTAAAAATCATAAAGAAAAAAATATAAAGAAAGATCAAGATTAAGAGCCCTCCATATCATCCAATCCTTTTCATGATGTCTCTTATCCTCTTCAAGGTTCTTTTGATCCCTTACACTCTTCCTCATTCATTCCACCATGTCTTAAGTCTTCTCCTAAGCAAGATCAAGCTACTACTTATACTGTTGAGCTTATTGAAAATCAAAATAACCTTACTACACTTGCGCCTTCCAAAGATGATACTTCCATTAAGGTTATTAAAAATAGTGTTGTTACTTCCAATGATAAGCCTATTGAAAATCAATAGAAATCTTATACGCTTATGTTATCCAAAGATCCTTGTCAAGATCAAAGCCTTCCATCTTCTTGTTCTACCATTCCATGTTTTCTTCCACTTTCTACTCTTCCTAAGTCTTTGCAAGCTCCGAAAAATTCTATCAAAAAAGTTGCTCCTATTCAAGATGTTCATGATCCTATTGCAAATCCTAATGCTCACTCTAAAGATGTTGATGTCCTTGGTTGTCATATAGATGTTGATGAAATTATTGATTATCCTTTTGTATCTTCCACGTCCATCCTTGGACCTCCTCCACCAATACTAAGGGCTTCATGTCTTCCTTCCATCTTGGGTCCTTATGTCCCTTCACTTTCCCCTCCTAATTCTCCTAATTCATCATCCATTTTGGGTCCTTACATCCCTCCATCTCCTATCTTTCCTCAAGATCAACATAGATGCATACCCTTGAATCCTTTTCATCCACCCACCCATCTAAACCAGTCATATCCTCCTTCTTCTTCCACAAGTCCCAAGTCTTTTGGAAGTAACTTGAATGTTCAATACAAGAAAAAGAAGCAATACAAGAATCCATCAAAAAAAGAAGATCACCATGTCTCTTCTAATCGGCATGGAACCATAAGGTCAAAAGAGATATCTAAGAAGAAAAATACAAGACAAGTATGGGTTCCAAAATCCATCATTGAAGATATTCTCTCTAAATCATCAAAAAGAAATGAAAAGCCTATGACTATACAAATTCCAAAGTCTCTCTTGAGAGAGTCTAATGTTGAGAAACAAGTGAAGTTGAAATTCAAGCTTCCAAAGGCTTCCACTTCATCTTTTTCCAAAAACATTCTTCCATTCCATGCACCTGAACCGCAACCTCTACTAAACATTCACCATATTCCTTCTCGTATTCCTTCATTCACATTTCCTCCATCCTCTCGCCACCCTTCAAGGTGTGTGTTGATGTTGATCTTTCCTTCCTTTCCATCTACCCTTTCACAATCCTTCCATTCATTATCCTTCTACCTTCTATCCTTTTTCCTCATTTGCCTCTTCCTCCTATCTTCCAACCTCACTCGCTTTACATAAAACCTTATCCTCCATTTTTCTCTTCCATCTTCCTTTCCCTCTCAGCATCTTTGAGCATATCATTTTCAATCCTTGGCATATCATGGTTTATCCTTTCAAGAAGCATTATCTAAAAAGCTTTCCTTCTTCCAAAAAATAAAAAATTCAAAAAAATAGCAAAAAAAAAAAAAAGGAAAAATTTGAAAATGTGCCTTGGTGGAAACCTGGAAACAGACGCCTTGGTAGAAAAAGTAAAGAGAAATAAATTCATCCTATGGTGAAAACCACTCCCTTCTGGCACCTTGGATAAGTACCATGATGAAAACCTGGTAATCAGGCATCATGCATAGTTCTTCTACATATTTCATCCATTTCGTCTTCCATCTTTGATCTTGGCAATGTTGACTTATACATGAATATTTTGATATCTTATGAGCTATCTTACGATGATCTTGCTTTCAATCCATTCATGTTTAGCCTTCATATTTATTTTCCTTCATTTATTCTAGCCTTTTGCTATCCTTTTCCCCTTTGGCCTTGATCTAATAAAAAAAGAGTAAAAAACAATGCTATGAAGCCTCTTGACATGTCTACTCCTTTGGACTGCATCCTTTTCTTCTTTTTCATTACGCTTTTGTGACTTATCCTGTGTTGGCCTTTCATTGCTTGTCTAGATGTGCTTTACATGATATTTTTTCCTTGGCTTGGGTACTCTTGAGGAGTTTTCCATTGAGGATTTCTTTCCTTCATTCTCTTTCATTCTCTTGTCTTCCATCTCTTCCACTAGCTTTCTATTCCCTCTTGTCCTCCACCTTGCTAAACATTGGGACTACATGATCTGATCTTGCTTGGGAGTTTGAGGTTCATTCTATCTAGGGGCATCCTTTGTACATACTTATTGATCCTAAAAAAAAAAATGATATATTGTCAAAAATCCTAAAAAGCATAAAAAGTCTTGAAAAAATACAAAAAAATTCAAAAATTTAAAAATTCAAAAAATCAAAATAAAAAAATCAAAAATATCCAAGTGGTGAAAACCTAGAAACAGGTGCTACTTGAGGCCTTTGCACCCTTATCTTCCAGCATGCGCTCTCGACACTTAGCCTTTCTCCATCATGCCTTGTACTTATTTGCCTTGGTTTGGAATTGGTCTTTGTCTATGTCTAGGGGGCATAACTGTGCTAGCTTTGGTCTCTAGGATGCATTGGTCTTTAGGAAATCTTGCAAATGGTGTTTTTCAACACCACCCCAACTATGTTTTTCAGCACTACCTTAGCGTCAAGTGTTTCTCAACACTTATAAGATATCCTACCCACAGTCTAGCATGATATGGTATTTCTCACTAAGAGATGTGATACTCAAAAGTTTGATTCTATGACCTACACACACACACTTAAACACTCGAATCATTGAGACTTGCTTGACTTTATTTCTTTGTGTGCTATCTATGATGATTTCTTTGATTAGTGTTCTCTCCCTATGATAGTTTTCAATGATGCATAGCTAGAAGACTGAGGGCATGAGGGCATGTTTTATTGCTTTTTCTACTTGTGGGTATATTTTGTTGGTCCTAATTGTCATTAGCATTTATGCTTGATCCACTTGACACCTAAGATCTACAAGGTATTATCCTTGACTGTTTATGCGAGTGCATGCTTATAGCCATCTTGACCTTTTTATATCCTAATGCAAGAATAATCTCGCTATAGAAAACTTAGGTAATCTCATTGCACTAGTCATCTTGACCTACATGTCTTTGGTGTCTAGGTGGGATTTCCACATTTCATTTGATATAGATCATATTCAAATTCACATAGTTATACTAGTGTGTATTGTATGATCTTGCGACACTACCAATAAAGCTCGATGATGATTATTAGATGTCTATTGGCGTTGTGACCTTCAACCACTTTCATAGTAGATTGAATTTATAGGTTCATGTTAGATTAGTTTTGCATCTTGCATATGGAGAGAGCTCTCCTTTTATCTTTCATGAACTATTCAGTCAACTGTGCTCATCTTTTGCTTCTTCTCGATCATGTCTTTCACTTCTTGTCTTTCATATCACATCATTTTTTGTTCTTTTCAGGATCAAAACTGAAATCTGAGTTAATCTTGATAGTCAAAATCACATTTCAAAATTTCACCCTCTTCTACATAGTTGGTTGACCATTTGAGGCCTAATCCTTCGATCTTTGTTGGGGCATCTTTATTTCTTCACCCCCATCTCTTCCAAACTCCTAGTCTATTATTCATTTTCATTCATCTTCATGTCTCTAAGGTTTGACTTTATCTTTTTCAGTCAAACTAGGGCATATCTTCACTGCTTGATGGTTATCTTATCATCTCTTCATCTTCGATTGTGATTTCTAGTGACTTGATCAAGTTTATCAATTTTCTCTTCTCCTCTACCTGATTTCAATTTCAATTCTGACGGGGGCAGTACCTATCAGCTTCAAATCTTTGATTCAGTTTTATCATTCAACTCAGCTTGAGATTCTTATTTTCAGACTTGATTATCACTTAACAGCAATGGTGTTGATCTTACCTTTTGATTCTTATCTCTTATTTTGAGACTCGACTATCACTTAATAGCAACGGTGTTGGTCTTGTCTTTTAGCCAGTTTATTTTTGTCTTGGCATGTTCCCAGAATGATCACATGTCTTGTGATCCCAAATCAATCTCACATTTCAATTTTTCTTTGATCACATGTGTTCCTAGAATGATCACACATTAGTCAAAGAGGGGAATCAGCATTTTTCAATTATATCAATTTCCTTGATCAAATCCTATTTTATCATTTTTGATTATTTTCCATGGGCTAACCATTTTATCCTAAGTCTTTATTTAATTAAAAGGAATTTCCTCCCCTTTTATTAAATAAAAAGCCCCCACTTTTCCTCTTATCCTAAGTTGCACAAATAAAGCATTATTCTTATTTTATAAAAAGGGAAAAAGCACTTTTTGTCTTATATTGACACAAAAGTCAACTCTTATTTTCTCATTGGAGGATATTTGTGCACATGGATTGCTCCTCTTTGATGCTCCACCCTTGATTAAACCTTTTTCCTCTTAATCTCCATGGTCCATTCCTTCTCATTTCCTTTAAAATAAGAGCTCTCTTCCTCATTTTCATATGCATTTTTTAATACTAATGTTATGCTACAGGTTTTCTAAGTCACTTTAGAGCTTTTGAAGATTTGGAGCATTCTTAACTTTTGCATCTACATTCCATTCTTAGTTTCATTCATGCATAGTAGCTTCATGTTTATGCTTTCATAGTTTAGATTTCCTTTCAAGGTTTAGAGTAACTCATCTAGTTTAACTAGGAAGGCTTGGTAATACTTGTACTTTTCTTTTCATAGCATAGCTTGTACTTTCATTTCCATAGCTTAGCTTGCATCTCTCATTTCTAGCTTGCATATTCATCTTAATCTAGCTTGCATTTTCATTTCATAGTGATTTTTGGGGATATTGGCATTCTTTCCCTTATCTTCATTTGAATCTCTCATTGTGTGGTTGACTAGCAAGGTCATTAGCTTAATAGCTCTAGCTGAGAGCAAGCTTTAAATAATCTTGCAACTATATACATAGAGAGCTCTAGGTCGCTTTCTAAGGTTTCTTATTCATGGATTCCCTTGGATATAATGACTTGGAGAAGTGCACCATTTGAGTGTGTATAGGTAGGTCATAATTATTTTAAAATACTTATTCAAGTAGCCAAGAGTTTGAATGATTATTTGACACATATCTTTGTAATATAGTGAGACATGCTTATTGATGATGATAAAATGTCATATATCTATACCAAAATGTATATAGGTAAGATGAGATATTGAAAAAAGGAATAACTAAGATCTGCAACTTGATGTACCTGGCATCCATCCAAAATTTTGGCTTGGATCCCTTGCACACTCTTCAGCAGGCTACCATTAATGGCTTTGACGTCACCAAGAGCCATTAATGTTGCCTCGGCAACTGAGGCTTTTATCCCATCGGAGAAAGATGTTTCTCACAAATCAAACGTTGCTAACCCTAAGGCAATCCCTCAACTGACTCCAAAGGCTTCTAAAGGCATTATAGGAGGAGAAGCTCCGCAAAATGGTGAAAAGTAACCAACTGCTCCCAAAGAAAAATCCTTCAAGAAGATCATCTAGAACGAATGCGTTCTATCAAAAGGAGCCACCTTCCTTGCAAGTACAACCCAAGGGATTTCTACCACTGAAGGAAATGGAGGTAAGTATCCTATTCCTCCCAAGTTAGTTATTAAACCGAACTCACAGATGAATGTTGCTATCAATCAGGAGAAGTCTAGGCTTAAAGAATGTGCTATTTTTTTTGTTGCAGTTGATAGCTCTAAGATCCCCTCTAGGAATTTTCTTAATGATTGGTTTCATAAAACATGGGGACAAAAATTAGGTTTTCATTTCTCATACTATCGTATGCTCTGAAAGGGTTTGTTTTTTTTGTTTTTTCTGTGACACTAAAGTGCAGAAAGCTATTGTGGGCAAGCAATTTTGGAGAGTTGGCCCTTGCAAATTTAGGGCAATTCCCTAGTCTCTCGAAGCCTCCCAAGATGAAGTCCTAGCCCTATCTATCCCAAGGTGGATAATCATTGGCAATCTTCCTCCTTTTTTGTTGATGCTCATCCCGCTTGCACTTGAGCCGATAGGCAAAGTTCTTAGGATTGACCAATCTAATACTTTCATTCCTAACACAAATTTTTGAGTCCTTCTCTCTGTCAAACCCGGTGTTGACCTCCCTGAAACCTTACAATTTGACATTGACCCCATGCCTGTTTGTCGCCCAATAATTTTCCTAGGTGGTTTAGGTGGATGTTTTGTATGTAGGAAAGAAGGCCACAAAAAGCAAGAGTGCCCCATTATTTTGAAGAGGAATGCACTGAATAAAAAGTTCGTTCCTCCTCCAAACCCTAAGAACATGGTAGGACCAGAGTTACAATCTTCTTCTTCCAAGATTAACATCACCCTGAGATTTCACCCCCCTTGTCTAGAACCAAGACTCAGCTACTCTCACTGCTACACTGGACAGTCTAAAAGGAAAATTTGACTCCCTCCTAGAATTCCCAAAAGATAAGCCTATCATCCCTAAACCCCTCGAAGATATTCCTAATGTTGAAACCCTAGATTTTGGCCTTATTGGTCCTAAGAGGAAACAAAAACATAGAACTAAGAATGCTCAACAACTAGCTGTTGATAAAATCAAGGATAGAGCTTTGAAAAACCAAAGTGATCCTCAACCCAAGTGGAAGATTTACAACCTTCCTCAAGGGAAAAGGCCTCTAAATAATTCATTTCCTCCCTCTGCTCCCCCTACAGGTAGGGTGGATGGACCACTGGTCTCTCCTATTCACACCACACCTGATGAGTTAAGCCTTGCCTCCTATCAAGGTGGTGGAATGGGTGGGAAAACTCCCCCTCCTATCAATGAAGATAGATTAAATGCCTTCTATGTTGTTGTTATTCTAGACCCCCCACCCCTTCCACCACCACCTAATAGATAGATCTATGTGTCTATTGAGGAGAGCAGTGAGGGAGGATCCTCCCTCCCTACAAGGAGAACAAAGTTGGGAGATGTACAAAGGAAAGACTTTGAGCGTGAGGAAGGAGAGATTGACATCTCATTTAGTGCTCATCAGAAAGGTAGTGTAGAAGAGTCATTTGTTTTTGCAGCTGATCTCTCCTAAAGTAATAAAGGGGAGGATCAATCCATAAAGGCATAATCTTTAGAATTGGACCTAGTTAAGAAGAAGAAAAGGGGAAGGCCCCCACTAACTAGTGGGAATCCTAAACTTTCTAAGACCCCAAGAGTGTATATACCTAAATGCTTTAAAGGATTTAAGAAACCCATGGATACTGACTAATAATCAAATTGATATGTTATTACACTATGCATCCTGGAATGTTAGAGGAGTAGAAGCCTCTAATAGTAAATATGTGGTCAAGAGACTCCTTAATTCTCATAAAGAGGTAGACATCTTAATGCTTCAAGAGGTCAAAGCAATAGGATTTCAACTTGATATTTCCCTCAAATGTATCTGGAAAGATGCAACTGCATTCTCAACTAAGCACCCTAGGGGTAAAGGTGGGACCTCTATCCTGATTATCCCTTCTTGGAAGAATGTTGTCCAAATGTGGGGCATCTCACCCTGTAGTAGGGATTTTTGGGTTAAGATGAGGGTCAAGGACTTTGATTTTGGGATCTTTTCAGTGTATGCTCCAAATGATCACAGTGGTGGTTTTGAATTGTGGAAGTGGTTAGTTGATTTAGATTCCATCCCTTGGATTGTAGAAGGAGACTTCAACATGGTGGAGAGGCCCCAAGATAAGTTGGGTGGGCTTAGGTTTGAATGGAAAGGAAATGAACCCCTCTACTAGTGTAGAATGGTTAACAAACTTAACCTATTTGACCCCTTAGTAGGGATAAAGAATGAATCAAAAGGTATCTAGTATACCTGGTCTAACTTTCAAAGAGGAGAGAGAAGGATATACTCCAGATTGGATAGGTTCTATCTTAATAAGCTCTGATTCAGCAGTTAGCCCTCCCTTGACAACAATTGTGTGAAGGTTCTATCCTTCACACTATCAAACCACCACCCCATCTTTTCTTCCATTTAGCTCATTGGAGACCAAGTCTCTGATGCTCCCCCTAAACAAAGCTTTTCTCTAAATACTTCCCTATTGGGGGATGAGGATGTTCAAGCTGGGGTCAAGATCATTGCCTGGTATAATGAGAATATTGCACATCATGAGTCAAATATTGATAGGTGGAATCAAACCACTAAATCTTGGCAGATTATGCTTAAAACAGTGGGAACTAAGAAGGCTAAAGACTCTAGATTTTTAGAATATAAGTTGGTGGAATCTTTGCAAGAGGTAGAAGCACAGATTCAAATCAACCCTTCCTTTGAAGAACTGCTTGAAAAATTTATTACTTGTAGAGATTCCCTCAAAAGGATTCAAATGGTCAAGACTCAAGGAGCTAAGATTAGAGCTAGGATCAAATGGATTAATCTAGGGGATAGAGGATCAAATTATTCTTTCAAATTCTTAAGAAGAAAGAAAAAAGGGATAAGATTGCAAGTATCAAAGTGCATGACTCTATGGTCTCTTCTCAGCAAGAGATTATCAAAGCCTTCTCCTCCTTCTACCAAGACCTGTTCACTTCAAAATATTTAGACCCCTCCATGGAGGAAGCCAGGGGCAAGATCAGAACCCTTATCCCTAAGAATATAAGAGAGGATGAGGCTAAATTGTTAGACAGGGAACTTTCTAAGGAAGAAATAAAAAACACCATCAATAGAATGGCTAATGATAAAGCTCTAGGTCTAGATGGGCTGCCAATTGAGTTTTACAAGACCAACATAAATTGGATTAGGCCTAAACTTCTTCATGTATACAAAGAAGCTATTGAAGCAGGTACTCTTGGCCCAAAGTTAAATGTTGGACTCATTAAACTCATTCCTAAAAAGGGTGATAGGATTCTAATCCAAAACTAGAGACCTATTACTCTTCTAAATGTAGTTTACAAGATCTTAGCCAAAGTTCTTGCAGTAAGGATTGAGAATATTCTCCCCTCAGTTATCAATAGCACCCAAACAGGATTCGTCAAGGGGAGATGCATCCTTGAGAATCTTATCACATGTTGGGAGGCTATGAACTGGGTAAAATTTTTAGGGAAGAACTGTTCCATGCTCCTCATAGATTATGAGAAGGTATATGATAGGATTGAGTGTAGATTCATCATGATGATGTTGGAAGCCTTAGGGTTCCCTCCTCTCTTCTGCAAGATGGTATCAACAATTCTCTATGGTGCCATAGCTGCAGTTGAGATCAATGGAGTTAGATCAGAATTCTTCAGCCTCTCCAGGTCTATCAGGCAAGGATGCCCCCTAGCTCCCTCCCTATTTGTTATTGCAGCTAATTCTTTACACTACCTCCTTAGAGCTGATTCCCTCTCCCCTAGAGTTAAAGGTGTCCTTCTCCCCAATAATCAAGATGTCTTGAATGTCTAGTTTGTAGATGAAACCTCCATCCTCCTTCTCCTTAAAGAGAATAATATGAGACTCTTCATGGACAAACTTGACCTTTTCTGAAAAGCCTCTGGTAGCAAAGTCTCATTATCCAAATTTGTTATGTTGGGATGGGATCACAATCCACCTAAATGGTGGGGAAACTTTGATTTTGCTTGGGGAGGTCTAGACCATATGCTCAGATATTTGGGTATCCCTTTCTCCATCTCCCCTAATCTCAATCAAATGTGGGACTAGATCTTTGAGAGGATTAATAGAAAGCTCACCAAGTGGGACACTAACCTTCTTTCCTTCCCTGAAAGATTCCAGGTATGCCAGAAGATTATCTCCTCATATCCTGTCTACTTCTCCTCCATGTGGATATTTAATCAATACCATTTTAGTTCTATCCAAAAGGTTATCAGGAACTTTCTGTGGTCAGATGGCAGAGGGAATAAAATATTTCATGTAGTTTCTTGGGATTGGTGTTCAAGAGATAGATCCTGGGGAGGTCTAGGCCTCAAAGACCTCAAGTCACAAGGCATAGCCTTGGCTATCAACTAGATAGCTAAAGCATGGGAGGGAGATGAGCCATGGAAAATACTGGTGAGAAATAATCTATAATTGGCACACTATAGCAAACCTCAAGGTTGGCAGAACCTTTTCTTTACTGATACTCTCACTATAGATACTAATATAGTTGTTCAAGGATCCAGTGTTTTCAAGAGTATTTGGAAGGCATGGAAGTATGTTAAGGGTTTCCTTATCAATAAGGGGCTAGTTGAGAATAGTGTGAATATCTGTAGGTTCAAATCCATTTGGTGGAGCCTAAAACATGGAGATAAGAAGCTAGCTCTTTTACAGGGATGTTCAGCAAAGAAGTGGACTGGAATTGGTATTGCAACCTTTGGAGAGATTATCCAGCAGGGCAAACTTCCCTCATGGGAGTGGTTTGAATCCCAATTTTGTATACCCCATACCCAATAGAGAACCTACTCTGTCCTCAAAGATGCCTTTAACTCCCTGGGTCTAGTTAAAGGAAGTTGCACTGAATCCTATTGTAGCTTCCAACTGTGTTGGCCTAATAATACCCCCTTCCATCTTGGCAAGTCCAAATACTTTTACCAATTGCTGACTAATAATTGTGATATCTTTTCTCATGTAAACTATAAGTGGGACCTGGAAATCTAGAATTCTGAAGGGATGAAATACTTTAGACTGTTGTGGACCAGACCTATTGAACCGAAGTTCTCTTGCTTTCTATGGAAACTGATCCTGCACAAGCTTCCATTTAAGAAACTCGGGGGAGAACCAAATATCTACTCTGTGTGTAAACACCCTGAATCTGTCACCCATGTTTTCTTTGAGTGTTTGTTTGCCTCTAAAATCTAGAATGTGTTTGGACTATCTTATAATACCCACTTTAATGCTCTGAATATTATCTCTGGTTCTATCAACTGTAGCAAATTATGTAACTCATTTTGGTCTTTTCTTTCTTCTATTATTGTATGGTTCATCTGGAAGGCTCAGAACAATGATGTACTTGCAGGTAAGAATAGGAACTTTACTGAGTCTCACAAGAGACTCATATATTTTGATATTTCCATGTAGGTCACAGTGATCATAAAGATGAAAGAGAACAAGTTCTTGCAGGTGCTAAGGGAGGGGAAGACTACCATAAAGAAATATGAGATAGCACATAGATATACTACAATGAAAGACAAAGATGAGTTCGAGATCACCCTTGCGGAGTTCATTCAGCAGCTGAAACATGAAAATCAACAAAGAGAGATGAGGACCACAGGTTATAGAGACTTCAAAGTCATTGGCTACAACTTAGTTTCCCCGAACACTAATGATGAAGAGGAAGAAGGAGACAGCCACTCCTGAACTCTCTAATGTCTTTTTATTTTAACAGGGTACTTTATTAAGATAGTAATGTAATAGCAGTCAATTGTATCACTCAGTAGTATTGAGAAGTTTTGTAATACTTTAAGAACTCAACTTGGCTATGTTTTGTACTGAACAATTTATAACTTATATGCAATAGAAGAAAAAAAAATGTATGTAGGTACATATTAAATAAGTGCCACATAGTGGCTAGTACTTGCCTTTAATTTTGTTTATATAATAATATTATTAATAAGTATAATATTGCATATTAAATAATTTGTAATAGAATTAGCATTCTAGTGTCATTTAATTTTTAGATTTTTATTATGTTTTTAATTTAACAATTGAAATCTTACTTTAAAAATAGTTTTAAAATTTTTATTATATATACTTTAAATTAATTAAATATATCTTAAGGAATTTTATTTTATTTTATTTTTAAATTAATAAAAAAATCATAGTTTTTTTCAAAACTTTATTTCAATAGTCATAATTGTAAAAATAAAAAATATAATTTTTAAATTTTTATAATCTATAATAAAAAATATGTGAATAATTTATATTAAAATAAATATTTATTAATGATAATTCTATTTTTTACATTAAAAAAAAATTATATCTGTCTCGTAGGGGTAGGGCATTTAACGATATAATATATCTAGGTTATTAAAAATAAAAGTAAAGAAACCATTCAAAATAGTTTAAAATGAGAATAAAAATAATGTGGGACCATGAAACACCATAACTCCCGAATAGGCAGTTGGAAGAATTCCGCAAATTTCGTGTATAACACTTCAAATTATTTGGCCAATCAAATTTTTCATAAATAATTTTTATATATGATAAAGTTAAAAATTTATCATTTTTACTATCAAAATATAAAATATATAGTACAATAAAAAATATCATAGTTTTAGATTGGTCAATAAACATTGTTTTAATCACTAGTTAAACGAGGAAATCCAAAACTCATTGCAATAGTACTTGCTTAGCCTATCGGCAAGTACTAATAAATAATTATTTTAGATGAATATTGGTAAACATCAACTCTATGACATTCACAAAAAAAACTATGATTTTGAGAGTGAGCTTGTGTTGTAACTGGCACAATATGAAGTTGTGTAAATAGTAAGAATTATAAGGAAGGTAAAGCAATGTTTGTATTTTTTAGTGGCTAAGTAAACTTTCAAGAATTATGATTTTTCCAATGGTATAGGGGGATTATATGATGTGTATTGTAAACTCACATAGCAAGTATATTTGTGGAACTTGTACAGAATTGATGAAAGTAACTTGAATATATGTTGCGTACTTGGCTACGAAGAGTGGTATTTGATTCATGGTACTTTTGTGCATTGTAAATATTAAAAAGTAAATTTGTGCACTTGATGGAAATATATCAATCTACCTTATAAAAATTACTGCATAAATTAAAAACATAAAATGTGATCAAGCATATATGTACATACATACATACATAACATAACATGCATACATAATTTATGATAAGATTATGTCAAATTAGTCAAATTAAGGAAATGACATTTATTAAGAGGTGATGATACTATGTTCAAAGAAAAATAACTTGGCTAGTAACACAAAACTTTGGAAAATAATTATCTATGTGAGTCTTTAAATGGAACCATAAAACAGTGAAACATGGGAAGAATAAAACCACAAAAGATATAGATGAAGCTATTAATAAAGAAAAATGGAAAAGGTGATGACCTCATTAGTTGAGATGAGTAGGAGGGAGAGGATTTGACACCCCCGTATCCACCACATCCATGACAGATGATCGTGGAAGAAAATCAATAATTGAATAAGATTGAAGATATGATCAAAAGGAAAAGGAATTAATTTAGAGAGAATAATTATTTCATTTATGCTACTATAGACATAATTAAGGAAGAATGGGAGCCATATGAATAGGATGTGGAAAGGATGAGCCTTCCTCTCACATTAACTAAACTGGATATTGGTATGGATGTCCATATAAATAGTCAACAATACCAAAATTTATAAATCCTATGAGATTGATGACAAGAGGAGATAAATGTGGTCACATGATTTACAATGGCTATAGGATATCCAAAAAACATTATTTTTGGAAAATGTGTCAAAAAATTTAGGCAAATACAATTGACAAGTGTAGAGTCAAATTCCATAGTTGTTCCCAAGATATTTCAAATAGGTATGAATGAAATGTCAAATCATAAAGGATGTAGGGTTTTCATAAGATACATAGAAGAGCATAGTTAATGTGTTAAGGAAAGGATGAAATTACAATAAGTAAAAAGGGTTTTTTGAATATTGAGATAGATAGTAAAAAGAATGAATTAACAATATCCACATCATGTGAGGTTGAGAAGAATAAATAAAAAGAGCACTAGAAAGCACACCCATTACATTCATATATTTTCCAAATACTATGCAAACCTTCACAATATTGAGGACCCTTGGCTTGTGTTGGAAAATGGTCATTTCTCCCCTCAAGATTCATGACAAGGGACTAACCTCCTCCTATGGATTCTATAAGTCTTGTGGTTGTATTGGGCATTGACAGGTCAATATTTTGGTGCAATGAAAACCACACTTGTAACAAGTGGTATTAGAGCTTGGTCATAGGTTTGAATCCCCTCAAGTAACACTGAGGGGGATATTGTTGGAAAATGGTCAATGCTCCCCTCAAGATTTGTGACAAGGGACTAACCACTTCCTATGGATTTTATAAGTCTAGTGGTTGTATTGGGCATTGACAAGTAGATCTTTTGGTGCAACAACAACCACACTTGCAACAGCTTAATCATCCATCTCATTTATCATGTGGATTCAACTAATATTGGGTATCCTAAAAAAATATTTTCTCCCTCAAGATGGACCATGGATATAAATCCAAATTCAAAGAGGAAAACATCACATGGGTAAGTAAAAAAAATATGGACGACCAAAAAGTGGTCACATTACTTTCTGGTCCTATCCAAGACAATAAAAAAATCTTATAACATGCTCAAGTTAAAAATGAGTTGTGTTATATCTTGGTAATGATTGATCCTAGGCTCAGTCACTACTAAGTTATAATTCACTTTCATTATAACATGAACAAGTTATATCATGCTCACATTTTAAGAAGAAAAAATTTATCTCTTCTCATCTCTCTTAACTTATACCTCACTCACTCTCTTCATCAAACCATATACATGAAATATAAAATTTAAATATATATCTTATGTATATATTGGCTAGATGTTTGAGAATGGTTTCACATATATAAGTTACAATGAACTCTCTCTCTCTCTCTCTCTCTCTCTCTCTCTCTCTCTCTCTCTTTGTATATATGTGTGTGTTTGTGTGTGTGCTCTCTCTCTCTCTCTCTGTGTGTATATATGTGTGTGTGTGTGTTCTCTCCCTATCCTTCTACCTACATCTCCCTCTCTCCATCCCTCTCTATCTTTCTCCCTCTAAACTTCTCTCTATCTCACCTCTCTCTCACTCATTTCCTACCACTCTTTCACTCCCTACCTCTTAGTCTCTCTTCTTTCCTCTTGCTCTACCTACCATTCTCTCTCTCCCTCTCTACCTGTCTCTCACTCCCTACATACATCTCCCTCTCTCTACATATTTCTCACTCTCCTTACCTCCATCATTCCCTCTACACTAGTCTTTATATCTTCTCCTTCACTCTTTTTTGTTCTCTATCTTCCCTCTCCCTCCCTCATTCTCTTGCAACTTCAATCCAACTTGCCTATATCTCTTGTCTCTCCATCCTTGCCTCTCTCTACCTCTCTTTATCTACACACATCTATATCCTCTATTTCTATCCTTCTCTCACACCCCCTACCTCTCTCTCTACCTACCTCTTCCTCCCTCCTTTTGCTTCTCTACATACCTCTCTCTCTACTCTATTTCTCTCTTTCTATCTCTACTTATCTCTATATCCACTCTCCCTCTCTCTTCCTATGAGATATAGAGTAGAGAGGAAGGTGGGATGAAGAGAAAGATAGAGGCAGAGGTATGGAGAGAGAGAGGGGGGTAGGGATAAGTAGAGAGAGAGAGAGAGAGTATGTGTGTGTTTTTGTATATTTAGTTAGAGCACATCATTATCTTCTTTGTGTTCTTTTTGTATTTTAAACCTTTTGGATTGGTTTTTCCTAGGGAATCAAACCCAAAGGGTTGGACTTATATATCAAATCTCATAGACGTGTGTCTTTACAAAAAAAATTCAATGACAAAATGTTGAGTGTGATATCCATCAAGTTTGCATGTTTTCCAATGCTAGGTCAAACAAATGACATGGTCGTGTAGATATTTTCAATGTTTCTAGTTTTGATTGTGTTTAATTTTTTAATAAAAATTTCATATCACACTCTATTGTGTGTGTGAAAATTATACCTGATCTGTAGACACAACACTCAGTAAAACATTAGAGGTTAGCTATAATCAAAATCATGCAAAATTGAAAGCTATCTAACCAAGCGATTTACTGCCTTCTAATAGGTGCGAGATTAATGTTCTCAGATTGTAATCAAGATCAGTGACCTAGACGACACCTAAATGAAGGATTTGAATGCAAAAGATGGATATGGAATAAATGCAATTAAGCTATTTTTTGGATTTTTCTATGCAATAATAATTGTAAAAATTGATATGAAATCTATGCTAAATGAAATTGATATGCTATGAATGCTATTGAAAATTGATATGCTATGAATCTAACAATGATATGTAATATGAATGCAAAAAAAATAAGATTGATCTCACAAAGCTTTGAATTCGCAAGTTGATTCCTCAGTCTCCAATTCTCCAGCGTGATTGTGCAAAATATGAGATGATTTGTGAAGAGCTAAAGCCTTAATTTATAGAAATCCAGGGCTTTGGAGGTGCATGAATAAAAGCCATAAATCACTCAAATTAACTCATCTTGATTTTTGAGTTATCTGATCATAAAAGATAGTTAATTCTCAAAATCATGCAAAAACATGCAAAAATAGCTTTTTAACTCAAATTAGAGTTTAGATCAGCTTTTTGAACTCCAAAAGGATGTTGAGTTCCAAAAAGTCAATAACTTGCATTGATTTTCTGATTTGGAGTTTAACTGTTTCTTTTGAATATGCATAATAATTAAGAATTAAATAAATAAATAAAGTGATTTATCCTCAACTCAACTGATTTTTGAAAATAAATAATTAATTTATGGGTTAATTAACTATTTTACCAAACTTTTATTAAAAATTATATTATTAAATAATGACAACATGCTTTAATTAATTAAATAAGAATTTAATCAATTAAAGATAAGAATTTTGATTTATTGTCAAAATTAAATAATACAATTAATAATAGATAGAATTAAATTTAATTACATAATTAAGTGGCAAATATTAAATCTAATTAATTAAATATGAAAATATTCAATTAATCAAATTTTAGGATAAATGTGATTTATTACCAAATAATTATAAAATTAAAGATAATTAAGATAATTAGGAATATTACTAGGAATATTCCCCGATGCAAAATTTAAGATAATCAATTATGATTCGATGATGTTTAGATGTGCCTTAGATTAGGACTTTGATGTCGATTTCGTTCGAATTTGTCGATGTAGGAGGTTAATGAACTTATAGCCCATTTTTGGGGTATTACATTTTGCCCCTCTTTGAATTACTGTGCGAAGCGCAGTGGTTCAAAGATAGTCTGTGTTTGATAGAGATATGAAACTGATGTTTGAGATTGATAATTGATATGAGATAGAAGCTGATTGATATTGAATTGAGATGGAGATAATAGGTCTTGAATGACCAAAGATAATGTTCACTGTAGCAGCGATGAACCTATGATTGCGAAAAAGTGTCAAAATGCCTGATTCTGAACCTTAGGATTGATAAGAAGTGAGTGACCCGTTCTAGACTCGATTGTCTTAGCAGAACTAGCAAGTATCACATCCGAATCCTTCAGTTGCCGAAGAACCAAGGAAAGAACACTATGATCTGATGGTTGCAAAAATTGATACAGTTTACAAGATTAAGAAAATATCAGATTGATATGGATCTTGATGAATCTGATATGCCCCAAGTGATGATAGATTTGCCCCGAGCGATGAGGACTTTTGATGAATCAGTAACTAGACGTGATTGTTTGTCTTGATCACTGATGAAAGATATTGATAGACTTGATCGATAGAATTTGATTTACAGACTTTGAATGATGTGCAATAGCATGCCCCCTTCGGGATTAAAATTGAAATCTGACAAGAAAAGTCAGCGTTGATAGTTTAGAAGCATGTTAATTGATCTGAGAAGTGGTTATTTACATCTGAGAATGCATTCTGCATCATTGGATGTCCTAAAAGACCAAGTTTGACTAGGTTTGACCATGAGTTGACCATGGTTGACCAAGTTGAAATTTTGATAGTGTGATGTAAGATAATCAGTTAAGTTGAATACTAGATTTCGGTGATGATTGAAGGTCAAATATGCAAGTAGTTAATAATATGAATGATCTCAGATTTGAATTTTGATCCCGAAAAAGGATTCTACTTGTTATTTCATTGGAGGAACCTTCGTGTGAGATTCAGCTCTTGTTAGATTTGAAGATGCGATTTGAAGAATCATTTAAGCATTGGAGTTCGTTTAATCATTGTGAGATCATGCAACATGCAAAATGAAATGAGACATGCAAAATGAAATGAAATCTAAGACCTAGGACCTAGTCACTGATCATGTGTCGATTTGTTATCATCATTGAACTTTTAGGTAACCAGATAAATCAATACAATGCCCACTAGCCATGAAACCATAGACATATGAATATCGATTTGTATGCGCAAGAATCAATACAACACCCACTGGACAACAACCATGGATATATGAATATTGACTTTATTTTCAAAATGTTGGATTAAATATAAGCATCAAGGCACAAATGCCAGGATGACCTGAATATCATGTCCATTTTGATATAGCAATTTGTACAAGCATCAAAACATAAATGTCGTGATGACCTGAATACGCCTTGCATTGCAAACACATCAAATAGTCAAGAGATCATTCTAAATCCAATGTGAATTACCCGTAGTGACCCTTTATCGTTCACATCCTTAGGCAAGATTGCGTTCCACAGTAGGAGAAAGAACTTACTCAAAAAGACAATAGTTAGATCAAACTTCCTTGAATTTTTTGGGTATCAATGGTCGAGGTACGCATGGCCATCCAATTCGAGATAGAGGCTCTTACAGTCGGACACCATTTCAATCCAAAATTTCCAAAGCTGTTAGATTTTCACATACAAGCAGAAGACAAAGAAAAGATTATGCCCCCAGTCATCACTCTCTAAATCCTGTAAAGGACATCATTGAAGAGCTCGAAGGGACACAATATGCAAAAATCTCAATGCGAATCATTAAGCATACAAGGAGATAAAAGCATGAAAAGCACAGATTGTTTTCAGTTGAGTTTTGATGTTTGATTGTTGTTGATGCAAAATCTTTTCTGGAGACGAGACTGACTGACTGACTCAACTTGAAGCTTCAAAGGACTCTGAGTGGATATGACATGTCTAAGATACATTGGAGACTATAAGATATGACATTGATTGCCCCCAAGTTTGAACATTGATAGGATACAGACGCTTGAGCTGATTGGTGTACAGACCGACTTATTGAAACCAGGATATGCAGAAACAAACCGGGAGATATGTACAAACTAAAGCAAGACGGAAAGCTGGGAAAGACCAAGATTGTGCTGATAGATGGAGCATTTTGGAACAAGTGGTGCCTGTTTGCCGAGTTTTCACCATCTTGGTAGAGATTCTATTTTTGCTACCGAGGTGCCTGTTTCCAGGTTTTCACCAAGGCACTTTTTTTTTCTTTTTTTGTATTTTTCATTTTTTCAATTTTTTTGAATTTTTGATATTTTTGATATATATATATATATATATTTTTTTTTTTTTTTTGTGAATCATCAAGGCGCATATTGCTAGGTTTTCACCAAGATGTTCATTTTTTCAGGACTTTTTCTGATTTTTAAGATTTTTTTCAGGACATTTACCAAGCACTGAATGCCTTAGGCATAGAATTTCTTTAGATGGAGAACGTTGATTGGTTCTCGAAGCTGTTCTCCTTCAGTGGTTGAGAGTTGATAGGCACCAGAGCCAAAAGTAGCAGTGATTACAAAGGGACCCAACCAATTGGGTTCGAACTTCCCCTTGCGTTCTCGATGTGATTGATTTTTAGGATTTTCTCTCAACACTAGATCGCCAACCTGAAATTCTCTATGTCTGACTTTCTTGTTGTAGCCTCTAGACATTCTTTTCTGATACACTCTGAGATGATCATACGCTGCTTGTCTGCGCTCATCTAGTAGTTCAAGTTCCTGTAACCTCGACACTCTGTAGTCTTCATCAGTGACAAGTCCATGCATTCTAATCCCGAGTGATGGGATTTCAACCTCAATAGGCAGTATCGCTTCAGACCCATAAACTAAAGCGAAAGGTGTAGCCCCTGTAGGCGTTCTGATACTAGTTCTGTATGCCCAGAGAGCTGGATTGATCATCAGATGCCAGTCTCTTCCTGTTTTATTCACTGTTCTGTGCAAGATCTTCAGGAGATTTTTGTTTGAAGCCTCAGCTTGTCCGTTCCCTTGAGGATAGTAGATAGATGACCAATGTTGAGTAATTTTGAACTTGGCACATAAGTCATCTAGGTCCTTGTTTTTGAATTATCCCCCGTTATCTGTGATTATAGAGTGAGGGATCCCATATCTGCAAATGATGTAATTCAGGATGAACATAGAGATCTGTTTCCCCGTTGCTTGTGTTAGAGGAACTGCTTCTACCCATTTTGTAAAATAATCTGTAGCTGTGATTATATGGGTATGTCCATTAGAAGAGTGCGGATGGATAGCACCTATGAGATCAAATGCCCATTGTTGAAAAGGCCATTGTGTAGTAAAGGGAATCAGATCTCTCCCTGGAGCATGAATCAAGTTGCCATGTACTTGACACTGTTGACAGTTTTTAGCAAATTTAATAGCTTCTTTTTCCATTTCAGGCCAATAATACCCAGCCCTAATAAGTTTTCGAGCTAACGTTAACCCGTTCGAGTGTGACCCACATATACCCTCGTGGACTTCCTCTAATGCACGTTGAGACTCTTCTCGTTCTAAACATCTAAGTAGTGTACCATCTAGACCTCGTTTGTACAGATCATTACCAATGATGACATATCGGGATGCGGATCGGATAAGGTTTCGTTTCTCAAAACGGTTAAAGGACTCAGGGATGATTTGGTCGTGGAGATAGGAGAACAAATTTTTGTAGCGAGATGAGTCATAACTTACAACAATGCAGATCATGCGGGTTTCAGGGGAGTCATATGCAGGATAGGATAGGGCTTCCACCAGGAACTCGTAGCGTAGTTCATGTTCAGGTTGTTGTAAAAGAGTAGATAATGTTGCCATTGCATCAGCAGCCTTATTCTCCATTCTGGGTATTTGCTCAAATGTGATAGAGATGAAGTATTTCTTTAGATCATCGACCATTCTCTTGTAAGGAATGAGCTTTTCATCTTTGGTTTGGTACACATCATTGACCTGGTGGATGACCAGTTGTGAGTCTCCATGAATGTGCATCTCTGTAACTCTCCACTGTATTACCATTTTCATACCATTGAGAAGTGCCTCATATTCAACAATATTGTTTGTGCAAGGAAACTTTAATCTGAATGCTTTGGGTATCGAGTATCCTTGAGGAGTAATGAACAATATGCCTGCTCCGGATCCATTCTGTGTGTAGGAGCCATCAAAGAATAATCGCCATGCTCTAGAAGAGAGGTGCATGATAGAGGAATCAGGAAATTCCATTTGCATGGGTGTATCATCAAACAATGGTGCTTCAGCTAATTGATCAGCAATGACCTGTCCTTTGATAGCTTTTCTTTCAACATATTCAATGTCAAATTCGCTCAAGAGCATGACCCATTTAGCTAGTCTACCTGTGAGGGCAGCTTTGCTTAGGAGATATTTCAGTGGATCAATTTTAGCTACCAAATGAGTAGTATGAGCTAACATGTAGTGTCTCAATTTCTGTGATGCAAAGATCACAGTGAGACAGGCCTTCTCTATCATTGAGTAGTTCTTCTCATAGGCCACTAAAGTTCGGCTGATATAGTAGATGGCTCTTTCTTTCTTGTTCTCATCATGCTGTGCTAGCAATGCCCCCAGTGATGTATCTGTTGCGGAGACATATAATATTAATGGCTTCCCATGAATAGGAGGCATCAATATAGGTGGATTTGATAGATACTTCTTGATATGTTTAAAGTTGTTCTCACATTCTTCATTCCATGCAAAGGTCACACCTTTATGTAATGTTTTTTTAAAAGGCTGTGAGATGTCTGCTAGCTGTGATATGAATCTTCTGATAGATTGAACTCTGCCTTGCAACGTCCTCATTTGACTAATATTTGTGGGAGGTTGCATCTCTATTATAGCCTTGACCTTAGCTGGATCAACTTCAATGCCTTTCTTGGAGACGATGTATCCTAGGAGCTTTCCAGAAGTGACTCCAAAAGCACACTTTTTAGGATTTAGTCGAAGACTAAATTTTTCCATTTTGTCGAGGATCATGCTCAAGTCTGTTAGATGTTCAGTTCTAATCATGGATTTTGCCAAGGTATCATCTACGTAATCCTCCATTGTTCTATGCATCATATCATGAAAAATAGATGTCATTGCTCTTTGATATGTAGCTCCAGCATTTTTGAGTCCAAATGGCATAACATTCCAACAGAAAGTTCCCCATGCACATGTGAAAGCTGTTTTCTCTTGATCTTCTGGAGCAATTTTGATTTGGTTGTATCCAGAAAAGCCATCCATTAAGGAATACATTTCATAGCCCGCAGTCATGTCCACTATCATATCAATGTTAGGTAGTGGAAAGTCATCCTTAGGGCATGCTCTGTTCACATCTCTAAAGTCCGTGCACACTCTGATTGAACCATCTGGTTTTGAAACAGGTACAATGTTGGAAATCCACTCAGCATAGTCCATGACACGGATGAATCCAGCTTTTAGGAGTTTTTCTAGTTCTGCTTTGACTAAGAGTGCAACATGAGGATGCATCTTTCTCAATTTTTGTTTGATTGGTTTTACTCCGGGAGCAATGGATAGATGGTGCATAATGAGATTGGGATCCAATCCTGGCATATCTGAATATTTCCATGCAAAGTTGATCTTTTTCTCTGATAAGAAGGTAGTGAAGTTTTGTTTCTCTTCGTCTGATAGAGATTGTGCTACATGTACCAATTGTGGTTCCTCTGTTGTACCCAAATTGATGGATTGAGTTGGCTCAATCAGAACTGGAGATCTATCCTGTAAATGACTTGGAAGGACATCAAATATCTCATCCTTAGGTGCCTCAAAGAGGTTTTCACCTTCAGATACGTCTTTTCTTTTTACTTTTGTCGGTTCTGAGACTGCCACAAAGTGGTTTTCACCCTCAGAACTCTTTTTCTTTTTCCTTTTACTCTTGTTTTTCTGACTAAGATATTTGATGTCCGACTCGGTCATGCTGACACTCGGTTCACTGATGGAAGTACTCATAGGCTCAACTGCATTGAGGTAGCAGGCAAGGGCATAGTCATTTGGGAAGGTATACATACCATGGTTTGGGTTGGTGGAAGTTTGGTCGATAAGATCAGGGCGTTGGATAGTCAAAGTGGGAAAGGCTTGGGATATGGTGTTCACGGATGTGGATATGTCATCATTGGTCCTAACCTGATGCTCAAGTTCAAAGGTGATATTACAGCTCAGAATGTTCAATTCGTGAATAGGCTCAACATCATCATAGGAGTCCTCTTCAGCCATAGGTGGATCAGACACGTTAAGTTCATTGTTTCGCTCTAGACCTACATTGGGTTGAGAGACATATTGGTGAATAACATCAATAGATTTCTCTGTTATAAGCTCATCTTCTTCTGGAATGGCACCCCATTCATAATCATTTGACTCATCTTCTGATTTAGAATCTCTAGGAAATCTTAGAAAGTGCGTGAAATCAGGATGAATACCCCAAGAAGGATTACCCTCAGTCTCTGACTTGAATTCATATTCATGGGAATCAGTGTCAGAATAACTACCCCCTACTTCTCGATCAGTTTGATTGCCTTCGAGATTGGTTGGTTCTTGTGGTACAACCATCTCTTGCACTACAGTAGGTTCTTGTGTTTCTACTACATTAATTCTTCTGATAGGATCATCTGTATCATCAAGAAGATCTTTGATCTCTTTAGGCAATTTTTCATAGGGGATAAGCTCAGAGCTATCTGAATCATCATCAGAGGGTTCTATTTCTTCTTTCTTAAGAAGGGGTTCTCCTGGTGCAATTTGTTCTATGACATGAGAACAACCACCTTTGAGATGATAGGGTTTCTTCTTAAACCCTATGCCACCATTATCTTTTTTGGCTCAACCAATATGTGAAATGGGGGTCACAAGACCCTTTCCCCTAATTCCTAGAGGTCCTTGACCAGAATATCCCATCTTGGCTATCAATTTGTTTCCTGGACCATATGAATTAGAAGGGACTGTAGGTGCTATAGATTCACTAGGTTGAACAATTTTAGATTCAGAATCCTCTTTATATAGCCATGCCAGCACAGCTTCATCCTCTTCAAATTCTTGTTTAGATACTTGCTCCACCACAAAATGTCTTTTGTATGCTTCCATAGGTTCCTTAGGTTCTGATTTAGACTGCTTCAAGGATTGGCCATATGACTTAGGTGAGATTGGGAGAGATGTTAGAGACAAGACTGGCTCTATAGTGTATTCTCCCATCCCATTTTCTTTGATATTGATCTCTTTAGCAATGTCATCCATCTTAGATGTGGAAGCCACATTTTGTTGCTTGATGGAAGATTCTCTGTTATTGGGAACAAGTTTATCGGCACTTTCCTTCAATGTATTGCAAGTTGTACTCAGATCAGCTGGGATAGTAACCTCCACTCCTTCATAGGGAAATTTCAAGCATTGATGGTATGTTGAAGGAATAGCCTACATTTCATGTATCCAGGGTCTCCCTAGAAGGATATTGTAAGCCAATGGTAGATCGAGCACCTGACATGTGGTATCTTTGATGACTGGACCCACCCAGATGGGCAAGACAATGGTGCCTTTAGAAGCTCTTTCTTGTTCATCATAGGCTTTTATGGTGATCTTCTTTCGAGGATCAATAGCCATCTCTGAGAATCCCAACTGTGTGATTAAGTTGTAAGAACAAATGTTGAGGCCTGCGCCCCCATCTATCAACACACGTTTGACTCGACGGTTCTGGATCAAGACTTCTATGTGCAAGGGCTGATTATGTGGGTGACTTAGGGAGTTGTCATCCTCTTCTGAAAAGGAGATATATTGCGGAGATGTTAGATGACCAACCATAGTTTGGAACCTGTCTAGATCTAGATCATCAGGAACATTAGAGCTGAGTAAAGCTTTGTCTAGGATATCTCGGTGAGCTGGAGAGATTCGAAGTAACTCAAACATAGAGATTTTGGCATTGGTATGCTGGAGTTGTTGTACGATGCTGTAAGATGTAGGTCTGGTATCCTTTGGATTGGAAGATTTCGAGGCAACCTTCTGTTTAGAAGCAGATGTGAGATTGAAAGGTATCTTAGGGACATCAAATGAATTTGGTGTTTGTCCTTTCAGATGCGTCTGAGCTTGTGATCTAGTAACTGCATTAGTTGAGGAATGATTTCTATCTCTTCGTACAATCGTGATGACATTACAGCTCTCAGAGAGGCATGGTTCCACCATATTGATGACAGCATCGTTTCCAGGGTAGGCATAGTTGACTTTTGCCCCCATGTTAGGCTGAGAAGTGGAAACTCCCTTGCCATGTTGTGGAAAAGGTTCTGTAAATGCTGTGTGATCATTATTGCTGGTAAAATTATCGATTGTGATGTCCCCTTGATCTATCAAGTCTTGAATGGTATGCTTCAAATGGAAGCATCCATTAGTTCTGTGGCCTTTAGTTCGATGGAAAGCACAAAATTCATTATCTTTCCACCAACATGGTTTTGGATCCGGATCAGGTTTTCAGATTGGTGGTAAAGAGATCATGTTATCAGCTATCAGGGTCCTCAGAGCAGATTCCAAAGATTCTCCCAGGGGAGTAAACTTTCGTTTATTATCCCATCATTTGAATGGCTTCTTTGGAGATGGTTCAGCAGATTTTTGCTCTGAAGCTTCAATGGCTTTGGTGGCAAGGGTGAGATTGTAGGCCGGTGCCTTTGATGGGGTGTGGATAGTGTCAACAACACCGTCAGAGACGATACCTTTGTTTCTATTCCAGGTCTTGTTTTTATCTTTTGAGCTAGATCCTGATTCAGACTTATCCTTTTGAAGTGTGATTTCTCCTTTCTTGACAAGTACTTTCTCAATCTTGATTGCATTATCCACCATTTTATCAAAAGATACATGATCTTGCATTTGCAATGGATAGTTGAGCTCTGGAACAAGGTTATTGATAAAGATTTCAAGTTTCTCCATTTCGGGAATTGGTCTAGCATATAAAGAAAACTTCTTTCGCCACCTCTTGAGAAAAGTTAGGAATGATTCCCCTGGATATTGCTTGAGGTTACAGATATCGATCATGGTAATCGGATGTTGAATATTGTAGGAATATTGTTGATAAAACAATTTAATCAATTCCTCAAAAGTTTTGATTGTAGAAGGTAATCTTGAAAACCACTGAATGGATGCTCCTCCCAAGGACCTAGGAAAAAGATGCATTAGATAAGTTGGTTCATGCATGAATTCCATGGATTGTGTACAGAACTCTCTGACATGATCTTGAGGATCAGAGTGTCCGTCATATTTGTCATACTTTGGTATCTCCACTCTTTTTGGGAATGGAGGCATATACAAGTCTTTGTCAAAAGGGAAAGGACAAAGGGCCTCCATGGAGAATTCCTTGGGTTCCTTCTCTTTCTCAATTTTATTCATTTTGACCTGCATAGCGTGCAGCTGGTTCATTATGGCCGTCATCGGAGTTTCTTCCTCATGCGTGATGATGTCTTCGACATTGAAGTGAGGAGGAAGTTTAGCTCCTTCTTGGGCTAATTGCAAAAAGTATGCCTCTCTATCCATTTTCAAGAAATGCCTCATCATTCTTTTGAATTCATCATCATTCTGACACCGATGGATTTCAGAGGGTGTAGGGTCTTGGTCGGCATTATGTTGAGAATGGTGTCCCTGGGATCCTCCTCCTAGAGAACCATGGTTTGTCCCTGCTTGAGACATGGTAGGAGTTTTTGGGCTCCCTGGAATAGATTGAGGAGGAGTTTGTTGATTACCTTTGTGAGTTGATAGAGGAGGTATGTAACCAGTTTTTAATCGAAAGTTACCGAGACCGTCGTCTTCGTAGATACCTGACTTGATGAGTTGTTCAAGAGTTGGACCCGGGGTATTGGTCAAAAGTAAGTTCTGAGATGTTTCTTCTGATTTCTTGTGTGAAGAAGCTCTGGTCTCCACCATTAACTTTGAATGAAACAGAAGAAAAGGATGAAGACAACTGAAGAACAATTTGATTCGAGAAAATCGGATGGCGCAACCTTGTCAAGATTATGATAGTTTTTAAGATCTGATGAGATGTGGGTGAAGGAAACTGTGCCCTGGATGTATGGGATAGATCGCCCAAAAGATAGCGGACACGAGTTCTCAACACTTAGTTTGTTTTTGAAGATTGATTGATTAAAGATTGATAGTTATGACAAGGTTTTGACACGAGATAAAAAGGACTCAAATTGATAAAACAGAAGACTAGATCGGATTCAAAAGATCAAACTCAAAAAATGGTAGAATGCTCAATAGCTACTGCTCTGTTCCCGACACAATGATATTTTTGACAGATTCTGGAACTAGGCTGGAAACATTGGATATCTTGCAATTTGACAATTTCTGACAACTTTCTCAAATTTTTCCAAACAACACTCTGCAGACTCGTACGACACTGGGTAGTCTATGAAATGACAGTTGCTAAACTCATACGACAGTTGGGTAATGCTGAAATGACACTTGACAAAACTCGTACGACTTTTGAATTCTTGAAATGACTTTTGACTCCAGAAAGAACTTTACGTCAATTTTTGCAAAATTTAAGATTTTCAATTTTGGATTGTTTGCAAATTGTACTGTCCAGATTTTGAAGGTTATACCAGATTTGATCGTTTTTAATAGCCAAGTAGATAAATAAGCACACAGAACAGCAAGCAAGTGATTCCAAGCACGTCTGAAAACAATGATCAAGGGCAAAAGCAACCTTGTGCATGAACAATCAAGTGACCAAATTGTGCTAATCCCTGAGAGTACTAATTGTGTATGTTCTGAAAAGTTTTGCAATAACACACATATACCTGAGAATAAAAAATTGGCCTCTCTAAGGTTTTTAGTAATGGTTTGACTCTGCAACTTTTATGATTCAAAGGGGTGAACTCCAATCCCGGCGCACCAGGGTTTTGACACAGTCCGAGAACTTAATCCTCAAGAGCTGCTAGGGAGATCTGACAACCCAACAATGAACCATACCCGTGGAGATTTCTTCCACAAGGACATTTATATAGCGGTTGTCACTACCATGGTGAAAATGGCTATTACCGCTTGAGGTTCCGTCAATGCAGTTTGCCCTGTGAAGGGATTGTCTGCTACGGTTAACCCTCTCTAAAGATGACTCACAATAGTATACCACAAGGGGACTTGGCTCTAGATTCAAGGTTTTGACACCTCTTCACTTTTAACCCAAACAAAGCAAGCAGATTAATCCGACACGCTAAGACAAAGTTTTGTTCCACCAAGGTCTGTGATATCAACTCCACATGATCTATCAACCTCTCCGGGGAGAGAATGTATCAATCAATAAGAGAAGACGCACTAACCAATTTTGATTCACCAAAGCTTGTGATATCAACCCCACATGATCTATCAACCTCTCCGGAGAGAGAATGTGTCGATCAATAAGAGAAGACTCACTAACTAAGTTGAATGTGAAATGCACTAAGTATCCTCCCTACCTACAAGGATTCTATCGTCAAGAAGGATTTCACTAGGAATCCAATCTCTCAAGAATCACAAATAGTGTTCATAGGGCCTAATTACTATGTGAGCACAGATGTATGTTCCGAAAGCAAATCTACCAAAAGCATCCAAAAAGTAGAAAGAGGAACACTTAACGTTTAAAGCGAATATGAGATGAGTCCACAAGGTGGAACACTTAACACCTCACACAAGCTAAAAATGAGTCCACAACTTAGAAAACAAGGGAGTTCCTAAAAGCACAAAAGGGTTGCCAAGTGGAACATTTAACGCTTCTGTCCTGTTGACCCCTCCCCTTTATGGCGCTGAGATTGCAACCACGGGGCGGAAATGAGGGGCCGGTGGATTAGCGAGTCCAATAACCCAAGATAGCAATCAAGATCAATCACAAGTATTCTAAGACTACGTAATGAATCCTTAAGGGTTCACAACCTAGTATCAATTATGCAAGTGTGTAGAAATAGATCAAAAGCATGAAAAGATGCACACAAGCTTGACACATAAGAGATTTATTTTAAGTCCCAAATCAAAATATTATTAGATGAAGGAGAATACCTGGGATCCTTGCAACGCGCTTAGTAGATTTTACTTAATTTTTAGCAATTTTTGTTGAGCTTTTCCATGCAAGCAAGTGACGAACTCTCCAACAAGCAAACAAGCAAACAAGCAAACAAGATATGCAAAATATATTCAACTTATGAAAACCATAGGGTTAGCTCTAAAAATAAATTATTATCAGTAATAATAGCTAGAAATCAACCCAAATGACAACTCATATCATTCATTGAACCATGTAAAAAAAATAAGTGCATACCCATCACAAAACTTTATTTTTTTTGCTGCATTTGACCTAGTCAACAAGATCTAATTTTTTTGATATGATTTTGGCCACAAAAATAGAAATTCAGAATAGAGACCCCTATTAAAAAACAGAGAGCTTTCCAAAAATCCAAAATTTTTAGAAAAACCTCTTCATTTGTGTCCTAGAGACCCATTTTATCAAAACAGACCAGTTTTTGTAAATTGACCATTTGAGCTATGATATCATGTCCAAATTTAAAACACAAAGAATGGACCCCCTATATAATTTAAAGAGCTTTTCGAAAATATAAAATTTTTTGAAAAATATGCTCATTTGCGTCAGATATTAATTTTTTCCGGAATTTCAAGAAAAAATTATTAAAAATTCAAAACATCTCATAAAATTCTAAATTTTTTACTGTAGCTTCCCTAATATGTCACCAACCTGAAAAAAAAATTTCAGATCAAAATTCTAAGCCGTTTGGGAGATAAAATTAAATCTTTGAAACTTTGGGGTTTTAGCTCCCAAAAAAATCAAAACCAGCATGCAAAGGTGGGTTGCCCCACGGTGGGCGCCAGAAATGTGTGTGTGAAAATTGTACCTGATCTGTAGACACAACACTCAGTAAAACATTAGAGGTTAGTGATAATCAAAATCGTGCAAAATTGAAAGCTATCTAACCAAGCGATTTACTGCCTTCTAATAGGTGCGAGATTAATGTTCTCAGATTGTAATCGAGATCAGTGACCTAGACGACACCTAAATGAAGGATTTAAATGCAAAAGATGGATATGAAATTGAATGTAATTAATCTATATTTTTGATATTTTCTATGCAATAAGAATGATAAAAACTGATATGAAATCTATGCTAAATGAAATTGATATGCTATGAATGCTATTGAAAATTGATATGCTATGAATCTAACAATGATATGTAATATGAATGCAAAAAAAATAAGATTGATCTCACAAAGCTTTGAATTCGCAAGTTGATTCCTCAGTCTCCAATTCTCCAGCGTGATTGTGCAAAATATGAGATGATTTGTGAAGAGCTAAAGCCTTAATTTATAGAAATCCAGGGCTTTGGAGGTGCATGAATAAAAGCCATAAATCACTCAAATTAACTCATCTTGATTTTTGAGTTATCTAATCATAAAAGATAGTTAATTCTTAAAATCATGCAAAAATATGCAAAAATAGCTTTTTAACTCAAATTAGAGTTTAGATCAGCTTTTTGAACTCCAAAAGGATGTTGAGTTCCAAAAAGTCAATAACTTGCATTGATTTTCTGATTTGGAGTTTAACTGTTTCTTTTGAATATGCATAATAATTAAGAATTAAATAAATAAATAAAGTGATTTATCCTCAACTCAACTGATTTTTGAAAATAAATAATTAATTTATGGGTTAATTAACTATTTTACCAAACTTTTATTAAAAATTATATTATTAAATAATGACAACATGCTTTAATTAATTAAATAAGAATTTAATCAATTAAAGATAAGAATTTTGATTTATTGTCAAAATTAAATAATACAATTAATAATAGATAGAATTAAATTTAATTACATAATTAAGTGGCAAATATTAAATCTAATTAATTAAATATGAAAATATTCAATTAATCAAATTTTAGGATAAATGTGATTTATTGCCAAATAATTATAAAATTAAAGATAATTAAGATAATTAGGAATATTACTAGGAATATTCCCCGATGCAAAATTTAAGATAATCAATTATGATTCGATGATGTTTAGATGTGCCTTAGATTAGGACTTTGATGTCGATTTCGTTCGAATTTGTCGATGTAGGAGGTTAATGAACTTATAGCCCATTTTTGGGGTATTACATCTATGATGCATCATTAGGACAAAGAATAAAACTAGAAATCTCAAGAACTAGAAAGTTTCTTGAGGTTTCTAGTTTTTCTTCTTTCTCCTGATGATGGATCACAAAGTGTGATCCAAAATGTTGATTCAAAAATTGAACACAATCAAAACCAGAAACATTGAAAATAACCCCAATGGATTGAGGAAAATTGATTTCTTAATATTTATGTATAGCTATCTCTTATATTTCTAACCATGCAATTTTTTCACATTTCAAATATGTTAATGTTTTGATATTTGATTTCCTTTTCTAGCCTCTCCATTATTCATCAAAAACCTATTTATGGTATTTATGTTCTCATTTTTTACCCATTCATCATAATTTGAAATAAATTAAGTTTTTAGAAACTAGACTATATTCTAAAAACATTAAAAAATATTATTAGTTTCCAAAACTGAGGGAGCAAACTTAGTTTTCTAATTTTTAGGACTATTCCCTTTGAAAGTTAGTAAAATTATTTATGCTAGAAAATTACTAGAAATTATTGGATTTATCTAATCCAATAAAACCATGGATGAGATTCAATGCTCATATTATACCCAATGAAAATATGTGATTGCATGCAAATCTGAAAATTAAGTAGACTTAATATGGAAAACCATTGATATATTTATCTTATTTGTTATGTCAAAATAAACCAATTTAACATGCTTAATAAACCTATCTTAGATAAACATAAACAAACACAAAAATAAACAATATTTCATAATAAGATAGTAGAGATAACAAAGTATAGTAAAAAACACAAGAAAAACATATGACAACACAAGATTTGCATGGAGGAACCCTTTTGGTAAAAAACTCCACCAAGAAGAGAGGTCAATGCTTGTATTATTTTCATAAAATAGAGATTACATACAATCATTCATTCCTTCTCCTCTCCAATCTTCAATCTAATAACACCTATGAGCACAAATGAACTCCTATTATGTCTCATCTCAAGCCCTCAATATATAGACTTATGGAGGCCCAAAATACCACTATAGAACATTACGATGTGTCAAACCAAGGCTACAAAATACCATGGTAAAAGTCCATTTGACCCACCATCTTGGAATCATGTGCACATGAATCTTAAAACAGCCTCTTAAAATTTTCATAAAATATCTCAAATGCATGTCTACCTAGGGAAGGGATCTATCATAAATAGTCATAGGTGTTTTCATCTAGTCTCATGGCATCTATCATAACTATTGTAGGTTTAGGGGTTTTTGGCCTTCTCTTCCAGACCTTCATTATTGGGTCTCCAATCACTGGGAAACTCTTATTTTAGATTAAGTTCAGATATTTCCTTTGGTCAAACATTTTTTCATTTCCATATCTGATAACTCGGATGACAGGAAGATCATCCTTTGTGAGAATTTTTTCACTTAGGAGGATTGTTTCCCTCTAATGGTCAAACCTTGGCATCAGGGTTTTAACCCATCTACTGAATCTTTTTACAAGATGACTATTTGGGCCTAGATCCCAAATCTTCCTCTTCATCTATGGATAGATGTTGTCCTTGAGACTTTGGGTGGGGCTCTTGGTGATTTTCTTGTGGTGGATTCAGCTTCTTCTGATATTCTCCACTCAACTTATGCTCGTATTATTGTTGATGTTGATTCTTCTAAAGGTCTTCTGAAAGAGATTAAACTCAATTCTCCTAAGGTTTCTTGGATTAAGACATTAGATAATTAAGTAATCCCTTTCAGATGTATAAAGTGCTTCAAGACCGGTTATTTGGCACCTTATAAGTTTGATTTAGAAAGAGTGAAATCTAAGAGGCCATCTTCCTGGTAGAAAAGGGGCTACTTCTAAACACTAAGTTTTAAAAAAATCATCTCAAGAGAATGTAAAAGGTCCTATGAATTCATCTTTAGGACCTGAAGTGGCTAATGGATTGGGGTATGTTTCTATTGTGCATGTTGGGAATATTGTGGCCCTTGTTGGTGCATCTTTTGGATTTATAGAAGGGAAGTCTTCTATTTCTGACCATAGAAAAGTTGTTGTCTTTATTCCTTATGTTGGTGTGTCTATTGGGAATTCCCAAAAGACCAATGTGGCCTCTGAGGGAACTAGTTTTGTGGTTTCTTCTGGTGTGCCTGATGGGTTTTCCCATAAGTTGGTTGGGGTCACTGGGGGTGTGAATATTGGATTTTTTGATCGGTAGGTTGTTGGTTTTGTCCTAAGCCTATCTATTGTCTCTATTGGTGTTCTCCATTGTCCTCTTCTTACTATTCTTGTGTCTCAGAGTTGTAATTGAATAGAGGTAAAATAGAATCACCTCTATTCAATGTAATGTATGGGGGAAATATGAGATCCACTTCTAAATCCAAATTCCCAAGGTAAAGATCCAATTTGATCAACCACAAGGTTAATACACAATCGAATCAATCTATGGAGAATATGAAAAAGGAAGAAAACCTTATATTTCCCTATAAAGGAATAGTGCTTGAAATCTGAAATAATTGAAAAGAAAATACTAACCTCAAAATAGGGAAAATCTAGAAAATGTCAATTTCTAATGTTTGTGTGTACTTTTTGGCAATTCTACAACCTATTTCGGTCTAGAAATGTTCAGACGAAGAAAACCCAAAAATATTTTATCTTTCTAAAAGAAGGTAGTCTTTGACCCTCATAAAAGGTCAAAGGCTACATTCTTTATTTGAAGATCGATTTTGACTTTGTTCGCAGATCTCGGAAGTTCACCGAAAAGGGTATCCAAATCTGATCTCAAATCCAAAATTATGCACCTGTACCTGCAAGAAAAAGGTGGTTTTGTTATTTGTATGGGGGGTTTGCCTTGGTCAGACCCCAATTTAGGAATTAACTTTGAAATTGAATTGAATTGTAATGTGCATAAACAAAGCAAATGAAACAATTCACCTTGCTTATGTTGAAGTCCTTGTAGAGGATTTGAATCCTCAAATCCACATGTAGGGATGCTCCAATGGATGTAGATTGAATGTAGGATGTCTCAAATCAATGGAATTTGATCTTCAAAACCAATCTTGAATAGATCTTTGCATATGAGGAGGCTTGGATGAATGTAGAAGGATGGATCTTCAAGGGGGCTCCAAAGAGATTGAATCCTTCAATGGCTAACAATGGATCTCCTTGATGAATGCTTGAATGGATGCTAGGCTTGAAGATGAATGAATTATTTCTTGCTTTCCTTCTCCTTCTTGCTTGCTTGATTGCGCTTGAGAGCTTTAGAGATTGCTTGGTAAGAGTGGACATGTTTTCACAAAACTTGATGATCAAAATGAGAGAGGAAGGCCTCCTTTTATAGTGAACTAGGGCACAAACCTCTAGAGAAGGCCAACATTGGGGAATTACATCCCAATTAACCTTAACCCCTAGAAATGGACCCATATTAAATGAAATTTAAGGATTTACCATTCTGAAACCTAAAATGGTCGACCCGAAGGCGGGAAAAGAAATATCTCTGAAACCTGACACCCGAAAATCATGGGAATTTGAAATTTGAACTGGGGGTTAGGGACAAGGTCGACTCTACCCTAGGTCAGGTTCGACCCTAACCTAGCTCAGGGTCAAGGTCAAATTTGACCCTCAAGGTCTACTTTGACCTTGAGGTCAAAAACCTCAGGACCCTAGCCCAGAATGCTAGGAAATGCAGATATGAAGTGAAAAATGGGTGCAGAGGGAAGCAGAATAGGGGGAAAAGCTAGATACATGCAAAGACCTAATCAAGACACTTAACATGACCCAAAACCACTTACTCAAAGGGCTAAATGCTCTTATCATGGAAGTGCTTCCATTTTAAGATGATACATTAAGCCCCCACTTTAGCAAGAGTATGGACTCAATGCAAACTCTTGGTAAAGGAGATCAGAATGAAAAGATAATCTTATTGTAATCCAAGGGAAAAAGAGAAACTTTAAGCCCCCAAGGACTCAAGTCTTCATCGACTCCCAGATCACAATAAGAGAGACATCTCTAGAGAGAGAAGGAAGGTGTGATTATCTCACCCAATGAGAACTTATGTCCCATTGTGAACCACACAAGGAAATGGCACAACTGGAAAGATGGAATTGAACCACCTAGTGAATGTGGATACTCACTAGTCAACCCATAAAGGATTCACCCTTAGGAATATTCTATTCCATAAGAATAAAACCAAAAACAAAAGAGATTCAGTCTTAAGGACACCTCTGACCTTAAAGGATCAAAATATATGTATGTTTGAAACTGGAGGGATCAAGAGATCTTGAAATATAAATCCATGCTTTAAGGATTAGTCACTATTCCAAAAAGGGAGAAAAAGGTATCTTGAAAAATATGTGCATATCAAAAAGTGCATGTGTGCAACAGGGGAGCGGAGTGTATGCCCCCACATTAAAGTCACTGTTGACACTTTAACAAGAGCAATGGCTTTAACATAAACATAAACAATTCCACTAATTACGTTTCCACATCAAGATGCCCCCAGATGAAGAAAAATCAAGGGAAATATCATAGAAACATATAGAGAACACAGAAGGGATCTACCTACCGTGGGGTCAGTATGATCATAAGATAATATATATGATATTATTGCAAATGAATTGACATCATTCCCCAAAGAAAGTAGAACTATGATCACAAAGGAGGAAAGATCACATAAGATATATGAAGGAGAATATTTTTGGACCATGACATGGAGACCAAAAAGAATTAGTGCTACCATGTCTCGAATCCAAGAAGATTACACAAGGAAACATTTACAAACAATAGCACAATTACAACATAACATGGAACAATGCATAGAAGAATAGAGATACATATAGAGGAATTGAACAATAGTTTCGATTCCTTCATCACCTTGTACCAACTAAGTAACAAGGATTGTATAAAAGAATCTAACAACATTTAGCAAACACATTATGGGAGAAGCACAGTATAGCAGGAAAACACACAACAAAGCTACCACAAAGGACAAGCTGATCAAACATGTCAATTACTCTCCCCATCTCATCCTATATCATTTAGGGAAGGTGGGTAACTCGCAAGAGGGACTATATCCAACATAGTAGGAATGATAGCTAGTTCCAAACAAGGATCCTCTTGAGAATCACAATGTTTGACACTAGGTGTAAGAGTTAATTGTGATGAAAGCATATTAGGTAAATCAATGTTAATGTCAATAGTCTCATATTCATCATTAACATCATCAGTATCATCAAGAGTATCTTCTTCATCCAAATTAATCAAAATAGGAGCTAAGATATGAATAGAATCATCATAATCATGCATGTTAACATCATTATTAGTAACAACTTCTTCTAACACATCATGCATAGATTTATCCAAAGAAGGTAGAGATCTTTGAAGAACAGAATTACGAGCTTTAGCATGAGCATGACCCTTTTTACGATGTTCATTGGCAGATCAATTACATTTTGATTTATTTGAAATAGGTTTGGAAATAGGAGGAAAAATCATAGGATCCTTCATAGGTTCTTAGGAAGATCAATAGGATTATTAGCAATAGGAGGAACAATCACAAGATATTTCATAGGTTCTTTAGGAAGATCAATAGAAGGAACTTGATTAATAGAACTAGAAGCCATAGTCAAAGGAGGTATAGAAGGTGTAGGCAAAAGACCACGATTAAGATCCATAGGAGGTATGCTTAATTCAAGAATCTTACAATGTTTATAAGCTTGATATGAATAGAAAATATTATCAAGTCAAGGAGGACATTAATTAGGTAACGAAGGCCAAAAGAAATCAAGAGCAGCACAATCTCTAGGCCTAGAAGGTTGATATAAACTATGATTAACTGTCTTCACTTCTTCATCATGAATGAACTTAAGAAACTTATGGATAGGTGAAGCAATAGCATGCATGGCATTCAACCAAGGCAAACCTAGCTTAACTTGAAATTGATCAGAAGTAGGAACCACAACAAAGATAGTGTTCACAATTTTTCCACAAAGTTCAATCGATAAAGTAATAGAACCAAATGATGGATAAAGAAAACCATTAAAAATTTGAATCCACACATTCGATGTATCATAAGAATCGAGTTGTAAGCTTTTCATTAAAATATTTTCTTCAGTAATAACATTGACTAAGGATGTAGGATCAACAAGACAACCACGAGTAGGTTTCTAAGAAATCCTAGCATAGATGTAAAGGGGACCATCAGGAGCTTTAATATTCTCAGAGTCATCAAAGGTAATCAAAAGTTGCCGATGTCTTTTATTCTTAGGTTGTTGTCGAGGTTTAGGTTGAGTTTTCAATTTAGGCTTAGGTTTTGGTCAAGGTTGAGATTGAACTTGAGGTTGAATTTGAGGTTGAGGTTAAGGTTGAGGTGGAGATATAGATTGACCAACATGCTCCACTTGATTAACAACATGATTGAGATCATCCATCTTTGAATCATACACAATTTCCATAGCAGATGGCTGAGAAATGGTATTAGTATCATGCGTAGGTAAAGGATTCATATAGATTTGAAGGTTTTGATTAGGAGGAGAGACAAATTTGTTTCCACTACCATCAAGATTATCGACAGATAAGGCATTAGAGTCAATTAAATCTTGAGCCTTATGTTTTAAAAAATAACATTTCTCAGTATCATGACCATTCTGATGATGATATTGACAAAAAGATTTTTGATCAAAAGATTTAGATGCAATCATAGTAGGTAAAAGAGGTTGAATAGGAGGTAAAGTAATCATATTAGCAGTTAACAACCTATTCATAATAGTATGTAAAGATTCAGAAAGAGGAGTAAACATACGATTTAATCAAAAAGTAGTGGATGCAGAAGTGGCATTGTGAGATGCAACAACAACTTGATTAGCAACTGCATTCACTTGTTTATTTATCTTGACATAGTTGTTGAATTTTTTAAATTTGTTTGGATTAGGAGCAGCATCACTTTTATCAATTGGAACATGAGCCATTGGAGTGTTTCTCTCAAATTGAAGCATTGCACAAAGTTGTTGAAAAGAGGTAAATTCAATAAGCAGAATCTTATCTCTAATATCCTTTTGCAAATTTGAAATAAACATACATTGAATATCAATATTAGGAACAAGATAGGAAATCTAAGCATGCAAATGCTTAAATTTACCAGTAAATTTAGTAAATTTTTCTTTAGCACTTTGTTTACAATGCATCAAATTAGTCAAAGATACTTGCAGGATAATGTTGTTTCAAAATTGTTGAATAAAAGCATTAGCAAGTTTTGGAAAGGAATCAATAGAATAAGGAGGCAAGGAATAATACCATAGTAAGGCCTTGTCATGAAAGGTTCTAGCAAACAGTTTGGCTAAAATCCTATCACTAGTACAAAAACAACAATATATGACCAAATAAACTACAAAAAATTATAGATAAATGACCAAATTTGGTCACATGACTAGTGGTAGTTTATTGCTGGTCATTTATCTCGTGACCAAATTTATGACTAAACTATTTTAGTCATTTTTTTGGTCATTGATTTGGTCATATATTTAGTTATTTATTTGGTTGTTTATTTGGTCATTTGGTAGTTTATTTGGTCATTTATTTGGTCATTTATTTGGTCATTTATTTGGTTATATATTTAGTCCTTAATTTAGTCATATATTTAGTCATTAATTTAGTCATATTATGGCACAATGGAATCAAACCATCATCCTCCTACTTGTAAAGTAGGTGCTCTTCCATTGAGCTACTACCCTTTAAAGAATAATCATACCATGTGTACTAGTACTTTTCACTAAACATGATTTCAAGTTTTTCCATCTATAGTTCAAGGGTTTTTTTGTTCATTACGACTTCAAATGGAGGTGACTTCTTTCATGCATTGAGTAGAAAATTCACATGATAGTGAGATGAAAAGGAGTCTATTCACTATTTTCTATGCTTCATTCACTACTCGAAAGATTCAATTTCTGCTATCATATAATGCAACCACTAATAGTTGATAGAAAGGAGTAAAATCTCTAAAGTTAATGACAATAATGTATCAGAGACCCATAACAATGATCTATGCAATGAAGATAAAAAAGAAATGATTTTTAAGTTGGTACTTTATAGTGGAAAGAACATTTAACTACTAATATTCCCTGTCATAGTAGTAAGCCATAAAGTTTATAACAGTCACCAAGAGCACCAATATCAAAGCAAAGGCAATATGTGACCATGCACCAATGAAAAGTAGTGATGTTAATAGAAAAATAAAGAACATGAAGGACATAGAATAATAGACATCAGAATAATGATCAAAATGCATCAAAGATACATGGGAAGAATGTAGTCAAGTACAAAGCAATGAGATAAGTAGCAGTGTACAAGAGAATGAGAGGAGATTATCACAATGTATGGAGATGGTCTTAGTGATACTATCTACCATCAAAGAAAAAAAATGATTCCATATTGAAGATGATTCCATATTTGACCATAGTTACAGACCTCAAATTTTGCCTCAAATGTTGATTGGGCTCTTGACTTCATCTTTGAAAGGACTCATTGCTAAGGCCATATTATGGGTTCTACTCCAAGACATCTCACTTCTCAAACCTTTCCCTTGACCAGAATTTACCTAAGTGTAGCATCTAGGCATTACAATTGACTTACATCCTTGCAACTAAGGACATGAATTGCCTCTGAAAATAACTTCCCCAACCCTCTAAGCTTCAGAGAATGCTGCCACACTAAGACTAAGACCAACAACTACTAACCTAGCAAGAAAAAGAGGGGGTCCCCATTTACAATAGGGTGATGGTGTGAAAACCTCACAACACATCCCATTCACTATTGCTCTCTCACCTTCACACATCAGTACTTTGGAGATCAATAAGTGTGAGAATTTGTGCATTTTCATCATAAATTTGTAAAAATTAGAAAATAACAATCAGTTTTGGAATATTACAAATTTACAACAGCTAGCTATAATAACTTCAGCTGTTAAGCAAATTTATCTGCTACACAGTTTACTATTTTCTTAACTGAAATACTTAGACGACAACAAGGATAGTCAACTACTAGAATTATCATAAAAAAACCTCATGACAGGGAAATAACTATGGAATTTCTAATCTAGATACAGTATCACTTCACCATCTAGTGTTAGTGAAATTTCACTACTGTTTCTACAATAACACCATAATTATTATGTCACCAAGGATGTAGAAAAGACACAACTGCACATAAACTTTTTTCTTTTCTAATGACATGGGTTAGCAAAAAAAAAATTTTAAGAAAAATAATACATGTATCTCACTTGAACATCTGACAAAAAATTGTACACAGATTCAGATGGACTTTGGTAAAGGGAAGCTTTTTTTGGTTGTCTTCTTTTCTGGGTATTTCAGGTGATTTTTTACCAAGCTGATGTAATTATCATGATCTTTGAAGTAATAAGTTGTGACTCTTTGCAAGAGACTCATCAAAATATAAGTATATTTAAAATATGTAAATCAAAAGACACAGTAGATACCTGTACCCAGATCTGCAATGCATAGCATAAGCAATGGCTACAAGAGATCTACCATCTTGAGGATAGATATGAGGAAAACATTTTCCCAACCACAGAATTCATCCTTCCCAAGCATCTGATTTTTCCATCCCCAAAGTTCCAAAAATCTGATCACTATTATCTTCCACACACATATTAAATGCTAATTCCAGTACTTTTTCTGAAAAAAAAAGTAGGATAGCATAACCATAGAATGCTGCATGACTTGCAATTGTGCCTGCTTGTATTTCTATCCTGCATGAAGTGATAACTGAGCCCTTTTCTAAACTGCATGTAAAATTACACTGAATAGATCACACTTGTCATATTGTAAAACATGACACTTTTTTGTAGTATTATAGAAACACTATACCATAAAAAGAAAGTAAACCTATTCAGAAGTCTTCTGACAACAAAAAAATAGAGAACCAAAGAAAGCACCTCCAAAAGATTGAGCTTCTTGCATGCGATCAAGCAGAAGCTTTAGAAACATATCTTGATATCTAAGTGATTGGGGAGATATGTTAACAAGGACAACAATGGTTTTGGCAAAGCTACCATTTATGCATGGCTATAGTTCCAAAGTTAGTTACCTATAAAGGAAAAGAAACACAAATTCTATCCAACCCTTTTAGCTCAGACATAGTTTTAGAAATTGGTCAATTAAATGGTGTTCTGAACAGGCAAGGAATATGGGCTTACCATAACAAATATAACAAGTAGGTGAACCCGACACAAAGGACTCAAAATTTGACAACTCAGAGTCAAAGGAGTTGAAAATACTTGATTGTAGAAAACTCCACTATTCAAGTAGATAGCAATAGAAAATCAAATGAATTTTCATCAGAACAAATTATAAATACAATATTTAGTTAAGAAAATGCTTCCATAATCTATCCTTTAACATTTATTTCCCTCTAGGAGAGTTCAAATCCTTTGCTGAGACATTCCAGACTATAGAATTTCAATTCAGGTTGATCTTTCTACTGAGACACATTAGCATGCATCAAAACAAACTTCAACTTACCCAAACAAAACTGGCCCTCATTGGTTACCATTTTAGCACAAGAAACATAACTTATTGAAAATTGATGAAAGAGAAATTGGATAACAATTTCCAGATGCTACTAGATTCTCGAAGATAAAACCCAGCCAATGTTCTAAATTTTTGTGAATTTCTACTCACTTTTATCTGCCTTCACCATTTTAGCCCTCCTCTTCTTGTATGTTACAGGTCCTTTGTTAAAAAACAAAGCTGATTTTTTGATTGGATCAAACAACCATAAAAATGGTTTGTCTTTAGTTTTTTTATGACTGTTGTGAACCTCTTTCTATTGATTAGCACTTGTTCTCAGAGCTCAGTTCCATAACTCTTTGTCAAGAAAGAATCAAGGCTTCAGTGCTAGCAGGCTGTAACTATTCATAAGGATCTTGCTTATAATCAGTAAGAGTTCAGACCACTCCAAGTTTCTCTCTATGGTTCATGTGATAACCTTATTGTTAGGAATGCTTTTGGTCAGTATTAATGATATTACTGGGTCCACCAGTATTTTATATTTTATATATACTGTGTTTAGTTACCCACCTTTTTAGGCAGTAGATCCAACAACCCACCCTTTGGTCATGTCCAAATTCAATGCATCCTTCCTCTTTGGTAGGATTCGGTAAGCATGAGATAAAATCATAAATGTGTTCTCATGGCAAGTCTATGAAGAGGCTTGTTTCTTCATCAAGAAGTTAGTTTATGAATTCATGACTTCTTTGTTTTGACAATCAGCAAGACAACATTTCTTAGCCAATTACAGCACCTGAACTACCCTTGGAGGTTTGTCAGCCCAAGTCTTCAGACTAATGTAGAACATAAAAACACTACAGTGATGATGAATGATGATTTCTATTATCTTTTCTGATAGCTCCATTTGGTGTTCAAAGTCTAGATCATTTGGTATGTTCTACATACAGTTTCAGAAAACTAAAGAAAAGTTTAAAAATATGAAATTCTCAATTTTACCCAGTAGTTTCAAATAAACAAATACCAGAAGAATTAGCATTCGAACATAGCACATTTAGCTCAGTTAAAAATTGAAATCTATTTACAGAATTAAAACTGGCTTTCCATGTTTGGAACATATATAGATCAATTTCTAGCTTTGGGTTTATTTGAAATTTTGTGAAGTTCATATTTCAACATTTATAGCACCAAGTACAATAGCAAATTCTTGTTAATAGTAAATGTTAATCGTCATTCAATATTTTTAGCATTTTCAACTTAATAGTAATATCCCTTAAACTTTCAGGCCTTGTGAGCAAGCACCAATATTATGGAGAGGGTATTGCAAATGGAGCCAAAAAGTAAAATTAAAATCTATCAAACATTCTAGACAAAGGAGTACAACTTCTAGTACAAATTTTGGGTGGATCTAGAAGAGCTGTCATGAATAGTATGACCTTATACTAGAGATGGTTTGAAATATGAATTCATACAAAAAGATGTCAACATACATGGGATGCTATAATATCTATTACTCAATTTCTTGATGCAAGTTGAAAATATAAAGTTGAAAGACTGTGAATTGGTAAAACTAAAATAATTCTTAAATAACATTTTCTAATAAGTAGTCCACGTAAAGTCCAAATTAGAATTCAAAAGTTCCAAATGCAGAGATAGTGGAGGGATTATCCAGAAATTGACTTTCAGTCTACATATAGTACTTTCAAAAATTACAATTAATGCTAGACAGATTTTTGGTCTCTATTTTTAGTTTCAAAATTATTAACATAAGAATAGAACAAGAATTAGAAATGACCTGATTAAGCTCCATTTTCACTTGAGGTATATTTGTGGATTCCAGCAGTATTCTCAGATTTAGAACATTTACAAATTTATGGAAGACTTTAATGAGAAGATCAATTTAGATCTATTCCAGAATTTCAATCAAATTTTCAAAGTTAGAACGTCCACAAATCCATTTCATTTGTGAACCTATCTTAGGGATTTCAGCATTTTGTTTCAGATCCCGGCATCAAATTTAGCTCATCAGCAAATCTACTTCATTTGTTGGACCTATATAGGGTTTTTAAATTTAGATTACATGATTTATTTAAGTAATAGATTTCCCGTCAATAGTAGATTCCTACATTGATAATCATTGAATCAATAATTTTGTCAAATCTTAGGTGCTGAACTTTTTCCAGCTATGACAACACATTTATGATTTTCTCCATCATTATCCTTAAAAAAACAATGTTTTTCTCCATCATGTTTGTGGTACCTGCATGTGAAAACCTCTTGGACATTGCACATATCACCCACAATTAGGTTTCCATTTCTTTTTTATTAAAGAAACTAAAGACTGGTGCTTATTGAATATCATTTCGTGGCTGCTTTCTGGAATTTTTCAAGGCTTCCATAAAAAGTGTGAATTTTAACTTGTAGGATTGACTGCTTTTTCTTTCACTTCTTCAGTTCATGTCCGCTAATGTTAGATGTTGCTGTCTAACCTAACATAGCTTCTTTAACAATTGACACAACACATGACATGAAAGTTGTTTCTTTTCCTTCATAATGTCTAATGTGAATTCCAGAGATATTCAATTGACAATACTTCAAACTATCAGTATTCAGATGTATTATAAACAGAAGCAAACTACATTAAAAAAAACCATATATAGAAAGAGAATTTGTCCATTAAAAAACTAGAGATACAGGAGCAAAAGTGCTTTTACTGTCTGACTATTTTTTGAGAGATGAACAAGCATGCCTTCTTTCCCAATCAAGAAAAATCATCTTCATACAATGATATACAATAAGAAATAAAAGAAAACATCAATGGAAGATGGAAAGTTCATTTTCCAGTGCTTACTAGGACAGTGCTAGAAAGGATATGTCTTAAGCAGTTAACAAAATTAAATAATGGCATTTAAGCAGTTATCTAAGTTCAAACTAAAGCTATTAGATTTCCATAATCCATAATAATGCTGCTGTAGTTTCTAGATTCGATTGTGTAAGAGTTTTTAACATTGACGTTTTGGATCACACTCTGTGATCCATTATCAGGATGCATTATGCAGTATTATCTCAGAATTTTCAGATCTTAACCCTTTTTCTGTTTTACTTTTTATAAACCAAATCAAAGTGGCCTTCTAGACAACCAGACCAACAAAGTCAATCTACACAATGTGAAATGCTCATCCTTAGTAGTTTTCCCAGAAATCACAAAGTAAGGTCTTTATCCAGATTTACATAAATCTTCAAAATTTAAGGGGTATGTATATGGGTAATGTGTAGTGGTTATCTTATTCTAGTGTAACTTTCCTTTAAAATCAATATTGAATATATGTCGCAACCAACAATCTAAATCTGAACCCCTAATGACTGTGTTTGAATTTGTTTTTGTGTTATGTTTGTTCACATATTTAAGCAGGGAACTTTCTAGGTTATGAGGCATCTTTGCATAAACCTTCTAAACTTCTAATGACTGTTTCTTTCTATGTTGTCAGGAGCCTTTGCATTAATCTTCTAAACTTTTTCTTTGCATTAATCTTCTAAATTTTTTAATTAGCATCACAACCAACAATTTGAACCTGAACCTTCAACCACCACGGTTGTATTATGTTAAGTTTTTTGACATATTTAAATAGATAACCTTCTATATTGTGAGACATCTTTGCATTAATCTTCTAAACTTTTGATGAGCATGTGTAATGGCTTGCAGGTAGCACGTTGATTTCCCACTCCTCTTCCTCCACTAACACAATCTTTGGTCCTTGTTTCTCCTGTAGATTTAATGATGATGTAGCTTCAGTATCAGACTAAAGTATTTTTGCTCAACTATAATTTTGTTTCATAGTGTTGTGTTGAAGTTGTGCACAAAAAACAAATGGGGTGCTTCAAGGGAAATGAACAATGTTACTAGACTCATCCACATAATTCTGACATCTAAAACACATCAACAACACAGCCGAATGAGGCTGATGTCTGTTCTCCAAGCCCAAAATCTGTTGAATAAACACTGCTTCCATCTCTTGCTCATTTTTCCCCTTTAGTTGCTGATATGAGAAATATGCAGATTGTGAACAGACTAATAGTTCATTTCTAGTTTTATTTTGATCGATTCCTCAGTGTCAGACACTTTTCTGCACATTCACCCTACCACAGACATCCATGTTTTCATTAAGGAAAACATGTGCGAGCCACAACACCAAAAAAAAAGGGTAGGATTTATCAGAGTTGGCAGAAGAAATTTACCTGATGTCCCATACCCCCATTTCAGAGAAGGCGGGTATGTCGTCACCCATCCCGAAAAAGTTACAAATCCAACATCTATTCTTGATCATAACTAACAAGTTTTATTTATCTAGTGTTCCACTTTGTCCTGGAACAGGGGTATGTTGGGACAGGTTTTAGAGATGGGAGATGGCATTGTAAATAATATATGATTGTAATGTTTAAAAATTATTACCAAAATACAAAAATATGAAACATTTACAATTTTAAAATTTATTATTGAGAATAAATAAAGATACTTAGATAAATACCAAATATATTAACACTACATTTAAAATATAATATGATAAAATAATAAATCTAATAAATATTAATGACAAACCCTGGTAAAATTGCTTAAAGGCATGGTGCAATGGTTGGCAGATGATGACATTGTTGTTGCAATTAAGATTCAAACTTCAAACCCCCGCTAAGCCATTGAGCTTACAGGTTTGCGATGGGACAAGGTCCCCTAAATTTGACCTCCCAAAATCAGGCAAGGCTAAAAATTCCTGGGTTGACTAACAAAAAAAATGAAAAACCAACAAAATCTATTGTTAAAAACATTTAGTAAAGATAAGATAATATCCCATCTGAAGGGTGTAGGCATGCCAACATCCATAAGTCATTTCCAATGCTCATCAGTCCCAACACACTATCTATTTTTACTCCTTAGGATGGATTCTGCCTGATATGATGGACAATATACAAAACGAGATGGTTATATCACACAAATTTCACATTATAGTACACTAAACCATCACTTGAGATCAAAATAGTAATTCTCTCCTAGCCATAGCCTTCTTGTCTCTCATGTACACATTTACTTTAGCCAAAATATGTGTACAAAGAAGGAAGTTCCATCTGCTTGGAAACCCCATAGCTGCATCAATTTGATTCTTATTAATTTCACTGGGCATTGCACATGATGTGAATTGGAAGTACAGGAATTTTTTTGGATATATATCTGAACTAGACAAATTTTAAGTTGCATTTCTCCCTAGTGTCAAAACTTCTCTTTCTAAAACATAAATGGAGAATGGTCCAAAACTGTAGGGCATTTTTGTTGCCCTCATTAATAAGATGTATGAAACTTAATTTGGCTGTGATATGATATAGACATCATTGAATGGGTGTTTTGATTCACTTTTTCAGCAATTGTGCAGGTATGTTGACCTATATGTAAGGTACCTCTTGTGTGATTCTATTCAATCATAATTCAATGCATTCTCAAGTGCATTCCAGCAGGTCTTTACAAAGCTCTTGGGCTTATATTTTGCTTTCCAAATTATCATCAATCTTTCCATGTTTTCCATTGATGTTTCTTGATGCGAGCTTCATCTTTTTACAACTTTTAGTATGAACAATGGCAGGTTTGTGGAGGCCAAGCATTGAAGCTTTTTCGGTATGAGGAACTAGAGTTGCTCATATGTGGCTTGCCTCATTTTGATTTTTATGTGAGTTACCTTACTTGTTGGCCAATGTCTAGTTCTAGTGTGTTTGATTTTATGCCCACTATCTTGTAGGCACATGGCACAATCTAATCATTAATTTATTCTTGTATTCCTCCTGTAGGCTTTGGAGCGTGTGGCTATATATGATGGTGGATATTCAAAAGAAAGTCAAGTGATTAGATGGTTTTGGGAGCTGGACGTATCTCATGTATGATTTAGCAGTAGTGGCAAACAACTGAGATAAGTAAAGACAAACATATCGATACTCACCATCGATATACCAAAGTAAGATGCTATAAGACACTATTGGATCGTAGCAGTATCGCAATACAATATTCCCGAGAGTAATATAATGTCACCATATCTCTTATACAGTAAAGGACAAAGTCACAAAACACCACCAAGCACACATACCTTGGTTCGAAATCAGAAATCTGTAAATGCATGATAAATATAAGGAAGAAATCATAAATATGTCAACTAAGTCGGTAAGGACTAGTTGACAATAATATTAAGAGAATTAGAATAGTCCATTTATTTTTCTCGAATCTCATTTGATGCAGCAAAATATAATTTTCTCATAAAATCAAAGCTGTCTCAATCTCCAGAAGCTGACGGGCTTTACTCTGTGAAAAGCTAACTAAGCTCTCTCAAGTGCATAATCTTGAAGAATGGAGTTGCAGAGAGCAGTAGCGATGGGTGCCAGACTAACAGGGGCTTTACACAATGATGCAAATGCTGATAATTTTCATAGTATCTTATGCAATGACAACCAACAAGAATAAATAGCAACCCTTATGCACAATGCAGAGGTATTCTATTCTACATAATGTTTAGTTGAGCTATTTAAGGCCCTTTTTGCACAGGAGATGATCAGAGAACAAGCTATGCCAGATTTGGCAGAAGGCAAAAGTTGTATCATTAGCCAGTCCGAAGATGATCAGATTAGCAATATATCTGTCCATGGGCTCAATCAAACTGAAGATATCAAGAGTGGCGATTGCAGGAATTCACTCAAAGTTTGTGAAATCTATACAAACAATGTGCCTAAAACTATATTATCACTGGAATCTTCATCTAATGTGACTATGGTTGCGAGAAAAAAAATCATATGTACTGCTTCTATTAAATTCCAAGCTAAATTAGATAGGGAAGATGAAAAAAAAGGCATTTACCTATGAAGATTCAGATTCTTTGGAAAATAAAGATAGTGCAGAGAGCCTACAGAAAGTGACAAGGACTGAGAAACATGACAGATGCACACCATCTATGAGTTCACATAGCATTGGAACTTCTTACAGTAGGGGGTCTACAATGGACTGGTTCCCACGCCAGAGGACAGAATCATATCTGGAATGAAAGATTAGGATTTTGTAGGAAGTGGAAGGCATGAATGGCACACTTGATGAAACATTGGGATGATCAAGTCCACACTTATGTTGGATAGAAAGGGAAAAGCTTGGAGCTCAAGCTGCAGCAACAATAGCAATGGAGGCTCATAAAGTAGCATTAGTGGAAGCTGCCTGGTGCCGCATCCTTAAAGCTGCTAGAATTCCATGTGAATTAGCTGAAGTACAATTGCAAAATGTTGAAAAGAAGGTTGCAAAAGCTTTTGATGCAGCAACAACACTTGGGGTAGTTATGCATAACAAACCTGGAGGTTCCAAACAATCGTTAGAAGTTAAGACTTCAACAACTAATGGAAGCCAAACACATTATTTCTACCTCATTTGAAACAGCCTTCGAAGTTCACAAGGAAGTTGCTAGAGCAGTAAATGTAGCATTTTCCCATCTAACTCATCTTCCAACTTCTGATATTTTAGACATTTTCAATATTAATGAAAATGCATGCAGAAGTGGTGATGCCTTGGATAACGATTCAATTGATTTTGATGTCATATCTTCTAAAAATGATGATCAAAGTGAAGGTGAACACCAGACTAATCCTGATTTTGGAAACAACACAGACATTATTTATCCTCACCCAAATTGTGCTCAAATAGGGAAGCTTTTTAGTAAAGAATCTTTTTGCAAACCCAAAAACTATCCAAAATCTCAATACTCCAAGAAAGAACCTACTAATGAAGCTGGAATTCAAGATGAACTTATTAACCTAATGCTTGAGAGAATGGAACTCATTAAAGAAGAAGAGCTTGTTTCTCTTGCTATGATAGTTGTGACCTGCGGCCTTAGTGCTATGCTTAAGGAGGACAACAAGGAACAAGAACTAAATAGCAAGTGCAATTCAGGAAGTCTAGGAGATATCTTGGTGAAACATGTTTCTCGATTGGAGGCAGAAAAAGTTGTTACTGCTACTGCTTCTAAAGTATTAGTGTCACAAGACTCCAGAAAGAAACCACTCCTCAAATATTACATGATCTTGGAAGTATCCTTGTAAAGCACATTTCAAAACTTGAAAGGGAAGTTCAAGAAGAAAAAAATTTAGCAAAAGAAATGCAATCTGAAGACCACAAGAATAGTAAAGGGTTTCAAGAGCATGTTGAAAGTTTTCTTGGAGATTCAAGAAAGCACGGAAGCTTATTTGTACAGCATGCTTTAAATTCTGGAAGTGAAGTGCCTGTGGCTATGGAATTAATGAATACATCACAAAGAGAAGAACAGAGATAATAAATAAACCATATCATTTTTCACCTCTTAAGAAAGATGCCAAATCAATCAATTATGGAAAAACCCTTGAGAGAGTACCGATATAATTTTTATGGAGGGAAAATCCTTTGGATAGAACTAAGTTCTTAATGGAACCCTAAAGAGCTCAATTTTAGTAATCCAATCCTCGAAAAAGTCAAAAACTAAAAAAATCAATTTTTCAGCATTGGGTTTAAACCCCTAAAAATTCTGTATCAATGCATTTTTCAGATTGGATAAAGATTTTCACACAAGAAAATCAAGGAGCATAAGAAAACAATCACTACCCTTTCAACTAGAATCAAAGGGAAAAAAGAGGATTACCTTGGATTGTTTGAGCCTTCAGAGATTCATTGCAGTTGTCATCCATAACCCTCAACAACATATGTCAGGGAAGGAGAAGAGCTTTTCTTCACCAAATCTGGTAATATAGTAGCTTTGAAGTTTGAATGAAATAGGAAGTTTCCTGCTCTTGATACCCAACAATACCAGAGCCGCAAAACCAAGCTTTGATACCCTACAGATTATGCAATCAAAATCGTAGATTAAATTCAAAACATTTCACAATTTCATTTGCGTTGAAGAAAACCAGTAGCCTAGATTGATTTTGGATTAAAAAATGGACAAAAATGTATCAAAATTAACAAAAACATATCGAAAATTCATTTCCCTCCTATCCTTTACCGCCTAAAAAATCTACAAAAATGTATCAAAATTAACAAAAACATATCAAAAATTCATTTCCCTCACATCCTTTACCGCCTATTGAAAAATCATGTTCTTATGTGTTAATTTTTAATTAAAAAATTTCTTAAACTTTATTTTTATATAATAGTGTGAAAATCATAATTTGATATCATGCTTACTTATTCTAATCATCTTTATTATATATTTGATATTTAATAAAAATCTTCCATTTGTCAATTTGATAATTTTTAGTATTCTAATTTTTTATAATGATTAATAATTCGTTAATAGATATTCAATGTTTAAAAAATTGTCTAAGTATTTAGTATTTGGCACTAGTAATTTTGATATTTTATTTCTTATACTATTATAGACTTTTCATTACTAGAAATCATAATTCCCCTAAATTTTCTTTGTTTTGCAAAAGACCTAACAAAATTTTGACAAACTTGACTTGTTGGAATTCGACACCTAACAAAATTTTAACATACTTGACTTGTTGGAATTATAGTCATCTGTTCTCTTTTCTCTTGATGATGGATCACATAATGTGAGTCAAAATGTTAATGAAAAAAAATTAGATGGAGTTTTTAAAAAAAAAAAGCCATGACTATTGCTATGGGTTGTGGAAATCTAATATCCTTAATGATCACAATTTGTTACATTCTGGTTTTATCTAAGTAGCTAGAATGACTCTAATATGTATTTAGTTTTCTTACATCTACAGAATATCTATATAATCATCTGGGATATTGGATCCATTTTTGTTCTTAGTTTTCATTATTTTTATTGTAAATTATTCTAGTGACAATATTTTTTGTATAGAGGCACGCAAATTGGTTACTGGCGCCAATTTGAAAGTACTTCTACTATACATTTATTCTCATATATATATATATATATATATATATATATATATATATATATATATATATATATATATATATATATATATATATATATATATATATATATATATATATATACTTTAAAGCAAAAAATAGGTAACATGTTTAAGGGTTAAATATTTCACGCATGCAACCAAAATCTAATTTGATTTGAAGATCTAATATTAGATGCAAGTCAAATTTGTTTTTAGACATGAGATGAGAAACCAATTTGAAATAGTAAGCCATGACTGAAAATTTGTTTGATGAAAACATGCTCTCACAATAAAATGAATGAAATTGTGGAACAAAAAAGGAAAAACCCCTCAAACTATTTATTTAGTCATTTATTTGGTCATTTTACCTAATGACCAAATTGGTAATTTATTTAGTCATTTTACCCGATGACCAAATTGGTCATTTATTTGCCAAATATGATCAGTTTTGGTCATGTGACTAAAACTTTTAGTCACGTGACTAAAAGTTTTAGTCACGTGACTAAAAGTTTTAGTCATTTAGTCATTTATTTGCCAAATTCTACTAGTGTATGGTCATGAGCATAATCACTACAAAGGATTTGGAATGTTTTAACATGATGAACAGGATCTCCTTTTCCATTATAATTCTCAAGATGAGGCATATCAACTTGTTGAGGAATAGGAGTATGAATAATATCCAAGGACAAAGGACTTCCCATGTCACATTTAGGAATACTAAACTTGTTTTGAGTTAAGGAAGCAAGTTGTTGTTGTAGGGATGACATAGTTTGAGCCAAACTGATAATTGTTAAATTATTAGAGGAAATAGGAGGAAGACCAACATTAGACACACTAGGTAAAGTGTAAGAAGCTGTAGGAATAGAAAACACAACTGGAGGAACACTGGGAACTACAGTTGGAAGCGGATTGGAATAAGTAAAAGGAACATTATGATATGAAGGTTGTGATGTAGGAAGGGACATAGGAGGAACACTCATAGGAATAGGGGGAACCATCATAGTCACCAAAGAAGGAGTATAAGTAGGAATACTAGGTAAAGGATTAGAAGAGGGTTCAACACTAGTGATAGGAGGAATAAACCCTAAATCTTGAGCTTCTTGAGCTAAAGGTTTAACATTTGAATGCATGAGGTGAGTAATACCATGCAAGAGATTAACACCTTGATCACTATCATGAAGAACTTTCTTAAGAGCCTCTATAGCTTGAATATAATCTTGATTATGGTTCTCTTGAATAAGCCAATTACCCATTTTATCAAGTTCAGTTGAAATTTTTTGGTCTTGTTCAGGAGGAACTCTTAAAGCGTCATCCTCATCATGAGATGAGTGAGAAGGGTTTTGCTCCATAGTGGGATTGGAATCATGAAGAATCAAATTGTCATCTGGGACCCTAAGGAAAGGAGAGGAAGATTCAATATCAAAGGCACCCATGAGTCTATGACTTCTTCTAACCAGAATATTATAAGTAGGACTAGTAGTAGTAAAGCTCATAAACTAATATAATGCAAATGAACTAAACTAAAAACACATAGAGAATGAATATTTTTGTATTTTTGAAATCTAATTAGCATGCAAGATCTAACACAAAAGATAAATCTAATACTAACAAGATAAAAGGAAATCTAACACCACAAAACATAATAGGGCATCCAATTCCATAAAAGAAAAGAGAGTATGTCGGGTTCACCAAAATGAATAGAGGTAAAATGGAATCACCTCTATTCAATGTAATGTATGGGGGAAATATGAAATCCACTTCTAAATCCAAATTCCCAAGGGAAAGATCCAATTTGATCAACCACAAGGTTAATACACAATCGAATCAATCTATGGAGAATATGAAAAAGGAAGAAAACCTTATATTTCCCTATAAAGGATTAGTGCTTGAAATTTGAAATAATTGAAAAGAAAATACTAACCTCAAAATAGGGCAAATCTGGAAAATGTCAATTTCTGATATTTTTGTGTACTTTCAAGCAATTCTGCAACCTATTTCAGACTGGAAATGTCAAGACGAAGAAAACCCATAAATCTTTTATCTTTCTGATAGTAGGTAGTCTTTGACCCTCATAAAAGGTCAAAGGCTACATTCTTTATTTGAAGGTTGATTTTGACTATGTTCGCAAATCTTAGAAGTTTGCCAAAAAGGGTATCCAAATCCGATCTCAGATCTAAAATTCCGCACCTATACCTGCAAGAAAAAAGGAGTTTTATTGTTTGTATGAGGGGTTTTCCTTGGTCAAACCCCAATTTAGGAATTAACCTTGAAATTAAAATGAATTGTAATGTGCATAAACAAAGCAAATGAAACAATTCACCTTGCTTATGTTGAAGTCCTTGTAGAGGATTTGAATCCTCAAACCCACAAGTAGGGATGATCCAATGGATATAGAATGAATTTAGGATGTCTCAAATCAATGGTATTTTATCTTCAACACTAATCTTGAATAGATCTTTCATATGAGGAGGCTTAGATGAATGTAGAGGGATGGATCTTCAAGGGGGCTCCAAAGAGATTGAATCCTTCAATGGCTAACAATGGATCTCCTTGATGAATACTTGAATGGATTCTAGGCTTGAAGATGAATGAATGCTTTCTTTCGTTCCTTCTCCTTCTTGCTTTCTTGATTGCACTTGAGAGCTTTAGAGATTTCTTGGTAAGAGTGGATGTGTTTTCACAAAACTTGATGATCAAAATGAGAGAGGAAGGCCTCCTTTTATAGTGAACTAGGGCACCAACCTCTAGAGAAGGCCAACATTGGGGAATTAAATCCCAATTAACCTTAACCCCTAGAAATGGACCCTTATTAAATTCAATTTAAGGATTTACCATTCTGAAACCCAAAATGGCCGACTCGAAGGTAGGAAAAGAAATATCTCTGAAACCCGACACCCAAAAATCATGGGAATTTGAAATTTGAACTGGGGGTCAAGGATGAGGTCAAATCTGCCCTAGGTTAGGGTCAAGGTCGACCTTGACCTAGGTCAGGGTCAAGGTCTATTTTGACCCTCAAGGTTGACTTTGACCTTGAGGTCAAAAACCTCAGGACCCCAGCACAGAATGTCAGGAAATGCAGATATGAAGTGAAAAATGGGTGCAGAGGGAAGCAGAATAGGGGGAAAAGCTAGATACATGAAAATACCTGATCAAGGTGCTTAACATGATCCCAGACCACTTACTCAAAGGGCTAAATTCTCTTATCATGGAAGTGCTTCCATTTTAAGATGATACAGTAATGATCCTTACACATGTGTTGGATCATTTGTTTTGGATTCGTTATCCTAGAATAATGAGGCTGCTAAGGTGGAGGAAGATTGGATTCCAATTATTGGTAAACATTCTAAGAATTCATCTCCTTCTTTTGATATGACTCTATGTTCCCATAAGAAGAGTGTCAAAATGAAACATTAATTGTTTCCTTGTGTTCTTTTTCTCAGGTGGTGGGTTCTTATGTGTCAACCCATTGGGGTAGTTTGGGCTTACAAAGTATCTTTCTTGACTGTCGGTCTTTGTGTCCTTTGAGTGTCTGGTAGTTTTTTGGCAGCATTCTACACTGTGGTCTTCATTGAATATTTATTTTTTCTTGGGTTGTCAAGGGTTTTGGGTCCCTTCAAAACCTTATTGTTCCTTTAATCCAAAACCTGTTGTAGTTTTTCTTACAAACCCTAGCATGTATCCAAACACCTCAAATAGAATATTTTGAGAGGGGGAACATAGCTATTTTTTTCTTCTCCCGAAGTCCAAATGATAATTATAACTTCATCTTTACATGAGATATTTTAGTGTTGTTAGTGAAATAATTTCATCTCTTATGTATAATTTACAAATAAAATTAGAAAAGTAATTAATTAAATGACTTAAAATATTAACATCATACATTATAAATTACATCCATAAAAATATAAATAATCCAGTATAGTAACCAAGGCTCGTGGCCTTCCAACGCCAATAGGGGAAAGACATCTGTTAGCCACATATGTGTCACTTGATTCTTTAACATGATCCTATGCTCCTAAAAGGATGCATACAATAGAAAGATAAACCACTATCAAGCAATGACTCCTTACATCCTCCAACATGCCATCTATGAAAGACAGGGAAAATTCTAAGGTGAGTTGAATACCAACTATCACTTAATCCCATAATGTGTGTGTGTGTGTGTGTGTGAAAATTATCATCAAATTAAAATGATAGAAAAAGGATTTGAGTAGCTTCCTTACTCATAGAAGCTATAATAGAAACTACGACAAATTGCAACTCATCCAAGCTAACAATACCTCAAACCAGGGTATATCAACATAGATAAAAATTCATGCCATCAACATATCATCTCAAGAATTAAAATCAAGTCTCTTTATACCCATCATCCTATCTCAGTTCAACATGGCTATAGACAAGATCAACTAATAAATTCTATGATAACATTAAAGCAATCTTGTAGATATAATAGACCACATCTTAGTCATCTTATTGTAAGAAGATGGGTGATCAAGCCACATAACTACATAACTCCTAGATCCAAATCCAATGAAACATGAAAACTCATCATCACATCACTAATTATAAAACTAACATATCAAAGAAGATAATCATTTATATATCTCAAATCTCCCACTACATGAGTAATGCCACATATGGAAATAGATCAAAGCATATAAATTTTATCTATAGTACTTTACATAGAGGATGTCCTTAATTCCTATATCACATAGTGTCAAGGAAACATATGTTGACGCAAAAATTGCAAGAAAACATTTTGCAATACCTCTCTCAATGTAGTCTATATATGTCTTCCAAGTTATTCACTAATCCAAGAAGAAGAAAAAGACCAAAGAGAGAACTTTCAAATCTAAAAATATCCTTATTCAACACTAACATGTACCAAGCTATGTAAAGTAATATCTCATTTAACAACCCCAAACTAGAGGGATGTCAACATCGACCATTCAAAGTGTAATGAAAATATAGCGGCAATAAATGTAAACCTCTCAGGCTAAAGGTAGATAAACAAACCCTTCATTCCCAAAACATAGGGATATGCCCAAAGCCATAAACCATTTCTTTTACCTCTTCAAATAAGTCCTCAAAGCTAAATCCATATCTAAATACCATAATAAACAAAAAACCATAAAACCATGTCCTCTTATTAACAAGTCCTTAAAATATCTAGATTCAAGACTTAGCTCATATGAGAAGACATGATAAACAATAATAATCCATTTCATAATCAAGTGATAAATATCTATTAGATCATCAACCAATCGAGTAGACCAAGAATGGGATTCAAGATTTACATATACACAAAGCACAAAATATCAAAGGCTTATAATAAATGTCAATCTTCTCTTTAGTCCATAATTGATCAACATTTATAACTAGGTGTAGGATCCTCATTCTTTCTACTAAAGAATAACCATCTCAATACATGATCCCATATACAAGAGATCCCATAGCCTCACCAAAGTCTCTTCAATATCCATTAGCATTCACTAATTGTTTCTTTTCAACTTCAAATGCAACCCTACAAATGTATGAACCTCAAAGAAAATAATTAAAACTTAAAACCAAGGAGAACCAATAAGACCAATGTCAAAGTTCATAATGTAGAAACACAATATATCATGACACCATGATCAAATATTTCATCAAAGAAACATCATATGATCCAAAGAGAATATCATGGTCTTAAAGAACCTACATGATGTCAACACTCTAATCTAAAAGAAAGAGTATACCGTGACATAATATAAACCATACTTTAAACAAAAAATAACATATCTAAATATATGAAGATAATAATCTCCTATCAATGAAACCTAAGGTGTTAAAGAACCCTAATTTCATATGAAACAAAATCTAAGATTCCACCCATGACACCAATAAACACTAAAGAAGACCATCCACCATCCTAGAATGAATCCAACATCACTGCCACAAGCTCCCAATGAACCATGATAGTGATCTCTCCAAGCACTGTGATAAGAACCTCCTAACTGAAGACCATTTATGGTCCTAATAAAATCAAAGAAAACAACACCAATAGCTCCCAAATGGAAGAGACAAACCATGATCTCCAATTCAATAAGATATAATAGTGCACCTCCTTTGTCAATAATTTACTAAAGATACCAAACTCTCATTGCAGCATAAAGATAGAATCCAATAGCTTCACATGTGACCAACAACCATTGCAAAAGACCATCCATATTCTAATCAAATATTATCCATATCCCACTATATATTGTAGCATCAATAGCTTAAAACCAAACTTTTGAAACAAAGAAGATAAAAAATATATAATAACTACATAAAGCTCCAACTCAAAGTGGTATTGATTTATGCATGGCATCATGACTAATATCATTACCAAAACTCCACTAAAACTAAACAAAGCTTCTCATGAAACATTATCTATGATTAATTTCAATGATCAACTATACCATATATTCCAAAAAAACATTTTCTCACTACAATTAACCTAGCCAATATAATAATGGTGACCAATAATAAGGCCTACCAAATAAAATCCACATCAATGACATGCAAAACATAGATAATCAAAGCTAACACATGGATTTACAAGAATCAAATACCAAAATCAATGCTAAACCTAATTTACAAACAAACCCATTTAGGAGTAACCATAGATCAATAAGAACACTCCAAGAATCCCTACAGACCTATAAGTGTCTTCATCTAGAACTCCCCAAATTTGGTCTTACCAAAATCTACATAACATAGATTCTAGTTAAAATGTGAAACCTACAAAGTCATCTATGTAAATCTGAAATCCACTTCAACATCCAAACATTCAAATCAAAAATGTCATATGAACAATGGAATAAAAATAGATGTACAAAGCCACATCTTTTAGAAATGGGAAAATTACAAAAATTATCAAGTTGTTCAAAAGTATTCAAACCATAAAATAAAAAAACTCCACAACCACATTCAATTAGTGGATAGTCATCCAATTATTTCATGTAACCAGGAAGTGAAATCATGAACCCAATATAAGCACTCTAGTTTAATCCAAATAGTATGTGTTTTCACATGTGACTAAAAGGCTAACAATGCACAACCAACGTGAAAAATATTTAATTATACATCAATACATGGAAAAGGAACATAACCACCATGCAAGATGATCATTCCATATTCCCAAACCAAAGCTTTGGCTCACTACTATTCAAGAAGAAAACCCATTATCAACTCCATAAAACACAAGATTCTCCGTGAACTTAAAAATCCCAACATAGATCCTATTGATAATTGTTGAGCATCTTTTTTACATGAGACAATGGCTAGGAATTTACGTGAGCAAATTCCCCTCTTGGAAGAGTGATGTAGATCAATCTCAAGGTTCCTTCTGGGCTAGTTCTCAACCGCTTGGATAGCTCAATGGAAGATAAATGTGAATCTGTTCACAAGGAGGCCTTTGCTGGTTCATTCTCGAGGGACTGCAAAACAAATCTTAAAACACCACAATATTTATCTTTTTGGATTTTTTGAGACTTTTAAATGAAAGCAAGTCTAATCTATTTGATCTATTATAACTGATTTGGAAACAAAGTAAGGAGAAAGGTGACAAGAATTTGAAAGAAATTTGCTAAAAAGGAAACTAATTGACATAAACTAATATTATGTTGCTTTGTGAATTAAACTACCAAGAAGATAAGGAAAACCCACAAAATAGAGATCTAAATAATCACAATACCAGCTTAGTAGATGCAATCATCAATGAAATAAATGCAGATGTATGATAATTCAAAATGCATCATATCACGAAGCCACCACAAATGTACGGACACATGAGACAAATTTATCTTAAAGCACCAAAAAGAGAGATCTTCCCAATAATTCCTCACAACAAAGCAATGCAGCAAAGGTAAACACCAGATTAAAAGAATCGCAAATAAGAATCACCATATAATCAATTGGCTCTTTGAAATAAACAAATGAGAAAAACACACATTCATGAATTTTGCAAAGATAGAAGAATAATCAAACCACGATTGAAGCACAAATTGTATGTATTATATTGCAATCATAATCCGACCTTAATTATATTGATTTCATATCATTTATAGAGTTATTCTCTCAATTTCGTAGCTATGGTTTCAGCTACATAAAAACTCAAAAATAAATCTAAACTAGAGTTTACATGAAAGAAACTAAACCTAAAACAAGTTTAAACTACTCTAGCAAAGAATTAAACCTTGTGCATTACAATTTTGGAGCAGATTATGCACAAAAACAACTCGAAAACAAAGCTTGGAACTCGTGCATGTTCTTCATGAAACTTGTGGTTCTTCCTTTAATTCATCATTGTAGCTCTCCTCTATGGACCCAACTAGAAGACACCCTTAAATCATTCAGAAATGACCCCATGGAAGTGATCCTTCTAACTAAAAAAGAAAGTTGGAGAATACTAGAGTTAATGGTGGTGATGCCCCAGAAATTGTGGATCCTGACCATTACCCCCAAAAAAATTAAGTTCAAGAATTGACTAAGTGTGGAAACAACTTATCCTCAAATTTTAGACTTTTGGTGGCCGAAAATCCTACAAGCCCGAAATGTTGAAAATCTTGGTCTTCAAAAATGGCTAAGTGTGAAAAAATGCTTTTTTCTCCATACAAAATTTGGCTAAGTCAAAATTGGGTGCTTATTGGCTTGGAAGGATTTCTGGATGATCTTTATAGAATCTATCCACAATCTCTTGCACCTCTTCAAAATCATCCATTTCAACCTCTTTAAGGCATTCTTGTTGCTTCTCCTGAAAGGTGAGTAACTCATCTACAAACCCCCCCTATTTCCTCTTCTCGAGATAGCATTTTCTCGATTTCTTCCTTTTGAAAGAACATTTGCTGAAGATCTTCTTTAGTACTAAATTTACTGAAGATATCTAGATATTGGCCTATGATAACATTTACGGGATGCATTTTCTACTCATCATCCTCATCATATAGGTCGAGGTCTAACCCCTCAAAAAACTTATGCATCTCCTCAGTCCAGAGTAGACCTTCATCTCTCTTCTTATTCATTTTCTTTAATGCCTTCTCAAAAATGGTCAGGGCACTAGTGATATCTTTGATCCATTCTTCAAAATTGTCCAACTCTAACCCATCATATACTTTGACCAAAACTTCGAAGCGATGTTTCCTTATTATCATGAGGTCTTCTAGAGCCTTCTGCCACTTCAAGATTTTCTCCTCTAGACCATCTTCCTGACTCATAATCTCAACCAAATATTGTATTCCTTGAAGGATACCCCTGAAGGGCCTCAAAATATTTCTAAGAGAAGCCTTTGCAAACTCCTCAAAATCAACCTTCCAATCTATACATGCATGAATAAAAGAATGTGGGATACCTGTCAGAACTTTTGTATCAACCCTTTTCTCCAAAATAGCCTGTAATGAGGCCTCGGGGTTATTAGGGTCAATGGGACCTGTTGTTTTAAGAATAAATTTCTTCATTGCTTCATTTTGTTCCATCAATGTCTTTATCTTTTCTTCATCCTTGTCCATGAAGCCCAAAGCATGCTTCAGTCCTAGCATAGCCAAAGTTTTACTTCCTTCTCTAGTTGGCTCTCCTAGGTCTACCTCTTCCAGCACATAATCATTTGGGGTAATTTTTTCCATACTAACATTCATTGTAGGGATAGCCACCTGAGCCTTCCACCTACCCACCTAATCTTGTGTTACATATGAGAGGCTCCTTCCCCAGGCACTAGATCCTGCTTGGTGGAATGCTTGTCCCAGCACTGCCATATCGATATCATCTTCATCAATGTATATCCTTACCCTTGGTTGTATTTCCTTGGTAAACCAAGTGGGCTTCAAGAAGGCACTGATGGGCTCATATGGCATGACTAGACTTGAGGTAGTATCCCTATGCTTTATTTCCATCTCCTCATGAGTCTCCTCCTCTCCTCCTTATGTTCTCTTTTCTTCCCTTATGTTCTATTCCTCATCTACCTTTATTTTTTCTTCATCTCCAACTTGTCTTTTTGACTCAGCTTGCTCTTGTGCTAGAAATTTGTCGATCACCTATGTTTCCTTCTTTGGCTCTTCAGCTACCATCTCAATATGAGGAGGTGGAGGAGTGGGTGATTGATTAGGAGGGTTCTGTATAGGTGGAGTAGGAGCAAGAGGGGGAGTGGGTGAAGGCATTGGTAGCGGAGATGGAGTAGGCATGGGAATATGAACTAGTGGAGGTTGGGGTGGAAATGGAGTGGTTTGAACCAGAGGTGGAAATGGAGTGGTTGATGATGTTGGATGTAGAGGTAGAAGTGGATTTTGATACACAGGTGGAACTGGAGTTTGTTGTGAGGCTGAAGGGACTTGAGCTACAATGTCTTCTTTAGATGTGATACCTACTGAAGAATCTCTTCCCAACTCTGTAGTCTCCTTCTAAACTTTTCCTGCAATCTCCTTGACTGATTCCTGAGAATATCATTGAACTTCCTCCCCCACATTGTTAAGAGGATTGGTGAATTGTATTTGGAGGGAGTCAAAGGCAAAGGGTTGTTTTGCAGCTAGAGCTTGTTGCTCGGTCTCTCTAAATCCATGAAGGCCTTCAAAATTGAAGATATCAAACTCTTCACTACTCAGAGCATCCAAATTTATCTGCTCCCCTTGGGCTCCTCCTCCAATATCTCCTCGTGCATCTTCTTCTTGTAGCTTCCTTTTCTTTAAGAACCCTATAGATTGGGTCCTTATGTCAAGGGGAAATTGATCTTCCTCTTCTTCCCCTTCCTCTAAGAGAGTGTCCATGTGGGTAGGTTTTGAGGTTGTCTTACTCTTGTATGCATGCTCCTTTATCACCCCGACAAGTCTAGGTCCAGTTATTTTAACTTTGGGCACCTTCTTGGGTGCACCTGGAGGTTCTAGACCACTAGAAGAAGGAGCATCTAGAGGGGCTATGCTTCCAATCATTCTATTTTTTGGCTTCGTTGAATGAGTAGTCAATCCATATGTCGTCGGGCACTTATGTCTATATATCATCTCCAGCCTCAGTGGTGCAACCTCTTTGAATTGTGGCATGAGAACCTTTTCTCCTTTCTTCTTCTTTTCCTTAGAGGGATGAGTGGTCTTTTGCTTCATCAGCATAGAATCCATTAGAAATGGATGGGCGATCCATTCCGTAGTTAACTCGATGACATGCCTAGCCTTGAAATTGATATCATCATTTTTCATCGCTATCAACCTCTGCATTTAGGATTTACCTGGTGTATACCTTATCCAAGTTATAGATAGGATCTAAAACATCCTCAGAATTAGCTTCCTTCACCTTCTATGGCACCCGTAATAGTAGAGCATTCTATGCTAGCTCTAAACTCATTAGGCAGTAGTCACAGATCTGACCTCATAATCATCTAGGCAGTTTATCCAGTGGTCTTCGACATGAGGCTCGTGCACATAATGCCTCCCCATTATGTGGTTGTATGTACCAATAGGGTCAAATCTGGTCCTTATGAGATTATAGTTTTGCAGCAGGTATTCATCCTATTCGAAGGCTAGTGACTTACATATCTTCATGTCCTACAAGAAATGTGGACCTATAGAAATTGGGAAATCCCAACAATGCTTCTTTTTGTGTCGAATATGCTCATGAGAATTTGACAATTTTTGGGCCATCTCCAACAAGATTATCCTATCTGACGGATACCTTGGCAGCTTCTTCGGAGCTAGGGTGCTTCCTAGCACCCGAATGTATGTGAAATTTTTGAGCTAAATGTAAAACACCCCAAGGGCCATCACCTTAGCTGCTGCCTCCATCGACATCCTTTTGGAATAGTCACACTCTATGGAGCGGATGATAGAAAATAAAAAAGCATCATGAACTATGTGATACTTTGGGTGATCCTATATGAAGTATTCATTCCTTACCAACTGTGGGTACACTGTGAATGGCCAAGCGTTTGGGTCTCCCATGGCACCAACTTTAACTAGACCTAGGTACACTTCCCTAGAAGCCAACAGGTACACAACATATAATGTCATATAGAAGTGAGGGTCACTTTTTACTGTGATCAGTTGTTGGTCCAGTTTGTCGCTGAGTATGGTGGCCCAATCAAACCTTGCTTGTCTCTCCTTTATCTTCTCAATGAGAAAGATCATCCAGGGTTCTAATTGTATTGACTTTAGTAGTCCATACACCCAACTAATCATGGTGATGGCTTCTTGAATATCCTCTTTCATATTACCTCTCCTCATGTCTATCTTCTCCAGTTTATTATTAGGCAGGGGTTTCATAAGATAGGCCCTGTCCACTGTAGAATTTCATCCCCTTGCCAATGGAGAAGCCATAGAATTTATCTATCCCCTTGGGTAGATGGAAGACATCCTCAATATTGTCTGGCCTGAGATCGAGAACCACTTCTCCCATGTTGTTTTTGACCAGTCTCTCATCTGGTACGTAGTGGCTAGCTAGTGTGGTGATCAAATCAGAGAAAAGAATACACATCAGGTATGTTGTTGTATTTACTAAAGAACAATACACTAATGAATTCCAGTCCTCTGACCTCCCTACCAGTTGTGCACATTTCACTAGGTAGTCATTCCAACTGACCTTCCCGATGTTAGTGTCTGAAATCTCTACATGTAAATTTCCCACTTTGGAGGGTGCATGGTAACCTTTGAACTGATACCTCATAGTTGGTGAGTTGACTTCCTCTGCCATTTCTGCAAAGAGCAAAAGAGACATTAATCAATAATCATCATATTAATAATCATGGAAGAGCACTGATGCAAATTAGACAAAATCAATCAAGAAAATCTTGCAAAAACCAAGTTTAAACACCAAGTAGACCAATTTCGGCCTTTCAGACCTTCAGGGGTGTCAAACCTCCAAAAGGCCAAAAGGCCAAAATGTTGAAAAGAGGATACATAAGAGAAAATTTTGGTCTTTTGGGCCACAAAACAATGCAAAATCTATGGACTACGAAACCTCCAAAAATGTGAAGAAAAAAGATTCATTTGGGTCGGCATTTCAGACTTCAGTGTTTTGGGGGTGTGAAGTTTTTAGAGTGGGAAACCTCTGAAACACCAAAATAGGACTTAGCCTAATTTTGAAGGGGAAACTCTTTCCAAAATTTTGGACTGTGAAAGTTTGACACTTCTAGCGTCGAAAGGAAAAAAAACAAGGTTTTAGGGTTTAGAGCTTGAAAACGAGCCCTAAATTGAGTTTGACCATGAACTCGAGGCTAAGGGGTCTAAGGGGACAACCCTGCAACCCAAAAGTAGGACAAAACAAAAGATACAAACCAAACCCTAGTGAAAAAATTGCTAAAATTAAAAAGACCTAAACAAGACTAAAACCTAAAACCAAAAAGATAGAGAGGGAAGCGAAGAAGCCTACCTCAAACATGTCGAAGGACTAGAAGACCAAAGACACACAAACTAGCCAAAAAGTTGAAGACTAGGGCAATGCGCATACACAAAAGCTCTGAAATTGATCGTTAGAAAAAAAATGCAAGTGAAGAAAACAAGTGCTTCTCTGCCTTATATAGGCAACCAACGGGGGTGACGTTAGCTACCACCGCTAGTCGGTCTTTCTATCTTTCAGGGGTCTCAGACCTCCGAATGGCCGAAATGCTGAAAGGCCAATTCCCTTTCAGGAATTAGACTTTTGGTGTTTTGGACCTTCAAAAGTTTGAATTCCCGACAATGTGTTAGTTCTAAGGAAAATGGGATGTTCGGCCTTTCGGCCCTTTCGCACATAGGGGATTTTGAAAGTGCAAAACAAGACAAAAAAAATAAATAGGGAGACTGACAAGAAAAAAACTCAAAGAAACAAGCTAAAAGAGGGGGGGGGGGCCTTTATCCAAGTGACTGAAAAAGGAGAGCGTGGTTGTGGAGCCACAACAAATAGCCCCAACAAAAGAAAAGGGAAAAAATATTGAGTATCCCAAAGCCATTCCACCATGAAACAATCTCATCTCATGGTGAGCCAGACACAAAACCCTTCAGCCATAGTGATTCTCCCACCATCATCAAGATTGAAAAAATCTTCACATCCGCATCTAGTGTGTGTATATACGTGTTCAAAATTTTCCAGAAATTGTTGACTATGAGTTTCTCAGATCCTCAACCAATCATCATCAAACCTTCACCCACAGGTCTGAATTTAGCCAAAAGTCATTTTAACCTTGCTCTACTACCAGGTAGGCATTTATAGCCCTGGTAGAGGTTGCTAAAGTCACCCTTCCCTTCCTATAGATGAGCTTTGTTTGAAGTTTTAAACTTCTCTAAAGGGCTCTTAGACTCAACATGTGTCAAATTGAAACTAAGTTTCTCGTATCATTGTATTCTAAATAATTCATTTCTTCTTTTGTTCAAGCTTTGGTGTTTTTGATGAGTTGAGGCAATGATTAGGTTGTGTTTCCTTTGTATTTGCATTCCTTCTTTCTATTTTTATCATTTTTTTTGTAAACTTGGGTAGCGCTTAGACTCTGCTACCCAATTATTTGAGCTTTCCTCTTTGTTGACCGTGTCTTTATGCCTTCCTCATTTTTTCTTTCTTTCTCTTTTCTTTTAGTTTGTGTTCAAGGTGGGAGAGGGTTTTGACTTTTGATCTCCTTCACAACCATGGGCATTACTTGATTCTGATTGGAATCCTATCCAAAAGACTCTTGGTCTAGGATACTTTTAGATGTGCGTTCATGTCGAGGATGGTTTTCTCTAAAAAATCTATTTGAAAATTCTGAGAGGAAAACACCTCACTTTTAACCTTTGTATCTGGCTCATTGTATGAAAAAATTAAATCAAAAGGGTTTGACAAAGGAAGACCCTCACCTTTTTCCCAGACTACCTGGTGTAGAACATTAAGCTCAAAGACACTTGCCCCCTAAAAGACACAAACTGGCAGACCCAAAGAAAGGACACAAAAGACAAGAACCCAAGCTAAAAGAATATACAAGAAAGATCAAGGTCCATTCAGACCTGAAGTAATACTTGAGAAACTAGTCATTGATGGGCAATGGGACTAGCTCCCCGTTGAGGGAACTAATTCTCAAAGTGTTCTCTCCTATAATTTTTGCAATCTGGAAAGGGCCTATCCACAGACATTGGAATTTAGTGTGGCTGCCTGGTTTTCCTTTCACTTTATCCCACATCAAAACTAGATCATAAATCCTAAAGGTTTTTATTGTTTCTCTTTTGTCAAACCAATGCTTGAAGATAGCTTGATGTTTGGCCTCATGCTTTAAAGCCATTATTCTCTTTTCCTCTAGATCCAACAAGTTCATGAGGTGAATTTGCACCCGATCCCCACCTTCGACGTATTGATTGATGAATCTCAGAATTGGTATTTTTAGGTTCATAGGAAAAATGGGTTGCGGGCCATTGACCAATTGGTAGGGGGTGTGTGTGTGAGTTATGGACCTGCAACACAACACTTCAATAGGACATTGCATCAATTGTTAGGAGAATTAAGTAAGAAAATCAAAGAAATCAATAATTGAAATCATCTTATTGCTCTCTAGTTAGCACAAGTGTGAAAATGGTGTAAATAGCTCTCAGATCTAACCCTAAACAATGACAATGCAATGCTAAAATGAGAGATTCAAAGGAAATATGCAAGAATGAAGCTTAAATCTAGAAAATGCATCACAATTAGCCATTAGATCATGAATTCGTTTACTAGAAGCCAAATTGAGATGTTTTCTAATTAAGTAGAGCATATGAAATGGACATGAAAGCATAAAAGCATGAAAACAACTATCAAAATCAAAGAGTTTAAGAATTCTAAAATCCAAGCATTAGGAAGAAGTTCTAAAATCCAAAACCTTGAGAAGCTCCAAAATCTAAGTATTAAGAAGAGACATTAAGAAGAAGGAATGAGCCTTTGAGAATTTTCTTTTATAGAATTTAGGAGGATTTGAACGGTTAGGATGCATCCATGAGGAGTGGTTGACATGCATCTTGGCTTGATCTATGATCCATGTGATTTCCTCTTAATGATTCAAAGTGTGTTTGTTGTGTTTGTTGTGTTTGTTGAATTAAGAGGGATTTATCATTTTATTTTAATTAATTACTCTAGCCATGAATTTGGTGGGATTGAGTCAATTAATTGGGCATAGAGTTAATCAACTTGATTTAGCTTGATACCTTGATGATAAATGGTTGAATTTGGGATTGAATTAATTTTATTGAATTTTAAGAATTATGTCAACAATCGAAGATCAGATTAACATAATTAAGGTATTATTCTAAACTAGGAAAAATAGGCCTTAGGTTCTATTATCCCAATTTTAGGTGATTACATTTGCCCCTCTTTGAATTGCTTTGCGAACAGCACAGGGATTCAAAGAAAATTTGATTTAAAGTATGATTCAGTGAAACTGACAGATTTAGGAGATTTAGAGAGCAGTGAGAACTGCTCTGAGCTCAAGTGCTTTAGAGAGCAATGAGGACCACTCTGAAGGATTTAGAGAGTAGTAAAGAGAACCACTCTAAATTTGAGAACTTTGAACTTGATCGAATGAAATCGTACTTGATTAGAAACTATCAATTCTAAACTTGATTGGACGAGAATTGACTATATCGATTCCGAGCTTGATTGAATGAAAACCGATAAGAGATTCTAAAAAAAAAAATTATGTTGAATTTGGTTTTTAGTAACTGATCTTGCTAACAAATAATCAATTTGATTTGAAGCGATGAAATTGATCAATGTCGTAAAGATTAACAACATCGACTTGATTGATGAAAATTGTCATGCCCCTAGTGTTAAAGAATTTGATTCAAAGAATTTGGATTTTAGTATGATTATGCCCCCTCGAGACCGAAATTGGAACAAATTTGAATAAAATCATTGTATTCAAGCATTTAGAAAGAATTGCGGTGATTAAAATGAATTTGGATCAAGCCTAGATCATTTAAGAATTGTTATCAAGCAATTTAGATTGATTTTAGTGTTAAAGAAACACTATTTTCACCAAGTTTTACCAAGAAAACTAGATAGTTGACCAAGTTTGACTAATGTTTAAGCAATATCATGGCATAGAAATTTGATACTTTAGTGAGACAATCACTTTTTATAGCTTCTGGCAAGCTTCCTGTGCTTTAATTACACTTTGTTTAGCCTTTATTAAGTGCATTTAACTAAACTTTGACTTTTGTTGACCAAGAATTTGAGTAAATTCATCTCTAAACTGATTTACCATGTTAACAACATCATTCCTGCTCATTTTGCCCCTTTTTTACTGCAATTTGACCATAGTTGACTTCTAAATTCTAAAGGTTGACTTTTCTTTGTAACTCTATTTTGACTGCATTTTATTGATATAGGGCATCTATTTTGATTTCAGTCCTGATATTGAGCCTTTTTGATGTCTTATCAATAATGTCCCTTAGGGTTCTGAAGCTCCCAGGAGGCTTAAATAGGTCAAAAAGTCCATTTTGACTATTCATTTTTACTTTTTACCTTTGATTTTCATGGAGCTCTAAGAGAAGATGGTGTACCCCATGGAGAAGCACTATTTTGAGATGGCCAGGCGACATGACCAACCGCCACGCTATGCATCGCCTGTGAGTACTCGATAACGCTCCTTGTCAAATTTGAATTTTTGAATTTCATGAATTTTAAAGCAATTTATAACCAATTATATTCCTAATTGCATCCCATATACGGGATCACAAGTGGTCAATCCCACGTCGCACCCTATTCTTCACCATATCCTAGATCGCATCTAGGATTTCCAGGATTGCACCCCGTAGGGTCACATCCAGTTAAATTTAACCACATTCAAAGCAATTTGTCCTTTCATCGCATTAGGTTAAAATAGGGTTGCATTCGGTTTCCAGATTGCTTCCCATATTTCTAATCGCATCTGGGATTTCTTGGATCGCATCCCATTTTAAGGTCACATCCTAGGTTTCTTGGATCGTATCCGGGATTTCAGAATTATTTTTTATTTTCTAAATTTTTAGCCAAGTGTACTTATCTGTTTGATCCTTTTGAATAATTTTTTGTCAATTTTCTTTTATCTAACACTGACATGGTGCCCCTATTTTCTATTATACAGATTGATTTTGAGATGATAGCTTTTAGATGCCCTTGGCCTACCCAGGTCTTAGAGTTGCATCGATAGATCTCCGTAGAGGACCAGTGTGTCATTACGTGATGTGGTCTATGGAGTTTAGTTGATTTACACAACATTTGGGTAAATCGTGGCCTCTTGACAGCACTGGCAGAGTGATGGAACTCAGAGCACAACACCTTCCACCTTCCTAGTGGTGAGATGATTGTGACTTCAGATGACATTTGGTGGATCCTACATTCTCCACTAATGGGGACCCAAGTAGAGTACGAGGCGTCGAGTCCTATTGTGATGGTTGATGCTCGACGTGTCTTTCAAGATGACACCATAGCTAGGATTTATCTAAGTTGGGACCACATGGTGGCCAACTATGTGCCACTTCCTATCTACCTGGCTAGAATTATTGGTGGTCTTATGATGTCTGACTAGGGTCAGCATGAGTTTATGTGTGGTTGTCCGCATGTGATCGAGTAGATGATTCAGTCACCTGGTCATTATGCATGGGGGAGTTTCATCCTTGCCCATTTGTATAGGGATCTCCACGAGATAGTCTATCAGCATTTGAATACTATGACAGTGGGCATTTTGGTTCTCTAGGTCTGGGCATGGGAGCATATCCCCATCACACGGCCCATAGTTGATAGGCATCACGATGCTAGTTTTCCTTATATATATATATATATATATATATATATATATATATATATATATATATATATATATATATATATATATATATATATATATATATATATATATATATATATATATATATATATATATATATATATATATATATATATATATATATATATATATATATATATATATATATATATATATATATTCAGGTCCTATTTAGCATCCCCATCTAGGCAAGTTGGAGTACTGGCGCAGCCTCCTTGATGATGTTACAGATGTTGTCTGGTAGTCATATGTGGATTGTGAGAGATGGCCCTTAGATGTCAGACATATATCATTTTTCTATCAGAGTAGGTATCTTGTCAGCCACACCAGGTATATTGTGGAGCATTTTTTGATTAACCATGTACATAGGTAGTACGAAAGGCTACAGAGTGTGTCACAGGAGATGGCCACTTATGCCTACATTATAGACGAGGAGGCCCAATGAGGACCCACGTTGATTTATGAGACAGCCGTGCACTTGATGCAAGAGCCAGATGCATGGAGGGGCTAAAGGCTCACCCTAACCAGATCCACCCTACTCAACAACACGTAGAAGAAACAACAACACAATGAGAGAGAGAATGCAAATCACCTTTCATATATTATTCTTCAAATTGATTCATACATGTCAGGCTATAAGGCCTTCCCAATTTTGTCCAGTTATTATAGTCAAGTACAGAAGTCCTCAAACATGCCAGGATCTATAGATCATGTCTAATCTTCTATCTTCTATCTAAAAAATTCCTCCCTAAACTCTAACCAAACAACCACATTTATACAAGAGGCTACCGAACTAAGTCATCCTTCAAATCCACAATCAACAGAAGGGACGACTAGATCTAGGTCCACATGCTTCCCAATGATGGATACCAACATTAAATTTGCAACCCAAATTAAATGCACAAGTCAGCCTCAATAGAAACTCAAAAGAAACCCGTTGGTAAGCAAAGTCAACCAAGCACCAGACAAGCATCACCGAGCACCAAGGAAATCATCGAGTTCTAGAGAGATAACAGACCAACACTGACGAACAAAGGAAATTGAGCAACACCAAACCAACACAATCAAAGTAGGAACCGAGTAACATAAACAAACTCAAATATGTTTTTGGTGACATAGGATTGCCAAGGACCTAAGATGCTCCTACATCAAACACCTGTGGTTATTTGAAATGATTCTCTGAATCATTGAATAGGTATGATCTAAGCTACATCCAACTCATATTGTGAAATCCATGAACTATCTTCAATCAATCTATTCTTCCATTTTACCAGATATTTCATATACTATTTTCCTCTTGTACTTCTACCAATTCTTTGCTCCAAAATATAATCAATTCCTTATGTCTGCTTCTTAGGATATCCCATTGAGACTATGATCTCTTCATTAGGTTCATGATACTCATACAAATCAGAAATGTTGAATATAGGTGAAATATCCATGTCATCAGGTAACTCAACTTCATACGCATTTCCATTGTCAAATTTTCTTAGAATCTTGCAAGGTCCAAACTTCTTCATCTTCAGCTTCCCATATGTTCCAATAGGAAATCTTCCTTTCTTCAAATGAATCATCACTTCATCACTGACATCAAAAGTCTTATGTCTCCTTGATCTGTTAGCTTTGGCTTTGTATTTTTTATTATTCTTTTCCAACTTAAGTTTCACATCTTTATGTAATGTCTTCATGTACTGAGCAAATTTTACTTCTTCAGCACTTCTCTTTCTTTCATCAACAATGTCTCTCAAATCTGATATATCTCTCGGTTGTATGCCATTTATAATCTCAAAAGGTTTTTTTCCAGTACTCCTATTCACTGAATTATTATATGCAAACTCTACTTATGCCAACACAGAATCCCAATTACTTGGTGTGTCTCCAACTAAACATCTCAAAAGATTTCCCAAACTTGTGTTCACAACTTTTGTCTTTCCATCAGTTTGTGGGTGAAATGTAGAACTATATTTCAACTTGGTACCTAACTTCCTCCAAAGAGTCTTCCAAAAGTATCCAACAAATTTACTGTCTCGGTCAAAGATAATACTCCTCAGTAATCCATGCAATCTAACAATTTCCTTAAAGAAAAGATCTGCTACATGTATTGCATCTAATGTCTTTCTGCAAGGTATAAAATGTGTCATCTTAGAAAATCTATCCACAACAACAAATATAGAATCATTACCTCTTACTGTCTTTGGTAAGCCAAGAACAAAATCCATACTGATGTCAATCCAAGGTTTCTTAGGAACAGCAATTGGTGTATACAATCCATTGTTCTGACTCACTCCTTTTGCAACTTGACAAACTCTACAACTTTTCACAAATTTTTGAACATATTTATACAACTATGGCCAAAAGTATTTCTCCTTAAGTAGATTCAATGTCTTATCAATTCCAAAATGTCCAGCCAAACTACTACTATGTTTCTCTTTTATCAAATTAGTTCTCATTGGTCCTCTCGATATACACAACTGAATACCTTTAAACAACATACCTTCTTGAATAAAATATTCTTCTCATTTAGTACTCGGTTGATCTTGAATAGGTGCTTTGCACTTTCTCCATAGCTTATAAAAATTAGGATCAACTTCATAAGAATCTCTCATCTCATCAAAAACAAGAACTTGAATTTTCATCTCAGTCATCAAAGATCTCCTTCTACTCAATGCATCAGCAACTCTGTTAGTGACTCCACTCTTATGTTTTATCACAAATGTATAACTTTGCAAGTACTCAACCCATTTTATATGTCTCTAATTCAACTTATTCTTACTACCCAAATACTGTAAAGCCTTATGATCAATATATAACACAAATTCACTTGACATCAAATAATGTCTCCATTTCTTCAGGACTTGAACTATAGCATAGAATTCTTGATCATACACAGAATATTTTCTCCTTACATCATTCAACTTTTCACTAAAGAAAGAAACAATTTTACCTTCTTGACTCAACATAGCTCCAATTGCACTACCACTTGCATCAAATTTCACTTTAAATACCTTATTGAAATTAGGAAATGCCAAAACAGGCAATTCAGCAACCTTCTGCTTCAGAGTCTCAAAACTTTTATTAGCTCCATGTATCCACTTGAATTCTCTTTTGTCTCCTCTCATAGTCTCAGTCATAGCATTACAAATTGAACTGAAATTCCTAATGAACTTTCGGTAAAGACTTGCCAAACCATGAAATGATCTTACCTCACTAGCATTCTCAAGTGTAGGCCAATTCAAAATAGCTTCAACCTTTTCAAGGTCCATTTTCAAACCATCAACTGAAATCACAAATCCCGAATACACAATCTCTTCTTTCATGAATGAACACTTTTTCATATTTATCAGCAACTTTTCTTCTTTCAATCTCTACAAAACTTGTCTAATATGCAACAAATGTTCTCTAGTCTTACAGAACATCAGAATATCATCAAGATATACAATCACAAACTTACCCAAGAATTTATTCAAAAATTCATTCATCAATCTCATAAAAGTACTCGATGCATTAGTTAAACCAAAAGGCATAACCAACCACTCATACAAACCTTCTTTTTTCTTGAAAGCAGTCTTCCATTCATCATCTTCTCTGATTCTAATCTGATGATACCCACTTTTCAAATCAATCTTAGTAAAATACTTTGCTCCAATCAAACTATCCATTATATCATCCATTCTCAGTATAGGAAACCTATACTTCACTATTATCTTGTTGATTGCTCTAGAATCAGTACACATTCTCCATTCTCCATCTTCTTAGGTGCCAATATAGCAGGTACTACACAAGGACTCAAACTTTCTTTGATCAAACCTTTCTCCAACAATTCTTGAATCTGTCGGTTCAATTCCTGATTCTCGGTAGGTGTCAACCGATGAGGTGCCTTATTCGGTAAACTAGCTCCAAGGATTAGATCCATACAATGAGCAATGCTTCTTTTTAGTGGCAAACCATCAAGTACATTATTAGAAATGATATCTATGTACTTGGTGAGTAACTTTTCAATCTCCTCAGGAACACTATCCTTTGTTTTCTTACTCAGTTTGTTAGGAATCACAGTAAAACATACATCATTTCTCTTTAAATCCTTAACAAAATTTCTTCCTTTCATCAAGAAAACTTTCACAGATGTGCAAACATTACTAACAGGTTCTTCCATCAAAGCTAACAATATTTATCTTCTACCATCAGCCAAAATAGTATACTTATGCAATCTCCCATCATATATAGCATGTATATCATATTCACAAGGTCTACCCAAAAAAATAAGACAACAGTCCATAGGCATGATATCACATAACACCTTATGACAGTATTTTCCAATTTTCAAATTCACATAACATTGTTCACTTACCAAGAGTGTATGCTCATCTTTGATCCATGAAATCTGATAGGGCTTCGGATGTTCTAACCTTTTCAACTACAACTTTGTGACCATCTCCTCAGATGCCAAATTCTTCAATGAATACCGGATCAATGATTACCTTCCAAACTTTGTCAGAAACTCTACATCTAGTCTCGAATAGACTTTTCCTTACCGGATCTTCCTTTTTACCTTCATTCCAAAGTGCTCTCCTTACCATCAAGTTATTTTCCTTCTCAGGTTGATTCATTGACTCTTCTTGCACCAAAGTATTCCTACAATTACCAGCCTTCTTACTTGCATGTGTACACTCAAATGATTTATGTCCTTCTTCTCCACAACTGTAACAAGTTCCTCAAAAACCACCTCTATTATAACCACCTCAGTAGTTACTACCTCTACCTCTAGATTAAATTTCACCTTTCCACTCAGTCTTGCCTTTATCTAGATTTGTCTTTTCTATTTCAGATCTATTATTTTCACCATGAGATCTACCTCTTCCTCTAGGGAATCTACCACCTCTACCTCTTTGTCTTTTCTCATGTCTTTTCTTCAATTTCTCCTCGGCTTTCAAAGAAAATTGAAAAGCTTCTTCAATTTTCTCTAATTTAACCATACTAATTTCTTCTTGGATGGAAACTCTCAAACCATTAAGGTATCTAGAAATTATTTCCACACCATCTTCATCATGTCCAGATCTGATATCTAATCTATAGAATTCCTCATTATATTATTTTACCAAGCTATCTTTCTGCATCAAACTTTTCATTCGCCTAACTAGGTTAATCTGATAATCATAAGGTAAGAACTTTCCTTTCAATTTATTCACCATTTTATTCCATACCTTGATTTTTTCTTTGCCTTTCCTCTTTCTATCCAATTGCAAATGTTCCCACCATAAGGATGCATGAATTTTCAACTTGGTACTTGCAATTTTCACCTTCTTTTCCTTAGGTACATTTTCATACTCAAAGTACTTCTCCATCTTGGTGATCTAGTCCACCAATTCATCAGAATCCAATTTTCCACTATACTTAGGAGGATTGAAATGTGGTGTAGACTTCAAACTTTTCAAAGCCTTCAGGAATATTTTCTCACCCTGATCCATCACAGGTGCAGGTTCCACATTCACTTGTTCTTCCTCAACTTCATCATCACTAACATCTTCAAGATGTCTTCCTCTTCTCTAGGCTGTTTCAATAGCTTCTAATCTAGCAAAAAGTTGTCTCAACATGTCTACTAATCCTAGATCTGCATCTCACCTCCCACGAACCTTCTTCAAAACCCTCTGTAATTGCAAGTTAGATCGCAATCTGCTACCTTACAAAAATTCAACTACGGCTTCACAAGAAGGAACCTTCAAATCTAGATTTGCAAACCTAGATCTAGATCTCACCTTGGTCTGATACCACCTAACGTAAGAGCCTGATGCATGGAGGGGCCTAAGGCTCACCCTAACTAGATCCACCCTACTCAAAAACATGTGGAAGCAACAACAACATAGTGAGAGAGAGAATAGAGATCATCTTTCATATATTATTCTTCAAATTGATTCATACATGTCAGGCTATAAGGCCTTCTTAGTTTTGGCCAGATATTAAAATCAAGTATAGAAGTCCTCAAACATAGGAGGATCTACAAATCATCTCTAATCTTCTATCTTCTATCTAAAAACTTCCTCCATAAACTCTAACCAAACAACCACATTTATAAAAGAGGCTACCAAACTAAGTCAACCTTCAGATCCACAATCAACGGAAGGGATGACCAGATCTAGGTCCACATGCTTCCCAATGATGGATACCAACATTAAATCCATGACCCAAATTAAATGTATAGCTCAGCCTAAATAGAAACTCAAAAGAAACCTGTCAATAAGAAAAGCTAACCGAGTGCCAGACAAGGATCACCAAACACTAGAGAAATCACCGAGTGCTAGAGAGATAACCGACCAACACTAGCGAACAAAGGAAACTGAGCAACATCAAACCAACTCTGTCAAAGAAGGAACTGAGCAATACAAACAAACTCAAATATTTTTTTGCTAACATAGGATTGCCAAAGACCTGAGATGCTCCTGCATCAGCATTCTATCACACAAATGGCACGAGTAGACTAGGAGTACCACCCAGAGATTCTTTATGGGGGTATCATAGATGCTTATCATACACACTATACATAGCACCTCTATCCCAGGTTCACAGCTCCTAGTGAGGTCATTCCACATATCAAGGTTGCTTTAGACTATGATCATGTAGATTATGGTGGTGTTTGAGGCCAAGCCGCTAGAGGTGGAGATAGAGGCTAAGGCAGAGATAGGGCTTGGGGTTGAGATGAGGCTCACAGAGGTGGTAGAGATGGAGGCGATGGAGGAGATGGTGAGGGGGGTGGAGATGGTAGAGGTGGAGGGGGGAGGACATGGAAGGCCTCAGGAGGAGATGGTCGCTAATAGCGGCAAAGGATATTGAGAGTTACCCCTCCTCAAAGGGATACAGGACCACTGTTACATAGATATGAGCATGCTCAAAGATAGAGGGTAGCAAGAGGAGGGGAGGATTAGACATAGTAGCAAGAGGCACCCAGAGATCCTCCTCCAGGTGGAAATGGTGACTGACTGTCATGGTGTGAGTAGGAGAGGGTTGTGTTGTGACTAGAGATGGCCACCCTCCAATCATAGCTATCAAAGTGAGATGCATAGTTGGCTCATCTGAGAGCAGAGAGGGACACCCAAATATCCCAACTAAGAGAAGATAGAGATACATAGTTGAGGGTAGAGCGAGACAGATACACCCAAATGGCCACTCACTAGAGTCAGAGAGCCACCTACTATTTACTTTATATTGTGATGCAGTTCCTGCTACTTAGAGAGCTCCCTTATATTCTGTGATAGCAAAGTAGTTAGAGGTTACTATGCCTCCACCTCCTCCTAGTAGAGCAGATGTACCTCCTCCTCCTCCTCCCAATCCACCACGAGAGGATGAGGGGGCCAGTGAAGCTTAGCCATTTTTGTACTCTCATTTTTTAATCTCTGATATACTGTATCTTATTAATGACATAATGTATTTGTACCATTTTTTATTGATGTACTCTCTTATGTCCTTGAGACTATTTATTTGTTGATACATTGCCTCATGGTATACTTATACTTATTTTATTCATGCTCTGATATGCTGCTCTGATACTTTGATACTTTGTTATGGACATTTCTGATATTCTACTATGGTACTCTATCCTAATGATATATTGATGCTTTTGTTGATTTTGTCATGGATGTTTTATCTGATTTGATGTTTCTTTATATGGTGCCTTGGATTTCTGCACATGTGGGATATTTGATATTTGTCTTATGCTCTGTATATTGATGTGATTGTCATACTTGGTCATGATTAGATTAGGTGATGATAGAATGATGTCATGATGTATTTCACTTATATATGCTCATGTTTTTGTATTTTCAAATCTTTTATGAATGTATGGATGCAAACTTTATTTCATGTATAGATATGGATGCATGAGATGTATTGCGATGCGATGTATGGACATCTCATTTTTTTTATGTATGGATGATTATGGATGCATTATGAAAATGGTTTTTATGATATGAAATGGATTATGAATGCAAATGAATATCAGTGATTTATACTCAGCCATTTTAGTTTTAGTTTTTTGTGATTTCATGATGTACTTGGTCAAACATGGGAAGTGATTAATGTTTTTAGAATTTTTAGATCACATCAATGTTTTAGATAATTTTTCAGCTTATATCAATGTTTTAGATAGTTGGATCCACATATTCATGCTTATGAAACTTAAAATGAATGCAATTTTAAAATGAATTTCAATGCAACTAAAGACATGAAATGTATCTAAATGAACCTAATGCAAATTAATATGATATGCAACTCAAATGAACCTTAATGAAATTAATGAGTGAAATGCACCTAGACTAAGACACCTAGGATAGTCATTGTTTATTCAAAGCGGGTTGTTTGTCATCATAGAGCATTTGTAACAGGACCTCATTAGGATAGTACAATTTTGACTGATAGATTCAGCAATCCTGAAAATATGAATACATCTTTTTTATTCATCATGTTGAAAGATAACCTAAGCATTAAAGCACATATCTAGAATGTTTTTTTCGGTTACTTCATGTTTGATAAAAACTATTTTCTTTTCTGGTGCATAATGTGTAAATATATACCCGCAATGACCTTTCATTTTGTATTCATATCTTAGGGTATAATCTAATTTACCATGTACCTTACTAGGAAGTAGTTTATCATTGTTGTTTAAAATAGACATGAAATAGATCCAGCCTCACTAATTTTTTGATAAGAAATAGGTCGAGGTATACGTGGCATTCCAATTGTAATGGAGGCACTTATAGTAGACACCCATTCCCCATAATCACCTTAGATCATCAGATTTATCACCACAAACAGAAGACAAAGAAAATGTTATGCCCCCAGTCCTTGTTCCTCTTAGCCCATAGACATCATTGAGTTACTCAAGGAAACATAACAATCAAAATTTGATAATAAGAAAAATTTTGTTAGCCTTTTAACATGATCATTGTATTTGCTTAAAATAAACAGACAGTTGTGGTTATAGTGTTTAAAAACACTCTTGATTAATCTTGCAAACACATGCATAGGAACTATTATCAATCATCAATTCTTTTCTTCTTTCATCCATAAGTTTTTTACCTGTTTAGTGTTTAGAAACACTCTTTTCATCATGATGTTGTGTTTAAAAACACATTCAGGTCCAAGTATTGAGAAATACTATTTGGTTGGCATTTAAAAATATTGTTGTTTTCATAGTTTACCATCTATTGTGGACTAGGGTGGTATTGAAAAATATCATTGTTCATAGTTTATTGTCAATTGTGGACTCAATATCCTGCCAACAAATGTGATCTTAATCAATGCCCCTAGGGAAAATAGTTTACCTAGGACCCTAATGTGGACAAATTCCAGTCTTAGGAAGGCACCATTTTCTAATAGTTTACTTAGGATTTGGCACATCATGAAATTGACTGGAAGATATATACAAATTGAGATTTACATAAGCCAAATGTGCAAGCGTTGTCTTGATAGATAGAGTGTTGATTACAAGTAGTGCTTGTTTACCATGTTTTTACCACTTGGCCAAACTTTTTCTCCTCTTTTTTTTTATCATGGCACCTATTTACCAAGTTTTCACCAAGACACTTTTTCTCTTTTCCAATTTTTTTGTTCGTTTTTATTTTCTATTTTTTTTTGGACTCATCAAGGTGCCTATTTTCTAGGTTTTCACCGAGGTGATCATTTTTTCAGGACTTTTTCCATTGTTTTTTATTTTTTTAGGATCCATATTTGTTGTTTTTGAACTTTTTTCAGGAACTCTTTTCACTGTACAGGAGTCATCTTAAGAATGTCAAGCATAAAAACTTTTCATATGTAGAGTATTAATTGGATCTAGTAAAACATCTCCTTCAAGCGTAGCCAATTGATAGGCTCCTGATCCAAATGTTGTTGTAATGACAAAGGGACCCAACCAGTTGGGTTCAAATTTTCCCTTTTGTTCTTGATTGTGTTGATTCTTAAGATTTTCTCTTAGAACTAGATCTCCTATCTGAAAACTTCTTGGTTTCACTTTCTTGTTGTATCCTTTTGACATTCTCTTTTGATAAGCTTTAAGAGATCAAATGCATGTTGCCTCCGCTCATCTAGAAATTCAAGCTCTTGTAGTCTAGAGATTCTATAGTCCTCATTAGTAACTAGATGTTTCAATGATACCCTCAGTGATGGAATCTCTACTTCAACTAGTAATACCACTTCTGATCCATAAACTAGTGCAAAAGGAGTTGTACCAGTTGGTATTCTGATACTAGTTTTGTAAGCCCATAATGCTAGATTGATTCGTAAATGTCAGTCCCTTCCTAATTTGTTCACTATCCTATGCAAGATTTTTAAAATAGTTTTGTTTGATGCCTCGGCCTGTCTGTTACCTTGAGGGCAATAGATCAAGGAACATTGCTGAGTGATTTTGAATTGAAGACACAACTCATCTATGTCTTTTTTTTTTAATTGGCCCCCATTGTCAGTCACAATCAAGGAGGGTATTCCATAATGGAAGATGATATAATTAAAGATAAACATGGAAACTTATTTTCTAGTTGCATTAGACAATGGGACAGCCTCCACCCATTTTGTGAAATACTCAGTTGCAGTAATGATGTATTTGTGTTTGTTTGATGAATTATAATAAATTTGACCAACCAAATCAAAGGCCCATTACTGAAACAGCCAATGTGTTATGAAAGGAATTATCTCTCTAGATGTAGCATGTATCAGCATGATCTTTTCATCTTTAGTCTGATGGTCACCATTCACTTGATTTATAATAACTTGTGAATCTCCATAGATGTGTAATTCGATGATTTTCCATTCTATTTCAAGTTTGAGTCCATTCACAAGAGCTTCATACTCTGCTATGTTGTTGGTACATGGGAAAACCATCTTATAATCTTTTGGAATCTTGTACCCTTTTGGTGTAATGAATAAGCATCCAGCTCCTGATCCTTGATGTGTGAAGGAGCCATCAAAATACATTTTCCAGGGATGTTCTGTTAAGTGCATGATGGATTCATCTAGAAACACCACATTTAATGGCTTATCATCTATTAATGGTGTCTCTACAAGTTGATTAGCAATCACATGTCCTTTAATGGCTTTTCTATCCACATATTCAATGTCAAATTCACTTAAAATTAGGACCCACTTTGCTAGTCTTCCTATCAGCAATGCTTTATTTAACAGATATTTGAGTGCATCAATCTTAGCCATTAGCTTCACCTTGTGTGCCAACATGTAATGTCTCATCTTTTGGGATGAAAATACCACTTCTAATCATTCTTTCTCAATCATTGAATAGTTCAACTCAAATGTGACCAAAGTTCTATTGATATAGTATATAGCTCTTTCTTTCTTAGTTTCACCCTCCTGCGCAAGCAATAATCCTAATGATGTATTTGTAGCTGATATGTAGAGAAATAGAGGTTTTCCATAAATTGGTGCCATTAGGATTGGAGGATTCATCAGATATTTCTTGACTTGGGAAAAAATTTATTCACATTGCTCATCCCAAGTGAATGTAGTCCCTTTACGCATCAACTTTGTGAAAGGTTGTTCTTTATCCGCTAACTAAGATATGAATCTTCTTATGGATTGTATCTTGGCTTGTATCATCCTCATTTGACTAATGTTTCTAGGTGGTTGCATTTCAAGAATACCTTTGACCTTTGCTGGATCCACCTCAATCTCCTTTGTTGAGACTATGAATCCTAATAGTTTTCCAGATGATACACCAAATGCGCACTTCTTAGGATTAAGTCTTAATTGAAATTGTTCCATCATGTCAAAGATATTCCCTAGATCTTCTATATGTGTAGTCCTCATCTTTGACTTTTCCAATGTGTCATCTACATAGTCCTCCATGTTCTTATGCATCATGTCATGGAATATTGTGGTCATTGCTCTTTGATAAGTTCCACCTACATTTTTTAGACCAAATGGCATCACATTCCAAAAATATGTTCTCCGTGTGCATGTGAATGCGGTATTTTCTTGATCTTCAGGAGAAATTTTGATTTGATTATACCCATAAAATACATCCATTAATGAGTACATCTCATAGCCTATTAGTAAATCCACAATTATATCTATGTTGGGAAGTGGAAACTCATCTTTCAAAAAAGCCTTGTTTAGATCTCTAAAGTTTGTGCACACTCTTATGGATTTTTTTGCCTTAGAAAAAGGAACTATGTTTGAGATCCATTATGCATAATCAATAGCCCTAATGAATCTAGCTTTGAAAAGTTTTTCTAATTCTTCTTTTACTAGCAATGCCACATGTGGATTCATCTTTTTGACTTTTTTCTTTACTGGTTTTATGTCAGCTGAAATAGACAAGTGATGCATGGTCAAATTTTTCCAATCCAGGCATATCTAAGTAAGACCAAGAAAACTTGACCTTCTTTTCTTTGAATAAATCGATGAATTGGATCTTTTCATCTTTTGTCAATGACTAAGCAATGTGGACTAGCTGAGGAGCTTCTGTTGTTCCCAAATTAATGGGTTGTGTAGGTCCAATCAGAACTGAGGATCTTTCCTAAAAATGATCTAGGATGATATCAAGAATCCCATCCTTTGGCGCCTCTAGGAGGTTTTCACCATCAGATACGTCTTTTTCTCTTTTAGGATCTGATACTACCACTAGGTGGTTTTCACCATCAGATCTCTTGCTCTTTTTGTTTTTCATTTTGAGACTGAGAAACCTAATATCCTCCTCAGTCATATTTTCTCTCTTTACATTGGTGGAAGAAAGGAAAGATTCATAAGCATTTAGATAACAGGCTATGGAATAGTCATTATCAAAAGATAATAGGCTTGTGGTTGTAGGCTCATCCCAGTCTATCAATTCAGGGTATTTTAAGGATAAAGATTCAGTGGGTTCAAGAGATAGCACTACATTATTATCAATGTCATTAACTTGAAATATTTATTCTATTAATTTTTCTTCTAAATACATGTTAGGATTATTAGAGTCATGTTCGTTATTTTTAGAGTTCATGTTAATGTTGTGTGAATCTAACTCTAGTGGTCTAGCATTTATAACTCTCTCCTTCTTCAATCAAGATTCTAGGAGCAAATGTATGTATCACATCTATCTCTATATCCATGGTAGCATCAGAAAGGACATCCCATTCATATTCATGTGAGTCTACTTGACTATAATCTAAAACTCCCAAGAAGTGGGCAATAGTCATGGGTACTTCATCTTCTTCATTAGCATGGTTTTCTTCTTCTCACAATGGTTCTTATGGAGTTATCATTTTTGGTTCCTCATCAAAGTGGGGTGTATCAAAGATGGGAAGCCCTTTTTCTTGTTCTTCTTCAGGTTCTTTTGCTTGTTCTCTTTCTGGTTCTTTTCCAAGATTGGTACCAATTTTTGATAATGGGTCTCCTTGTAAGAGCAACAACCTCTCATAGGCAATAGGTTGTCCTTCTACCTCTTCTTCATCATCTGAGCCTCCTGATCTATCAAATATAGGACCCTTTTCTGCTATAGGATGTGATATTCCTTCCCTGAAGCCTAGTCTAGTCTTGTCTATAGGATTCAAAATCCATGTGTAGAGGTTCTACAAGTCCTTGTTTGTTTTTTCCCAAGGGTCTTTTTCCTTTGTACCCCATTTGTTTCATGATCTCATATCCATTTCCATACTTGTTTGGAGCTATCTCAACATGTTTGACATTTCCATCTTCTTATTTTTCTTTATAAAGCCACTGCAAGACATCTTTTTCTTCATTTTCTTCTTCAAGGGATACTTTTTCTTTGACCATTATGGTTCCTTCATGTATAGTTAGAGTGCTACCATTGGATGGTGTAAATTATGATGAAGGTATTCCTTGTATCCTAGGAGATATGGGAAGATCTGTTAGAGATATAATAGGATCCATCTTGTATTCACCCATACTTGTCTCTTGGATGTTGATCTTTTTATAAAAGCTTTTTAAGACCATTTCTTTGGATGTTTCTGCCTTATTAGAGCTTTCCTTGTTGTGAGAAACCATGCTTTCTATTTGTTTGAGATTATTGCAAGAATATGTGGTATTTTCTAGAATAGTCACCTCCACTCCATTATGAGGGAATTTTAGGCATTGATGGCAAGTAGAAGGCACAGCTTGCATTGAGTGTAGCCATGGCCTTCCAAGAAGAATATTGTATGCGAGTGATAGATCAAGAACTTGACATAGGACATATTTCTCCACTTGTTCCACTCAGATAGGTAAGACAACCAATCCTTTAGAAGATCTCTCTTCTTCATCCTAGGCCTTGATGGTCATCTTTCTTCTAGGATCAATTGCATGCTCTAAGAATCCCAATTGTCTCATCAATTTGTATGTGTAGATGTTCAAACTATTAGGAATGGGAACACTGAGAGGGGGGGGTGAATCAGTGTTCACTGTATTTTATCTTTTATCTTAATCTTTAAACTGAACTTAAATACTTAAGTACTGAAATGAAAATCTACATAAACATGAAACATGAAATCAACACATAACACCAATATGGTTATGGGAAAACCCAAATAGGTAAAAATCCTGGTGGGAATTGACACCCACTAATATTTTGTACTAGTGTTTTATGATCCTTGTTAGAAGATCCTTAACCTTGTTAGGAGTTGCTTTACAATGCAATAAGTACAGTGGACCTTTACAAGAGTCAAACCCTGTTAGGATTCTTTTACAATAAACCATGTTAGGGGTGTGGATGCACTATCCTAGATCTCACTGCTCAAGTGGTGAAGGCTACAACCTTCTAATCTCAGATACACACTATATCTATTGGATGAACTATCACTGTGACATTGCTTGTCAGATTAGTTCCTTTGATGTGTTAATGCTTTGACCTCTTACAAAGCTCTAATACATCTTATAATCTCTTCTCACTCTTTAGCTCTACTTATCACAACTCTATACCAACTTTCATACTTATTACAATGGGTGCATATCATATTTATATGCGCATACAAAACAAATAACTAGGTCGGCCCTTTAACTGATTACATACAATGCTGCCAATTGAATTGGCTCAAGCATGTTTACAAACAAAAATATTTACATGACAAAAACCTAATTACAATAGGTGCATAGCCTTTACAACATTAGAATATAACCGCAAATCAAAATGCTAACAGTCGGTTGCTTACTCTGTTCTTCTCTGGCACACACTGACTGTGTAACTTCAATTATCTATAACTTTTTCATACTTGCATATTTGATCATGCGCTCATATAATAAGCATGAATATAGTCTAACCAACTTATCTTCTAGGGTGCACACCATAACTCGGTCATATGCACGTGTGCTGATGCTCTAAGCTTTAGGTATTTAGTACACTGTCTGGTTTTCAACACTTAACTGATTTTTTATCTTCTCATCAAGTGCACTGACTCCAAACTATTGTATGAATTTGTTTCCATAATGACAACACTACACTAAGTCATATACACTAGTATGGCCAACTTTCCAAAAATCTCCCCCTTTGTCATTGATGGAAACAAAGGAATATGACCAAGTTGCTAACTGTTCCTTAATACAAAAAACTTTTGTCTTATATCTCCCTTATACATAACTTTCTATCTTATATATCCTTATACATATTTATACCATATTCTATAAATACTCCCCCTTTGACATTAATGACAAAGGTGCTTCAAAACTATATATACAACTACTTACTATGATAAAACATCTGGATATGCTATCTGCAGGTTTTGGATCTCCTTCTTCCAAAATGTGATCAGTGAATTCACAATTTGGAGATGGTTGCATAATGCATACTGTATCTTCTCCATCTTCTCCAAATCTATGCTAGGACCTTGATCATATTTCACCATGGTGGCATTGATCTCCTTGATATTCTGATTAAGTATGTCTAATGAGGGCGCAATAGCATTCCTTAGCCGAGTCTACCTAGCCCTTATCTTGGTCATCTCTTTTTCTGCCTTCTCAATCTTATCTATCTGTCCTTGGTAGAAATTATTACACATGTTCACATCAACAAATGGATCTTCCATTGATTTCCTTATGCTGTCTATCATGGCTTCTGGCTCTTGAATCTTCTTGTATAGATCACTAGTCAACTTGTCTTGGTTCATATAGTCAGCAATGATCTTTCTGCCCTTTGCTGCAAACTCCTTCAAGGATACTTGACCAGTCTTTAGTGAGCTTAGGTCAAGTGCAAAATTGCTAACTAATTCACTGAGCCTTTTCTTCAAATACTTCTCTTCTGCAACTAGGGATGTAGATTCTTCCAGGCTAGAGAAATTACTCTTGAACTAAGAAATGACTGTACTCACATCATCAATAGAGTGTACCTTGGACACTTTCTTGTCTGCTGGTAACAAGTTGTTCAAGATGTTCACTAACTCTACAAGGAGGGGATGCCTCATCACTTGTTTCTCCTTGGCCTTCTCCATAGCTAAGACGTTGAACTTAATCAAGTCTTCTTCTCCCCATGAATCCAAACTAGTTGTGTCAGGTGTCAAACTTGACAACAATGCTACTGAGGGAAGTGGAGTGATAGGAGTACTATCCATAACTTCTTCTTTTACCTTGATCACTTTAGCTGATGGTTCATTTCTCTCTACTTCTTTTTCTATTTCTTTTTTGTCCTTTTCTTCCATCTTTTCTTCTTCTATCTTTTCATATGTTATATCATCAATCAGTATTTCTTATTAATGAGTGTGAGGAGTGTTACTACACAAGTTATCAGCTTCTTGAGTGCTTACAAATGCCTCTTTAAACTTGTCTAGATCCATGTATGTGCCACCATAGTAACTTTCAAATTGTCAATAAAGATAGAATCATCCTTAGGTGTCTTTGTCATGGGCATAGTCTTCTCTACCTCTGTGGATATATTAAATATATGCATTGAATCATGTGGACCTGTAGATTGTACATTGATGGTCTCTGAATCTTTGGAAACCATTGTGGGTACTTGTGTTGGAGGCATTGTAGATGGATACATGTGCCTATTCATAAAGACCTTCTCAAAGGCTTTCTCTATTTCCTTTGCAACTAATTCATAGTTCTTGTCCATAATGTGCAAAGTCCTTGACTTAGTTCTAATATGTGGCTTCACCAAGTCTAACAACAATGATTTCTCTTGTAAGGAACATATTGGAAGGGTATCATCTAGAATATTTTCCCTTATCCTTAGATCTTCTTCAATAGCTTGTCTCTTTTGGAATTCTCAAATGTTCCATACATTATCAAGAATCATGGTCTTTAGTTCCAAGACTATCTTCTTGAACTTCAACTTGTGTTTGACAATCATTCTGTGTATCTCTGAGATGACCAATGCTGATCTCTTTCTTCCTCTTAGGCATTGCCTTATACTCAGGAGGAGTAGTAAGGTCAATGGTTTCCTTGGGTGCAGAAGGAGTAATATCAGTTTTACCCTTCTGATCATTAGATTTTTCTATCTTCATTTTGCAAACAATCAGCTAGTGCTCTCTCACACATAGGTTCTACTAGTCTCCAAAAGCTTAACTCCAAAGGTGCATACTCTAAGAGTGAGTATACCAGTTGCGCAGGGGGCTAGAGCTAAATTAGCTCCCCCTATGACCCTGAGGGCCATTCATCTAGATGTAGAGGGTGCGTCCACTGTAGATGCATCCAATACATACTCATCAACCTTGTCCTTCTTTGCTTCTGACCAAATCAAGCTCGCATCCTCTGAAGCTTTCACAAAATTGACTTCTCCTTCAGGATCCAAAACTGGTTCTTTAGGCTTTTTAGGGCTTTCTTGACCTTGCATCCTTGATCTGCAAAACTTTGAGATGTGTCCAACCTTGTTACAAGAGTGACAAGTGACTGGAGGCCTTATATTCCTTGGTGCATTGACATGAGTCACCATTTTACATTGTTTAGCTGAGTGACCATTATAGTTACATATCTGACATGTGACATTCTAAGAACTTCTTACATTTGACAGATTCTAATTTCTTTGATTATACTAAGTCATGTTCTTTTGACTTGTCTTGCAATTCATAGCTCTATGACAAAATCTATTTCATGAATAATGTAACCATTGAAAGGTCTTACCTCTGTACAGTTCCTTGCTATGTGTCCATGCTTGTTACATGCATAACAAGTGTTTTCTACTAGCTTGCACTCATTATTAGGTGGTTCAATATGATCCTTAGTCTAACTTCTAGTCTCCTTAGTATCTGAGGTTCCTTCTAGTGCTTTCATTCTTGCTTGCAAGTTGTCAATCTGATTTTGTGCTTCATTGTATCCAATGCAGCTAGTGTCTCCTTTAGCTCTTCTTGCATACAATTGAGATTCTATCAAATCAGAACTGGTGTGCAATTTATCAATGTGATTCTTTTCTTCTTTCAATTCAGATTCCAAGCTTTCTTTGTTGTTCCTTAGCTCCAAGATTTCCATGTTTGCTTGCCTCAATTCTTCATTCAGTTGAAGGTTCTCTTTGATCTATTCATCATAGACTTCTTGATTGTTAATCAACTTATCATCAAATTCTTCAACTTATTATTTCAAGGATGTATTCTCTTCATTCATCTCATTGACCATTATCCCTAGATCACTAGTAGAGCATTCTTTCAAATCCTTTCTTAGCCTTTTGATGACTAATTGAGCATCACTGAGTTTTTCCTTTAGTTCTTCAATTTTTCTTTCAGATCTGTCCAGGTCTTCAAGAGCAGCTTCAAGATTTCTTTTTAGATGTTTCATTTATGCTTTTTCCATGATCTCCTCAAGTGTTTAAACTTATTTTCTGAGGACTAGAGCTCTGATACCAATTGTTAGGAATGGTAACACTAAGAGGGGGGGTGAATCAGTGTTCACTGTATTTTATCTTTTATCTTAATCTTTAAACTGAACTTAAATACTTAAGTACTAAAATGAACATCTACATAAACATGAAACATGAAATCAACACATAACACCAATATGGTTACGGGGAAACCCAAATAGGTAAAAACCCTGATGGGAATTGACACCCACTAATATTATGTACTAGTGTTCTATGATCCTTGTTAGAAGATCCTTAACCTTGTTAGGAGTTTCTTTACAATGCAATAAGTACAGTGGACCTTGTCAAGGGTCAAACCCTATTAGGATTCTTTTACAATAAACCCTATTAGGGGTGTGGATGCACTATCCTAGAGCTCACTGCTCAAGTGGTGAAGGCTACAACCTTCTGATCTTAGATACACACTATATATGTTGAATGAATTATGTGACACTGCTTGTCAGATCAGTTCCTTTGATGCGCTGATGCTTTGACCTCTTGTAAAGCTCTAATACATCTTATAATATCTTTTCACTCTTCTTCTTTTCTTATCAACACTCTATATCAACTTTCATGCTAATTACAATGGGCGCATCTCATATTTATATGCGCATACAAAACAAATAACTAGGTCGGCCCTTTAATCGATTACATACAACGCTTCCAATTGAATTGGCTCAAGTGTGTTTGCAAACAAAAATATTTACATGTTGGTAACCTAATTACAATATGCGTATAGCCTTTAAAACATTATAATATAACTGCAAATCAAAATGCTAATAGTCAGCTTCTTACTCTGTTCTTCTCTGGCACACACTGACTGTGTAACTTCAACTGTCTATAACTTTGTCATAATTGCAAATCTGATCGTGCACTCATAGACTAAGCATGAATATATTCTAACCAACTTATCTTCTAGGGCACACACCATAACTTAGTTGTACACACATGTGTTGATGCTCTGAGCTTTAGGTACTCTGTACATTATCTGATCTTCAACACTTAACCGATTTTTGATCTTCTCATCAAGTGCGCGGACTCCAAACTATTGTATGACTTTGTTGCCATAATGACAACACTATACTAATTCATATAGACCAGTATGGTTAACTTTCCAACACAAACCAGTAACTCCATCTATCAAGACATGTTTGACTTGGTGTTTATGAATAAGGACTTCTAAATGTAGAGGTTGATTGTGTGGTTGGTTCAATGATTTATCATCCTGTTTAGAAAAAGATAGGTAGTGTGAGGAGTTCAAGTGACCAACCATAGCTTGGAATATATCCACATCTAGATCTTTTGGTACATTAGTGCTAAGTAGGGCTTGATCAAGAACTTCCCTATGACTAGGAGAAATTTTCAACAAATCTAGAATAGAGATTTAAGCGAGTGTTCTTTGCAACTGATCCACAAGATTAAACTTTGGAGGTAGTGTCGCTTGTTTAGACATTATTGTTATTATAGTTGGTGTGTTAGATGTTGAGACTCCTTTAAGAGTAAGATTTGCTTGACTCCTTGTTACAGCATTTGAAGACTCAGTTTTTTTTTTTACTCCTTTTAGAGTGATCATATTGATGGAATGTTTGCATGGTTCCACCATATGAATTACATTGTCATCATCAGTGTATGTATAGTTAATTTTGTTACTCTTGGAAGACTCTCCTTTTTCATAGCTAGGTAATGGAGTTTGAAATTTCTTATGGTCATTATTTGTGTGATGTCCATCTACCTTGACTTTGCCTTCTTCAATCAGGTCTTGAATAACATGTCTTAACTTCATACAGTTGTTGGTTTTGTGTCCTTTATTGCGATGGAAATCACAATAATTGTTATCATTCCACCACTTGGGTTTTACTTATGGTTCCCAAGGTTTGGAATCAAGAATTGTAATGATTTTTTAATCCAAAAGTGACTTTAAGACCACTTCCAAGGTGTCTCCCAATGGTGTGAATATTCTCTTAGGTCTTGTTTCCCATGGCTCAGTTCGAGTAGGAGGTTTATTGAAACTTTTTTTACCCATTGGTGTCATAGTGGTATTCAGATTCTTGCTTGCTTTAAGACTTGGTGTGAGATTGAAGACATCTGATTTAGGTTTTGGATTAGGAGTATCAACAACTCCATCATTGACCACATGTTTGTTCTTGTTTTTGTATTTTTACTTATCCTTGGTGGGGTAGTACTTGTCTTTGTTTTCCTTGTTGATAGTAATGTCACCTTTCTTGATCAAGCCCTCCTCCTTCTTGATAGAACTATCTATCATTTTATCAAAACTTGGTGGTCCTTGTAATTGTATTTGAAAATTCATTTCAGGAACCAAGTTATTAATGAAGATGTCCATTTTTTCATTTTTAGGTATCTTCCTAGCACATCGTGCAAATATTTTTCTCCATCATTGTAGGAAATTCAAGAATGATTCTCACATTTTTTTTTTGGTATTGCATAGATCCAACATCGTTATTGTGTGCTCGATGTTGTAGGAGTATTGTTGCATTAATTTTTGCACTAGTTCATCAAATATCTTGATTCCTATGGGTAATTTGGAGAACCAATCCATACCCTTCCCACCTAGGCTTCGTGGAAATAATCTCATAAGGTATGTTTGCTCATGCATGAACTCCATACTAGTTGTGAAAAACTCCCTCACATGATCTTGAGGGTCATAATTTCCAATGTATTTGTCATATTTTGGAATTGTAATATTCTTAGGAAATGGAATCATCTTTAGTCCCTTGTCAAAAGGGAAAGGACATATGTGCTCTAGAGAGTATTGTTTTGCTGGAAAGGACATATGTGCTCTTTCTTGAGCTCTTTGATCTCATTTTGCATGGCAAGCAACTATCTTGTCAAAATGGATATGGGACTGAGATCTTCTTTTTGTTTAAGTTGATTCACATCATAGTCTTTTGGTAGTTTCACTCCTTGAGAATCAAGTTCTAGGAAGTATTTCTCCTTGTTTTCTTCCAAATTTCTCTCAAGGATTTTATGGAATTATTTTCTATTTATAGCTCTTTGGTATTCTCTTTCAGTGGGTTCTTCATCATCTAAATCATATTGTACTTCTTCTTGTTGAGTTTCTTCTTGATTGTTTTGGTCATTTTGTTCATTTTTTCTATCTAGTCTTTCATTCCAACAGAATTCTTCTTGATTGGTCATGTTTGTATCTTTGGATGTTGTTGTATATGTAGTACTTGGTGTTGTTCCAAATAGGGGTTAAGTCTTGAAGTCTCTCCTTTCTCGAATGTGAGAAATGGTACTTCATTTGAGAATGGGTTACTTTCAAAATGATAAGATTTGTGCCTTGTGTTAACCGTGAAAACGTGATTAAGGAATTAATAAGAGTCTTGTGTCCAAGTGGGTCTGAATGTTTGCAATGTCTAATTGTGAATCCAAGGATGCAAGAGTGGTTTTGAAATTTTTTTATGGATCCAACATCAAAGGGTGTCAAAGTGCCCTGATCGTTAGTTAGGAACCAAAAGTGTAAGTGGGTTTGATAATGTGGAAGTTTCGGCATCAAAGGGTGTCAAAGTGCCATGTTTATGAGCTGGGAACTTGATTATAACTAATAGGATAGACTAACTCCACAATTGGACAATGCAAATTTGGACCATGTAAGGTAGCAAGACTTTTCAAAAATAACTCTTTCAAGTTATCAGATGGATGTGTTTTGACGATAAAATCTTACTATTGGGCCAAATGGGTATCTAAAAATGTAAAAACTTTGATTCTCAAAAGTACGAAAGTGCTCATTATTCCAGGTGTGATCTTTTACAGGTGACTGACAAACTTTTTGGACCCCAGATGTGATCCGAGAAATATGGGATGCAACTCAGAAAATGCAATAGTTACCATATGCGATCCGAGAAATGGTGTAGATACCAGATGTGATCCTAGTTTGAACATATGCGATCTGGAATACAGGATGCGATCTGGGAACCCGGGATGTAATTCAATGATGGCAGGAAATTTTTAGTTTTAGTGAATATTTGGAAAATGGGTCATATCTGTCAGATTCTAGTGACTTGTAGGTTTTTGTAGGTGCTTGTAAATGCTCTATGTTTGTTCATTTGGGGGGAATTATCTAAATTTGTACTTAGAACACACCAAGTAATCATTTTAATCAGACACACCTAACCTGCCTTATGCTAAGTAGAGATTGAAACCATTTGTTCACTAACTTAGGAACACACTCAAAGACTCCTCAGAATATGGCAGTCCAATAACATGCAATGATATTGGAGGCCATATTAGCTAAGTGGTAACGTCGATGAGAGCTCGATATGGTGAATGTCTTGGGACAATTACTATTTGCCTCGCACAAGTGATAACAACCTTTCAGGGGTGGTCCAGGTAGCATCTAACATAAGGCTTTTAATGAAGGAATCCATTCACAACCATCTCCCATAGTCCCACAAGTAGGATTTAGACAATAAGCCCTATAGGAACTTCAAAGTGTTAAGTCTCGCAAGCAAGATTCAAGCAACTCTACTCCACACAAATTCCAAGTCTGTCATTGGGACTGATCATCAATCTCCCAAAACAATATAGATCATGTCTTCTGAGGCTTTCACCTCAAGGAAGCATCAAATTTTATAGTGGGGTGGAAGAGTCAGCTTAAGACTTGTCCCCACTTGGGTCATTCCCAGGAGATTTTTTCCTCAATTGGCAGGCCCTCTAAAGGTGTACAATAAAGAAATTGGATAAGTGATAATGATCTCTAGATTTTTTATTCTCCTTGAAGGAGAAGAGCATAATCTCCTAACTCACATCAAAGATCTCAAACACATCATGCAAGTTAAATCCAAATACTCCAATTTGATACCAAATTGCAAGCTAATTTTTGAGTTTCTGATTTTCCCTCAAGGGGAAAAGAGCATAATCCTCTGATTAGTTTACAACTTGACCTCAAATTGTGTTAATTTCCTAAAAAAAAACAAGCATGAAGTTTTAGTTTTTCTCTTTTAGGCAACCTGCAAGACAAGCATTAGTAGTCTTTATTTAATTTTTGTCTTGGACAATTGACCTGCAAACCACTGTTAAGCTGTTTAGATCAAGCAAAAACACAACATTCACCCATTAGCTTGTTAGAAATCCCAAATTTATAAACCTTCAAAAGATAATGCTCTAAAAGAAAGTAGATGTGCCATTTTAAGATTTGGATTTCTGATTCTCCTTGAAGGAGAAGAGCATAATCTCCTAACTCAAATTAAAAATCTAAGACATATTATGCAAGTTCTAGCTTCATTTCCCAATTTAAACTCAAATTGTAATTCAATTTTTGAGTTTCTGATTCTCCCTCAAGGGGAAAAGAGCATAATCCTCTAATTGATTTACAATATGAAATTAGATTGTATTTAAGTGCCTAAAAACAAAAGCATTAAGTCTAGTTGATCTTTTAAGGCAATCTACAAGAAATTGTTAGTAGTTTAATCATTTGGGTCTCTATCCTTCATCCTGCAAACCATAGTTAAACTGCTAAAAACTACAAAAACCAACAATCCAATTTATCAGGGGTCATAAAATTTAAGAAATCAAGAAAAGTTCCTAGATGTGATCCTAAAATCAACCAGATGTGACCCTATTTCCTAAGTATGACCCTATTATCTAGATGTGACCCAAATCACTAGATGTGATACCTTTTCCAGATGTGATTCAAAAATCCCAGGTGTGATCCAGGAAATTTAGGGTGTGACTGTTCTTCCCAAATGCGATCCCTGGTAGAAAAAGACACAGTGAAAATTAGTAGAAAAAGCTAGAAAAATATGGAATCTAGGGCTTGGCCCCATGATGGGCACCAGAAATGTGTGTGTGTGAGTCATGGACCTAAAACATAACACTTCAATAGGACATTACATCAATTGTTAGGATAATTAAGTAAGAAAATCAAAGAAATCAACAATTGAAATCATCATATTGCTCTCTAGTTAGCACAAGTGTGAAAAGGGTGTAAATAGCTCTCAAATCTAACCCTAAACAGTGACAATGCAATGCTAAAATGAGAGATTCAAAGGAAATATGCAAGAATGAAGCTTAAATCTATAAAATGCATCACAATCAGCCATTAGATCATGAATTCATTTACTATAAGCCCAATTGAGATGTTTTCTAATTAACTAGAGCATATGAAATGGACATGAAAGCATAAAAGCATGAAAACAACCACCAAAATCAAAGAGTTTAGGAATTCTAAAATCCAAGCATTAGGAAGAAGTTATAAAATCTAAAACCTTGAGAAGCTCCAAAATCCAAGTATTAAGAAGAGACATTAAGAAGAAGTGAGCCTTTGAGAATTCTCTTTTATAGAAGTTAGGAGGATTTGAACAGTTGGGATGCATCCATGAGGAGTGGTTGAGATGCATCTTGGCTTGATCCATGATCCATGTGATTGCCTCTTAATGATTCAAAGTGTGTTTGTTGTGTTTGTTGAATTAAGAGGGATTTATCATTTTCTTTTAATTAATTCTCTAGCCATGAATTTGGTGGGATCGAATTAATTAATTGGGCCTAGAGTTAATCAACTTGATTTAGCTTGATACCTTGATGATAAATGCTTGAATTTGTGATTGAATTGATTTTATTGAATTTTAAGAATTATGTCAACAATCAAAGATCAAATTAACATAATTAAGTTATTATTCTAGGAAAATAGGGCCTTAGGTTCTATTAGCCTGATTTTAGGTGATTACAGGGGGAAGTCCCTAAAGCATTCTTGATTCTCACCTAGTCAATCCATAGGGTGTATTTTAACTAAGTGTGCCAATCCCGAGGGTTATCATCTAAAAGGTGTTTGATTATTATTTTTAAGTTCTTATTTTTTGATTCGGTAACCCCATTCCCTTGTGTATAATAGTTGGATGAAAAGTTGAGGATTACCTGATTTTTGAAGGCCCATTGAATGATGGATGCAGATGAAAAATAGGGGGCATTGTCACATACAAAAAAGAAAGGCATACCAAACCATGTGATAATGAACTCCTTTAAGAACTTGGTTACCACCTCTGTAGTGCAATTTCTCAGAACTTGTGCCTATGTCCATCACATGCAGTAGTCAATTGTGGTCAATATGTACCTATGTCATGCAAAAGAAGGAGGGTTAATCATTCCTATGAAATCTAGCCCCCATTGGGTGAATGGACGTACCTCATAAACTAGTTGTAAGGGCATCACCAGATGTCTCTCATGAACAATGCTAATTTGACAAACATGACATGAATGCATGTGCTCATGCGTATCTTTTAACAAGGTCAGCTAGTAATAACCAGATCTCAATATCTGATGGGTCATGGCTTCATCTGACCCATGTCCTATGCCATACTTTTCGTGAAACTCTATGTGAACTTGCTCAAATTTTTTCCAATCTAAACAATGCAGGTAGAGACCATCGTAATTGTGCTTGTAGAGCTTTGCATTTTTTAGCATATAAGAGCCACTTTTATTCCTTAGGGATCTCCTCTAGGAACCATTCAATCCTTTTGAGAAGTGGTTTTGGAGTAGGTAGTAGACTATATCTTGATACCACACATTGGTGACTATCCCTTCATTGGTGTACACTTGGCACACTAAACCTTGTTTTGTTTCTGCCATCATTTTGGTGAGGCCTTGACCTCTCACTAACTTCATTGGCTGAATTTTGATGTCAAAATATTGTAGTATAGCCATCCATTTCCCTCTTCATTCTCCCAGCTCATTTTTCATTAACAAGGATTTGACATCTAGATAGAGAATAATAGCAATGACCTTACTTCTGAGGAAGTAATGTATGAACTTCTTGATAGCGTTAACTAATGCGAAAGATTGTTTGTTGAGATTGGGGTACTTGAGTTCAGTATTTTTCAAATGACATCTCATGAAAGCTATCGGCCTTTCATCTTCCCCTTCTTTCCTTTGGGTAAGGATTCCCACAAATGAGTGTTCTGATGCGAAAGACTAGACCTTGAACAATAGAAGGTAGTCAGGGTTGACTAGAACCAAAGCAGTAGCGATGGACATCTTAATCTCTTCAAAGGCCTCTTTAGTAGGAGTGTTCCATTAAATCTTTGCATCTTTCTTCAACATGTCATTTAATGGATGCACTATCTTCTCAAACCCACTGATGAACTTCCTAACGAAGTTGATCTTTCTGAAGAAATATTTTAGCTCATTTCAGTTATTTGGGGGAACCAATTTGAGGATAGCCTTGACTCTTTCAGGATCGATTGAAATGTCTATTTCAGATATGATGTGTTCAAGGAGTTTGCCTTAGGTTACCCCGAAGATGCACTTCTTGGGATTTAGTGAAATTTTGTAACGTCTACATCTCTTCAACACCTTATTCAAATCTTCAATGTGGTCCATGTGGTTTCTGGAGAATACCATGAGGTCATCCATATATATAATGATATACTTATTAACAAGGCCTTTAAATACTTTGTCCATAGCCCACTAGAAATTTGCTCCTACTTTGATCAAACCAAATGACATATGGCGGTAAGCAAACATTCCCCACTTCATCATGAATTTTGTCTTCAGATAGTCCTCTTCCTTTACCATAACTTGATTGTACCTAGAGTAACCATCAAGAAAAGACTTCATTTGTGATTCATTTACCACTTGTATCACTTCATCGAGGGGTGGCAATGGGTAATTATCCTTTTGAGAAGACCTGTTCAAATTCTAGAAGTCCACACAGAGTTGAACCTCTCTTCTTTTCATTCTCACTAGGATGAGATTTGCTACCCAAGTCGAGTGTTAGCTAGGAAAGATAATCTTGGTGTCAAGAAACTTCTGTACTTCCTTCTGGATCACTGGCTCAATCATAGGGTTCATCATCCTCTACCTTTGGTGAAAAGGTTTAGCATCTAGGTTTAATGGGATGTTGTGTACAATGATGACAAGATCATAGGTTTTTAAGTCCTCGTAAATCCAAGCTATGACATCTTTGTACTAAGTGAGTAACTCTACCATCCACCTTTTTTCCTTGTCTATACTGATTTTCCCAATATGAACCTCGCTAGGTTCAAGTTGTATGACCAGATTGTAGAGCTTGTAGTCATCGCCTCCTACAACTAGTGTCTTCCTCTTTTCGTAAGCATATTCATCTTTGTCAAAAATTCTTTCCAAGGCTACCATTCCTTTTAGGATGGAGTTAGTCTTCAAATTTAAAATCCCTAAGTCATCTGATTCTTCAATATTATCTTCTTCTGCATCAAAGTTTTGTCTCTCAAAGACCCTGACACTCATGATGCATTCAAGTATCTGTTGGTCATCCTAGAATACTTGGAAGTTTGTGATATTATCTGGGATGACTGGCATAGCCACCAACTCGATGGAAATTGTTTTTAATTTTTGACTTCTCTAGGGGATGCAGGGAACTTGCTGACACTGCCAAAGCATCAACGATAGTATTCTTTCTTCTTGGGACACTCTGGATATTAAATGCCTCAAATTCCTTGATCAAATCCCATACACAGTTACGGTATGAGGTCAATCACTTATCAATGCATGAATACTATCTTTGGATCTACCTGACTACTAACTGTGAGTCTCCTTTTATGACTAAGGCCTTTACCTTCTTTTCATGTGCCATGAGGAGACCTTGCACTAGTGCCTCGTATTCAAAAACCTTGTTGGTGCAGTAGAACAATAGCCTATAACAAGCATAGTATGAACCACCTCAGGGATTGACCAACTCTATCCTAGCCCCTACTCCTTATTTACATTTGTAGCCATCAAACCTGAGTTTCTATACAGGGTGACTCTTGTGAGAAAAGGGCTTAGCTTGGGGTTCCAATGCAGCCTTTTGTGGGTGTATGCTAATTTGGGGTTCTGTGGGGGTTTCTGGTGGTAACAATTTTTCTATGGTTGGTACCTCCATGTTCTCGGCTCCCAGGCTCTCCCTTGCGGAGAGAGGTACCCATTTCATCTCTTGTTTCACCTTTGCATCATGCCATACTTCATGATATGGGGGCTGGAAACCATCATCAAAGGAGCTCCATTCCTCTTGCATACGGCATTCTATTGTGGGGACCTGGGTTTGTTCACAACAAGAAGGCTACTTATCTCCTGAGTGTATTTTTGTCCCTTTTTCAAGTTCAGACATGTAGGACATTTGGTTCATTACTTGGATTATCGCACTTTGGCAATCTTGGCATTCAAACTCTGAATGACTCGCTTGGTATAGATGATAATATCTTGGTAACATCAGTATGTTTGGATCAGCATCCTAGCCAAGATGTTTCATGTTCTTCATCATATTTCCTACAAAATCCATGAGGATCTCCTTAGGGATTTGAGTATGCACCAAACCTTGTACAGGGCTATCATTGGAATTTTCTTCTTCCTTGATGTGAAATGTAAAAATCCTATCGAATCGATACACCCCCAGATTAGCTTGTGAGAATAGGACTTCATTTGGGGCATTGTATTCAATTATCATCTATTTGAGTTTGGGTTCAACATCAATCTTGATTTGGTTATTGATTCCCTTCCAAGGTAGCCAAAATTGAGTGAAATCTATGGAGAACCAACCTCTTAAGGACTTGGCCCATTCCCTACTAAGTAACATGCCATATGTTTCTAGGATGTCCACCACATGTATGTCTATGCAATCATGGATCCTGGGGTCAGTGGTTAACTATATGCATGAATCTTTCAGGACTCCAATGACTTTGACCTCTATTTTATCAAGTTCGATCACAAGCCTATTGGTTGGTTGAGGGTTCATCCCCAGCTTTTGGCATATGGATAATGGCATGATGTTACATGAAGCACCTAAGTCAATCAAACAATTGTGTAAGTTTTTTCCAAATATCTTGAGGCTAAGAAAAAATGGGGGTACTTCTACTTGATCTTTGAACATAGTTGGCATCACCTCGACTCTATTGACATTTGATGAATTTCTCACGTTGCTACCAGATGGAACTAATTTGGAATGATCTAGGGATCTCATGAGGGCTTCTCTCTATGGGGGACAACTTTGCAGCATGTTGTACATTGACATATTATCTTTAACTCTCTTTAATTCCTCTAGTGCACTGCACTTTTTGGTGGCCCAAATTGGATTCTTCAGCATGGTGGGCTAGTATTGTGCGATCGGGGCAATGGTTGCACTAGGACCCCTAGGAGGTGTAGGGTTATTGTTAGCCCATGGTTCTAGTGGAGTGGGCTTCATTCCTAGGGGAATACCATCAATTAGAGGTTCTCTCCCACTTCTCATATTATAATTTCTTCTATTGTTATTTTGAAAGGCATGGATCTCAGAGTACTTAGGCTGACTTTGCTGATTGAATGAGAAAAAAAATTCCTCTTTAGTTGTGTTATCCGTAGGACCTCCATCTGTAACTACGTCATAAGAATCAAAGACCATGGCATTAAAACAAGTTTGAGATTTGTTGAGATCCTGACCTTGTTGATTATCAAATTCTCCCATGTATTCATTATCTGATTGATGCACATTGGGGGCTTGGGTGAAATTAACCTCAGATGAACTAAAGGCATTGGTGTTGTCAGTGGGTATACTACCATTTTTGGGATGTGTGTTCCATGGCCTATTAGTTCATTGTTGACCAAATAGTTTATCTTGAGAAGTATTCCCATAACCTCCATTGTTGTTGTTGTTGTAATTGCCATAATTACGATTCTGATTTTGAGGATAGGCGTTTGGGAAATCACCTAATTGCTGGTAGTTCCCTTGGCTTTGAGGTGGATTAAGCTTCATCCTAGTGATCTCTCTTGTCAGTTGAGATAAAGTCTTCTTTGTGGGATCCATCTCGCTTGCTAGAGCATTGTCAGGTTCATTCGGGGCACCAACCTTTTGCTCACATAGGACTACCTTATGTGCATCATATCCTAGATATGTGATGGCAAGTAGTGGGGCAGTGGTGTATGAGGTTGGCACCAGGTTAATTTTTGGGGTGTGATGCACCAGTGGTTGATTGTGTGTTACAAACAGACCAATCATGGCAGTGTTCCCCAAAGCGGGAGAAACACCATAGTTTTTGCCTGCTTGTGGATCCATTTGTTGTGTGAATGTAATGGCTTCATTGCACACCTTCTCCAAAGTATCTATGTCACCTAGGGGTAGCCTTTTCAAGAATATGGATGTTAGAGGATCCAGGGCCCTCAGGTATACTTGTATGGTAGCCCCTTCTGGTACGGTGTAAGGAGATTCCAATCTCTAGTACATCTTGTGGAAGTGGTGCTTGAACATGGCAATTGGTTCGTTATGGTATTTTCTCACCGAAATTAATTGGTGGTGAAGATTAGCCAAATCCACGTATAGCTTGAATTGGTTGAGGAATTTTATTTCAAATTCTCCCCATGTCAAGATAGATGCCCATGGCAAGTTCAAATATTATATGCGAACTCCCCCAATGTGCAGGGAAAAAGGTGGCACACAACGTCTCTCTTTGTGATTGCATAATTCCTTGAAGGCATGGATATGTTCTTCTATTATCTTGGATTCCCCATAGATGAAGCGTGGATAGAATTTTTTGGGGTTTTTGGGTAGCTCATGGAGTTGTCCTTGTATATCCAATGGAGAACTTTGAGAATTCACAAAAAAGGCCATTGGAGTTGGTTGTGGAGCAGCAACAAGCGGGGCAATGATGTGTAGAAACAGAGGAGGATTAAGTTGATGTTAAACATCCTCCCCTTGTTTTTCTTTATTGCTGTGATATTTTTGAACTTCTCTGAGTTCTAGGAATTCCCCTTTGTTTGGTGATGATCTGATGACTCGTTCAAACCTTTCAGGAGAGAATGATCCAATGTTATAGGGTTTCCCTTTCGAGGGCCCTCCTTCTAGTGCCACTTCTATTGAGTGTCATTTTTACATGAGACAATGGCTAGGAATTTACCTGAGCAAATTCCTCTCTTGGAAGAGTGATGTAGATCAATCTCAAGGTTCCTTCTAGGATGGGTCTCAACCACTTGGATAGCTCAACGGGAGATAAATGTGAATTTGTTCACAAGGAGGCCTTTGCTAGTTTGTTCTCGAGGGACTGCAAAACAAATCTTAAAACACCACAATATTTCTCTTTTTGGATTTTTTGAGTCTTTTAAATGAAAGCAAGTTTAATCTATTTGATCTAGTATAACTAATTTGCAAACAAAGTTAGGAGCAAGGTGACAAGAATTTGAAAGAAATTTTCTAAAAAGGAAGCAAATGGACATAAAATGATATTACGTTGTTTTGCGAATTATAGTACCAAGAAGATAAGGAAAACCCACAAAATAGAGATCTGAATAATCACAATCCCAGCTTAGCAGATGTAATCATCAATGAAATAAATGCAAATGTATGATAAGTCAAAATTCTCAGATCATGAAGCCACCACAGATGTACGCACATGTGAGACAAATTTATCTTAAAGCACCAAAAAGAGATATCTTCCCAATAATTCCTCACAACAAAGAAATGCAGCAAAGGTTAACACCATATTAAAAGAATCGCAGATCAGAATCACCATACAATCAATTGGCTCTTTGAAATAAATAAATGAGCAAAACACACATTCATGAAATTTGCAAAGATAGCAGAATAATCACACCATGATTAAAGCACCAATTGTATGTATTATATTGTAATAATAATCTGATCTTAATTACATTGATTTCATATAACTTATAGAGTTGTGCTCTCAATTTCAAAGATCACAAAAGTTTTTATTTCATGGCAAAGATCATGTAAAGAGGATTTATACAGTAAAATGAGATACATAATCCCATCTCTGTTAATTTGGGAATTATGGAAGGACAGAAACCATAGGATTTTTCAAGATAAAAGGATGAACATTGAGAGATTTTTGAACAAATTAGAGGCAAATATAGTAGAAATTACAAACAACAGAAATATGCTGGGACAATCAATGATGGAATTCTCACTAGAAGATAGCAACCAGAGAAAGAAGTGGTATGGTTTGAAAGTTCCTCCCTGGATTGGATCTAGCATTGACAATAAATCCTTATCAAGGGTGAACTATAAATGGAAACCATCAGTGCAAGGGTGGATTAAGTTGAACTTTGATGGGGCAGCCAGGGGAAACCCAGGGGTGGCGGGAATAGGGATATGTTTACATAATGCGAAAGGAAAGATTTTAGGAAGGATAGCAAAACCTATAGGAATAAAGACAAATAATGAAGCGGAAATAGAAGCTATAAGATTAGGTCTGGCATGGTGCACAAAATGGAGGCTTAAAAGAATTGCGATTGAAGGAGACTCAGCTATTATTATAAATGCAATAAGATAGGGTAGAACGCTAAACTAGAAACTAAATAGTGCTATTGAACAAATAATGGAATCACTTGAAGTTATAGGATATTATACAATGAATCACATTTATAGGGAGGGAAATACAGATGCAGATAAGTTAGCTAACCTAGGAGCTGATGAGCAAGAAATTGAAGAAATTCATGAGTGTTTGAAAGAAGAACACGGAAGGTGAAGAAAAATGATTTCAAAATAGGAAATCAAGATAAGATGTAAATAAATGAATATGAATTTAAAGGTAAACAAGTATAGATACATTTGGGAGTATAATATAAAATAGTATAAATACACACACACACATATATATTGCCCTCTTTCATAGCAGACTTCAAGATAGGGAATGTAAGAAGTTAACATCTCATTTAGTCAAAACAATCATCATATATTAGGGGCATGCCAACCTACAATGAAGTCTCATCGATCACAAAAATGATATTCTTTAAAATGAAAAATGTTATGACAAATTAAAAGGTTCCTAAAGTGCTCGTAAATTGCTTATCTTCATAATAATGAAATAATGCATAAAGCATGATTGTCAATGGAAATGGACTTAAATTGTAATGTTTTATATAGTAGACTAACTCATGGATTAAGATTTTGAAGTCCATAATTTCATCAATACCTAACCTAAACTAGCTTTAGAAGGATTGAATCATGAAAAGGATTAATTAACTGTAAATTAGGAGAATAGAGTTGGCTTGGTATCTATCTATTTTGCAGGTATACAAGAAAAGAATAACAAACCTAATGGGTAGAATTAAAGAAAAGGAGGTTCAAGAACTTATCAAAGCTAAGGCAAATACTCGAAGAGTGAGGATGAGAGAAAAATAACATGATTTTTCAAAAGCGTGGTTAAAGTTAAAGGAAGTCTCATTAGCTCTAAAGATAAGAGCAGGGTATATGTAATCTCAATCTAAATAAATGTACGACACAAGATGGGAATGCTCATTAGTTCTACATAAAAGAGCATTGTATTCAAAAGATTAATGAATATTTGTGTTCACTATCATGGAGGTATGCCTCCTTCAATCCGTATTAAAGAGGGAATGCCCTCTTCAACTTCGTCAAGTGGAGCTTTGTAATCCTACACTTGTAGGAACTATAAACTTGATATATTATTTTTGGACTAATGTCCCGGGCCAGCCTGGAGGTTTTCTTCCCCGTTCTTTCCTACCAGTGCCCGCACGAATGGAGGAAAATGTAAAAAGATAAATTTTAATAAATAAAATCAAGGCTTTGGCCGTTTACTGATCAAAAAAAAAAAGCTAGGGTTTCGGCTGTATAAAAACTCAAAAAGATATCTAAACTAGAGTTTACATGAAAGAAACTAAACCTAAAACAAGTTTAAACTACTCTTGCACAGAATTGAACCTCATGCATTACAATTTTGGAGTAGATTATGAAAAAAAATAACTCAAAAACAAAGCTTGAAACTCATGCATGTTCTTCATGAAACTTGTGGTTTTGTCCTTTATTCATCATTGTAGCTCTCCTCTGTGGACCCAACTCAAAGACACCCTTAAATCATGCAGAAACTACCCCATGGAAGTGATCCTTCTGACTAAAAAAGCAAGTTGGAGAAGACTAGAGTTAATGGCGGTGATGCCCCAAAAATTTTGGATCCCAACCATTACCCCGAAAAAATGAATTTCAAGAAATGACTAAGTGTGGAAACAACTTATCCTCAAATTTCAAACTTTTGGAGGCCGAAAATCCTACAAGGTCGAAATGCCAAAAATCTTGGTCTTCAAAAATGGCTAAGTGCGAAAAAATGCTTTTTTCTCCATACAAAATTTGGCTAAGTCAAAACTGGGTGCTTATTGGCTAGGAATGATTTCTAGATGAGCTTTGCAGAATTTGTCAACAATCTCTTACACCTCTTCAAAATCAGCCATTTTAACCTCTTTAAGGCATTTTTTTTTCTTCTCTCGAAAGGTGAGTAACTCATCTACAAACCCCCTTATTTCCTCTTCTCGAGATACCATTTTCTTTATTTCTTACTTTTGATAGAATATTTGCTAAAGATCTTCTTTAGTACTAACTTTGCTGAAGATATCTAGATATTGGCCTATGATAACATTTATGGGATTCATTGTCTGCTCATCATCCTCATCATATAGGTCGAGGTCTAAACCCTCAAAAAACTTATGCATCTCCTCAACCTAGAGTAGACCTTCATCTCTCTTCTTATTCATTTTCTTCAATGCCTTCTCAAAAATGGTAAGGGCGCTAGTAATATCTTGGATCCATTCTTTAAAATTATCCAACTCTGACCCATCGTATACTTTGACCAAAAATTGGAAGTGCTTCTTCCTTATTATCATGAGGTCTTCTAGATCCTTCTGTCACTTCAAGATTTTCTCCTCTAGACCATCTTCCTCACCTATAATCTCAACCAAATATGTTATTCCTTGAAGGATACCCCTGAAGGGCCTCAAAATATTTCTAAGAGAAGCCTTTGCAAACTCCTCAAAATTGACCTTCCAATATGTACATGCATGAATAAAAGAATGTGGGATACCTGTCGGCACTTCTATCACACCCCTTTTCTCCAAAATAGCCTATAATGAGGCCTTTACAATTATTAGGGTCAATGGGACCCATTGTTTTAAGAATAAATTTCTTTATTACTTCATTTTGTTCCATCAATGCCTTTATATTTTCTTCATCCTTGTCCATGAACCCTAGAGCATGCTTCAGTCCTAGCGTAGCCAGAGTTTTACTTCCTTCTCTAGTTGGCTCTCCTAGGTCTACCTCTTCCAGCACATAATCATCTAGGGTAATTTCTACCATATTAACATTCATTGTAGGGACAGCCACCTGAGCCTTCCACCTACTCGCCTGATCTTGTGTTACATATGAGAGGTTCCTTTCCCAGGCACTAGATCCTGCTTGGTGGAATGCTTGTCCCAGAACCACCATATTGGTATCATCTTCATCAGTGTATACCCTTACCCTTGGTTGTATTTCCTTGGTAAACCAAGTGGGCTTTGAGAAGGCACTGATGGGCTCATATAGTGCGACTAGACTTGAGGTAGTAGCCCTATGATTTCTTTCCATATCCTCATGACTCTCCTCCTCTCCTCCTTCTATTCTATTTTCTTCCTTTATGTTCTATTCCTCATCCACCTTTATTTTTTCTTCCTCTCCAACCTATCTTTCTAACCCGGCTTGTGTTAGGAATGAGAACACTGAGGGGGGGGAATCAGTGTTCACTATATTTAATCTTTTTACTTTACTTTTGAAACTTAAATTGATTTCTTAAGTACCAAAATAAACTTCAATGTAAACAAGATAAACAGTCACAACACATAACACCAATATGGTTACGAGGAAACCCAAATAGGTAAAAACCCCAGTGGGAATTGACACCCACTAAGAATTGCACTAGTGTCTTATGATCCTTGTTAGAAGATTTGCAACCCTGTTAGGAGATGTTCTTTACAATGCTTTTAGTACAGTGACCTTGTCAAGGGTCAAACCCTATTAGGAGTCTTTTACAATAACCCTGTTAGGGGTGGGGACACACTATCCTAGAGCTCACTGCTCAAGTGGTGAAGGCTACAACCTTCTGATCTTAGATACACACTATATTTTTTGGATGAACTAGAGCTGTGATAGTGTTTGTCTGATCAGTTCCTTTGATGTGTTGATGCTTTAACCTCTTGTAAAGCTCTAATACATCTTAACTACTCTTTGCATACTTCTGCTCTTCTTGTCTCATCTCTATATTAACTTCCATACATTATTACAAAGGCACATCTAATATTTATATGCACTACCAAAACAATTAACTAGGTTGGCCTATAACTGATTACATACAATGCTTCTAAGTGAATTGGCTCAAGCGTGTTTATAAACAAAGATGTGTACATGTCTACAACCTAATTGCATTAGGTGCATAGCCTTTACAAAATAATATTATAACCGCTAATCAAAATAGTAACAGTCAGTTTCATACTCTGTTCTATTCTGGCGTTCACTGGTTGTACCTCTTCAACTATTTGTATCTTCATCATACTGTCACATCTAATCTTGTGCTCTTAGACTAAGCATGATTACAAACTTACCATATTAACTTCAAGGGTGCATACCATAACTTGGTCATACGCACATGCGATGATGCTCTCATCTAGTAGTGCTCTACTAACTGTCCAGTCTTCTATACTTAGCCATATTCTAACCTTATGATAATGTGCGCTGACTCCAAAACTCTTTATGACTTTGTTGCCATAATGAAAACACTAAATCTAGTCATATACAATAGTATAGTCAACTTGCCAACAATCTCCCCCTTTGTCATTAATGGCAACAAAGGAATATGAAGTTACTAATTGTACCCTTATACAAACTCTTTCTAACTTATATCTCCCTTTATACTCTGTACTATGTTACTCCATATTCTATATATAATAATCCCCCTTTGAAATTAATGACAAAGGTGCTCAAAAAGTGTATCTACAAGTACTTACAATGTTAGGACATCTAGATATACTATCTACAAATTTTTGATCTCTTGTTTCCAAAATTCTATCAGTGCATTGACAATCTGTAGATGGGCACATATGGCATATTATAGCTTCTTCATCTTCTCCAAGTCTATACTCGGACCTTGATCATATGTCACCATAGTGGCATCAATCTCCTTGATGTTCTGATTGAGTATATCTAGAGAGGGTGCAAGAGCATTCCTGAGATGTGTTTGCCTTGCCCTTATTTTAGACATCTCCTTTTATGACTTTTCTATCTTGTCTATTTGCCCTTGGTTTACATTATTGCACATGTTCACATTGGTGGAGGGATCTTCCACTGATTTCCTTACATTGTCTATCATTTCTTCTGCCTCCTGGATTTTCTTGAAGTGATCATTAGTCAACTTATCCTGGTTCATAAAATTTGCAATGATCTTCCTTCCCTTGGCTATGAACTCCTTCAAGGATTCTTGACCAATCTTCAATGAACTGAGGTCAAGTGCAAATTTTCCTACTAGTTCATTCAATCTTTTCTTCATGTATTTCTCTTCTGCAGCTCGAGATGCAGATTCTTCCAAGCTAGAAAATTTTTCTTTGAATTTTGTCAGTATAGTACTGACATCATCAACTAAATGTACCTTAGACACTTTCTTGTCTAAAGGTAGAAAGTTGTTTAGCATTTTGATTAATTCAAAAAATGGAGGGTTCCTCATCACTTTCTTCTCTTTTTCTTTCTCCGTGGCTAGGACACTAATTTTAATCAGGTCTTCTTCTCCCCAAGAGTCTAATTTTGAGGTGTCTTGTGTCAAACTTGTCAACAATGATGCTGAGGGTAAGGGTGTGATAGGAGTGTTATCTATCACTTCTTTCTTCATCTTCATATATATCTCAATAGATGGCTCATCTGTTGGTTCACTTCCTTTTACCTCTTCTTCTCCTTTCTCCTTTTCTTCTTTTTCTGTCTCTTTTTCTTCTTCTTTACCTGTTAGCTCTTCTATTATTAATCCTTCTTGTACCTTGGGTGAATTGTCACCACATAGAGTTTCAACCTATTGTGTGCTCACAAAGGCTTCTTCAAACTTATCCAAGTCATTGTCTATGGCCGCCATTGCAATCTCTACATTATCAATAATGATAGTGTTATCTTTTTGTGTCTTAGTCATGGGCATAGACTTTACTACCTCTGTAGGTGTTACCATTGTAGGCACTAGATCCTAAGGACCTATTACTGGTGCATTTGTGGTCTTTTCCACCTTGGATTCCTCTGAGTGAACTTGTTTTGTGGGCATGATAGGTGGATACATATGTCTTTTCAGGAAAACTTTTTCAAAAGCTTTCTCAGTCTCTTTGGCTACCAACTCAAAGTTCTTATCCATTATGTGTAGTGTTCTCAGTTTTGTTCTTAGGTGTGGCTTCACTAGATATAACAATAATTTTTTCTCTGGTAAAGAACACGTGGGGAGGCTTTCATCTAGAATCTTTTCCCCTATTCTAAGATCTTCTTCAATAGCCTATTTCTTCAAGGATTCCAAGATACTCAAAACACTATCTGAAATGATGGTCTTAAGTTAAAAGACTGCCTTCTTGAACTTAATCATATGTTTTATGATCATGCCATGAATCTCTGATTTGTCAATTTCACTATACTTCTCATAAAACTTTCCTATCTGATCTATCATGCCTTCATCAACAATCCTTGTTCTCAAGACTTCTAAACTAGGTCTGAAACCTACCTCTGGAGGTGCTTGAGCATTTTTCTTACTTCTAGTTGCTTGCGAGGATGGGTGACTTGTGTTGGTTTCCTTCTTCCTCTTGGTAATTTCCTTATACTCAGGAGGTGATGTTAGATCAATTGTCTCTTTGGGCGCATGAGGGATAACATCAGATTTATCATGTTTATCCTTTGGATATTCAATTTTCTCAGTCTTGACTTTCTTTAGTTTGGGATCATCTTTCTTAGCATCCACTATGGATGCACTCTCAATCTCCAATGTTATCTTTTGTTCTCTTGCTTTGTCTAGGTCTTCTTGTGTTACACCATGAATTCTAAATATCTCAAATGTAATCTTAGAGGCTTTCCTCTTAGTTATTGCACTATTCTGAACTACATCAACTTCCCTTGTCTTTTCTTCATAAGTACCCCACCTAGGTTCATTAGGGTCCTTAGGTGCCAAAAGTAGTACTTGTGCATATGCTTCCAAGATTGGTTCCTCAACCTCATATCCAAGTGGAAGGATCCACTTTTTTCTAGGTTCAACTGCTTCCATACATGTTATGTTAGTCTCTACCATAAAGAAATTGTTGTCTTTGTATTTCTCTACTATTCTTTCTAGTATCATGTACCTCATCTGCATTTTGATTCTAAATGTCTTCAATTCCAAATCCATGTAGTCCTTCAATGTACTCTCAGTAGATGCCTTAAGATATATTTGTGGCATTGTATGTAAACTCTTGTCTAAATACAAATCTATGATCTTTCCAAGTATGTGGAAGTACATGTAGATAATCAAAGACCCAAACCTGAATATTTTGGTCTTATCATGCTTGATGGCTTTAATATTATCTATCAATTATACATGCAAGATCTCACACAGATTGAACTCACCATTTTCTCTGACAAGTCTTATTGATGCAACAATAGTGGCCCCAGACACACTATTCACCCTATTGGTGTGCTGAAACCTATAACCTAATATCATAGACATCAATTTGATGTCTTTCTCATCTATAGGCTTAATTCTCATTCTACACCTATCACTTCTTGACCTAAATGCCTATTCTACTAGTTTTCTCACATCCTTGCATGCTGGAAGAATGGTGCCTGTCCTTGAAAGGCCTATCATTTCATGAATAAGGTCTCATGTGATTCTCACTAGCACTTCACCTATCCATAATAGGTGATCATGAATCCTACTGAGCAATATCTCGCTCCATTCAGACTCATAAAACTCGTATGCCATATCATATTCAACTATGGGATGGTTTTCTAGTTGTGCAAACTCATCTAGGAAATTTTTGTCTATTTTTATCATAGTTTCAATGTGCACTCTAATCCTATCAAGTCCAACTAGTTCTTTCTTGCAGTAAATGTATGCATGGATGTCTTCAACATACATAACTCCCATAGGGGTTTTTGAGAATGCACCTTCTAGGTCATCTAGGGTAGACTTAAAAGGGTGCCTCTTGAAAACATATATTTTCCTCTCCGCAACATCAAACACAACAGGTGTAGCCATAACTTTTTTTATCACTTCAAATTAGTTTTTAAGAACTTCTGAATTGTCACGATGGATTAGGGCTTTGCAATAGATCAATCACACTCCTTTGCTGCTAGATCAAGCTCCAATACTTCACAATTCAACTGCTAGGGCTTATGTGGTCTCCAATCACTGAAACTTGAATGCAATGAGTGATTTGTAAGTTTTCATAGATTATAAAGTGAATTTCCACCATTAATGCTTGCCGCGTAAACCAAAAATTGACTGAGAATTTCTAACTTCCATCCTGCAATCGATCAGATAGTGCACTCTTGCACATAGCATCATATTGTCTCCAATATGTTTAATCCAAAGGTGCATACTCTAAGGGTGAGTATACCAGTCGCACAGGGGTCTAGAGCTAAATTAGCTCCCCCTATGACCCTGAGGGTCATTCATCCATATGTAGAGGGTGCATCCACTTTAGATGCATCCAATACATACTCATTAACCTTATCCTTCTTTGCCTCTATCCAAATCAACCTCACATCTTCTGAAGCTTTCACAAACTTGACTTCTACTTCAGTGTCCAATATTGGTTCTTCTGGCTTTTAGGGCTTTCCTAACTTTGCATTCTTGATCTACAAAACTTTGAGATGTGTCCAATCTTGTTTCAAGAGTGAAAAATAACTGGAGGCCTTAAATTCCTCAGCGGATTGATATGGGTTACCATTTTACACTGTCTAGCTGAGTGACCATTATAATTACATATCTAACATGTAATACTCTGGGAACTTCTTATATTTGGCCGATTCTGATTTATCTGATTATGTTGAGTCTTGTTCTTCTGACTTATTCTACAATTCATAGCTCTATAACCAAATTTATTGCATGAATAACAATAACCATTGAAAGGTCTTACCTCTCTACATTTCCTTGTTATATGTCCATGCTTGTTGCATGCACAACAAGTTTGGTCTACTGGTTTGCGCTCATCTTTGGATGGTTCAACATTATCTTTAGTCTAATTTTTAGTTTCCTTCGCATCAATAGAGTCTTTTGGTGCTTTCATCCTTGCTCTCATGTCATCAATCTGATTTTGTGCTTCATTGAATCAAATACAGCTGGTATCTCCTTTAAGCTTCCGTGCATATTGTGTGTGTGAATTTTGTACCTAGCTATAGACACAACACTTCAATAAAACATTAGAGGTTAGCAAAAATAAAAATATGCAAATAAGAAAAATATAGCTAACCAGGTGATTTACTGCCTTCTAGTAGGTGCGAGTATGGTATTCTCATATTAGACCGAGATCAGTGACAATGCAACACCTAAACGAAGGATTTAAATGATGAAAGCAATAAAATATGAATGCAAATTAATCTTTTTTTATTTTATTTTTGATGCAATAAGATGAGAAAAATTGATAATAAACTAATCTAAATGGATTGAAATGATATGCAAATTAAGCTAAAAATAATATGAAATATGAAACTAGAATGAATTGAAAACAAGATTGATCTCACAAAACGTTGATTCGCAAGAAGCTTGATGATTCCTCTTATGTCAATTCACCAGAGTAAGTATGCAAATTCTGTGGATGATGTGTAAAGAGCTGAGCCTTGATTTTATAGAAATCCAGGGCTTGAGCATGCATGGAAAAAGTCATAAATCACTCTTGATGAACTCAGGTTGATTTTTTAGTTAACAAGAAATTAGAAATAGATAACTCATAAAATTATGCAAAATCATGCAAGAACAACTTTTAAACTCAAATCAGAAGTTTAGATCAACTTTGAACTCAAAATAGATGTTGAGTTTCGAAAAGATAACAACTTGAATTGATTTTCTAATTTAAAGTTTAACTACTCTTTGAATGTGCACAAATAATCATGAATTAATTAAATAAATAAAGTGATTTATCTTCAACTTAACTAATTTTAAATTTAAAAATAACTGATTTGTGGGTTAATCAATTATTTTAATCAAACTTTTATTCTAAACTATATTATTAAATTTGACAATTTAATTTAATCAATTAAATAAGAATTGAACTGATTATTTTTAGCAAATTTGATTTATTGTCAAATAAAAAAATATCAATTAGGAATAAATAGAATTAAATCTAATTAAATAATTAAGTGGGAGTATTAATCTAATTAATTAAATATTCAGAATATTCAATTAATCAAACTTTAGGATAAATAGGATTCATCGCCAAATAATAATTAAATTAAAGATAATTAGAATAAATAGGAATATTGCTAGGAATATTCCCCGATGCAGAATTTATGATAAAATCAATTAGGATTTTGATAATGTGCAGATGTGCCTTAGGTTAGGACTTCGATGTCAATTTCATTCGAATTGAAGATGAAGGAGGTTAATGAACCTATAGCCCATTTTTGGGGTATTACATTTTGCCCCTCTTTGAATCACTGTGCAAAGCGCAGTGGTTCAAAGAATAGTTTGTGTTTTGATATATATAAAAAACTAATTTGAAATATTAAAGATTGAAAGATATCGACCTAGACCCAAAATGACCAGGAATCAAGATGATGTTAGCTATATCAACAATGAACCGATGATTACGAAAAAGTGCCAAAATGCCTAATTTTGAACCTTATGATTGTGAAGAAGTGAGTGACCGATTCCAGACCTCAATATCCTTGTATGAATCATATTGGTATCACATCCTGAACCCATCAGTTACGAAGAACCAAGGAAATAACACTAATGAACCGATAGTTACGAAAAGCCAATACAATTTACAAGATAGATTTAGGATACCAGATGAATGTGATATGCCCCAAGAGATGATAGATTTGCCCCAAGCGATGAGGTATTAAGATGAATCAGCAACTAGATGTGGTTGTTGTTTTGATTACTGAGGAAAGATTGATTGACAGAATTGAGTTACAGACTTTGAATGATGTGCAATGCCATGCCCCCTTCAGGATTAAAATTGAAATCTAATAAGAAAAGTTAGCGTTTATATTTTAGAAGCATGTTAATTGATTTGAGAAGTGGTTATACATGTCTCGAAATGCATTCAGCATCGTTTAGAGGTCCTAGAGACCAAGTTTGACTAGGTTTGACCATGAGTTGACCATGGTTAACCAAGTTGAAATTTTGATATTTTGATGTAAGATAATTAGTTAAGTTGAATTCTGGATTTCTTTGATGATTGAAGGTTGATTATGCAACTAGTGAATAATATAAACGATCTCAGATTTTGATTTTGATCCCGAAAAAGAATTCTACTTGTTGTTTTGTTGGAGGAATCTTCATGTGAGATTCAGCTCTTATGATATGTTTTTAGCATTTTTGAAGAATTTTTTAAGCATTTAAGTTTAATTCAATAATTTGTGAGATCATGCAATCATGCAAATTGCAAAATGAAATGCAGAATGAAATGCAAACCTAGGACCTAGGACCTAGTCACTGATCATGTGTCAATTTGTTATCATCATTGAACTTTTTAGGTAACCGGATAAATTAATACAATGCCCACTAGTTATGAAACCATAGACATATGAATATCAATTTGTATGCGTAGGAATTAATACAACACCCACTAGTTAGGCAACCATGGACATATAAATATTGATTTTATTTTTAGAATCTTGCATTAGATATAAGCACCAAGGCACAAACGCCAAGATGACCTAAATATCATGTCCATTTTGATATAGAAATTTGTATAAGCATCAAAACATAGATGTCGTGATGACCTGAATATGCCTTGCATTACAAATACATCAAACAGTCAAGAGATCATTCTAAATCCAATGTGAATTACCCGTAGTGACCCTTTATCGTTCACATCCTTAGGTAAGATCACATTTCACAATAGGAGAAAGAACTCACTCAAAAAAGACAATAGTTAGATCAAACTTCCTTGAATTTTTTGGGTATCAATAGTCAAGGTACACATGGCCATCCAATTCGAGATAGAGGCTCTTACAGTCGAACACCATTTCAATCCATAATTTCCAAAGTTGTTAGACTTTCACATACAAGAAGAAAATAAAGAAAAGATTATGCCCACAGTCATCACTCTCTAAATCTTGTGAAGGACATCATTGAAGAGCTCGTGGGAATGAAATATGCAAAAATCTCAATGTGAATCTATAAGCATACAAGGAGATAAAAGCATGTAAAAAGCATAGATTGTTTTCAGTTTGTGTTTGATGTTTGATTGCGTTGTTGTAGATGCAAAATCCTTTCTGGAGACAAGACTGACTGACTGACTCAGATGAAGCTTCAAAGGACTCTGACTAGATATGATATGTCTAAGATACATTAGAGGCCATAGGATATGACTTTGATTGCCCCCAAGTTTAAACATTGATAGGATACAGATGCTTTAGCTCATTGGTGTACGAACTGACTTATTGAAAATAGGAATGCGGGAACAAACCAAGAGATATGTACAAACTAAAGTAAGATTGAAAGCTGGGAAAGACCAAGATTGCACTGATAGATGGAGCATTTTGAAACAAGTGGCACCCATTTGCCAGGTTTTCACCATCTTGGCAGAGATTCTATTTTTGCTACTAAGGTGCCTGTTTCCAGGTTTTCACCAAGGCACTTTTTCTTTTTCTCATTTTTTTTGTATTTTTACTTTTTCCAATTTTTTTGTACTTTTGATTTTTTTTATTTTTTTTTTGTGAATCATCAAGGCGTCCATTGCTAGGTTTTCACCAAGATGTTCATTTTTTTAGGACTTTTTCCAATTTTTAAGATTTTTTTCAAGACAATTTACCATACACTGAATGCCTTAGGCATAGAATTTCTTCAGATGGAGAATATTGATTGGTTCTCAGAGCTGTTCTCCTTCAGTCATTGAGAGTTGATAGGCACCAGAGCCAAAAGTAGCAGTGATAACAAAGGGACCCAGCCAGTTGGGTTTAAACTTCCCCTTACGTTCTCTATGTTATTGATTTTTAGGATTCTCTCTCAAGACTAGATCGCCAACCTGAAATTCTCTATGTCTGACTTTCATGTTGTAACCTCTAGAAATTCTCTTCCGATATACTCTGAGATGATCATACATTGCTTATCTGGGCTTATCTAGTAGTTCAAGTTCTTGCAACCTAGATACTATGTAGTCATCATCAGTTACTAGACTATGCATTCTGATTCTTAGTGATGGGATTTCAACCTCAATAGGTAGTACCGCTTTAGACCCATAAACTAAAGTGAAAGATGTAGCCCTAGTTGGCAGTTTGATACTTTTTCTATAGGCCCAAAGAGCTGGATCGATCATGAGATGCTAGTCTCTTCCTATTTTATTAACTGTACGGTGCAAGATTTTCAATAGATTCTTGTTAGAAGCCTCTGCTTGTCCATTCCCTTGAGGATAGTAGATAGATGACCAATGTTGTGTAATCTTGAATTTGGCACATAAATCATGCAAGCCTTTGTTCTTAAATTGTCCACCATTATCTATGACTATGGAATGTGGAATACCATACCGGCATATGATGTAGTTCAAGATGAACATAGATATTTTTTTTCCAGTTTCTTGTGTCAAAGGGACTGCTTCTACCCATTTTGTAAAATAATCTGTAGTTGTGATTATATGGGTATGTCCATTAGAAGAATGAGGATGTATAGCTCCTATAAGATCAAAGGCCCATTGATGAAAAGGCCATTGTGTAGTTAAGGGAATTAGATCTCTCCCTAGAGCATGAATTAAGTTTCCATGTACTTGGCACTTTTGACAGTTCTTAGCAAACTTGATAGACTCTTTCTCCATTGTCGGCCAATAGTACCCAGCCCTAATAAGTTTTTGAGCTAGTGTTAAACCATTCGAGTGTGACCCACATATACCCTCATGGACTTCCTCTAATGCATGTTGAGACTCTTCCCATTCTAAACATCTAAGGAGTGTACCATCTAGACCTCGTTTGTAAAGATCATGACCAATGATGACATATCAGGAGGCATGGTGGATAAGGTATCTCTTTTCATGATGGTTAAATGTATCGAGGATGATTTGATCTTTGAGATAGGAGAATAGGTTTTTATATCTGGATGAATCATGACCTAAAATAGTGCAAATCATGTAGGTTTCAATGGATTCATATGTAGAATAAGATAGTGCTTCCACTAGGAACTCGTAGCGTAGTTCATGTTCAGGCTGCTGTAATAAAGTAGATAATGTTGCCCTTGCATCAGTAGCCTTATTATCTATTCTAGGTATTTTCTCAAATGTGATAGATATGAAATACTTCTTTAGATCATCTACCATTCTCTTGTATGGAATGAGCTTTTCATCTTTATTTTGGTACACATCATTGACTTGATGGATTACAAGTTGTGAGTCTCCATGAATGTGTAATTCTGTTACTCTCCACTCAATTGCCATTTTCATACCATTAAGAAGGGCTTCATATTTAGAAATATTGGTTGTGCAAGGTAACTTGATTCTAAATGCTTTTGGGATTGAGTATCCTTGAGGAGTTATGAACAATATGCCTGCTCCAGATCCATTTTGTGTATAGGAGCTGTCAAAGAATAACTGTCATTCTCTAGAAGAAAGATTCATGATAGAGGAATCTGGGAATTCCATTTGCATTGGTGTATCATCAAATAAAGGTGCATCTGCTAATTAATCAACAATAACTTGGCCTTTAATATCTTTTCTTTCAACATATTCAATGTCAAATTCACTTAAGAGCATGACCCATTTGGCTAATCTACCCATGAGGGTAGCTTTGCTTAGTAGGTACTTTAGTGGATCAATCTTAGATACTAAATGTGTAGTATGAGCCAACATATAATGTCTCAGTTTCTATGATGTAAAGACCACAGCTAGACAAGCTTTCTCAATCATTGAATATTTCTTTTCGTATGCCACCAATGTTCTACTAATCTAGTATATAGCTATTTCCTTCTTGTTCTCATCATGATGTGCAAGCAATAGCCCCATTGATGTATCTGTTGCAGAGAAATATAAGATCAATGGATTCCCTTGAATAGGAGGCATTAAGATAGGAGGATTTGATAGATACTTCTTGATATGATCAAAAAAAAATTCACATTCCTCACTCCATGGAAATGTCACACCTTTATGTAATGTCTTTGTAAAAGGTTGTGATATGTCTACTAGCTGAGATATGAAGTGCCTGATAGATTGTACTCTCCCTTGTAATGTTCCCATTTAGTTGATGTTCTTGGGAGGTTGCATCTCCATGATAGCCTTTACTTTAGCTGGATCAACTTCAATTCCTTTCTTTGAAACTATGTATCCTAAGAGCTTTCCAGAAGTGACACCAAAAGCACACTTCTTAGGATTTAGTCTGAGACTATATTTTTCCATTTTGACCAATATCTTTTTCAAGTCATTTAGATGTTTAGCTCTAATCATAGATTTTTCTAAAGTATCATCAACATAATCCTCCATAGTCCTATGCATCATGTCATGAAAAATAGAAGTCATAGCTCTCTGATATGTAGCACCGGCATTCTTAAGCCCAAATGGCATGACATTCCAGCAGAAGGTCCCCCATGCACATGTAAAAGTAGTTTTCTCTTGATCCTCTGGAGCAATTTTTATTTGATTATATCCAAAAAAAACATCCATTAAAGAATACATCTCAAAGCCCGTAGTCATGTCTACTATCATATCAATGTTAGGTAATGTAAAATCATCCTTAGGGCATGCTTTGTTTACATCTCTAAAATTTGTGCACACTCTTATAGATTTGTCTGGTTTAGACATAGGTGCAATATTAGAGATCCATTCTACATAATCAATAACTCAGATAAATCCATCTTTTAGGAGCTTCTCTAATTTAGCTTTTACCAAGAGTGCAACATGTGGATGCATCTTTCTCAATTTTTGCTTAACAGGTTTAACTTTTGGAGCTATAGATAAATGGTGCATTATAAGATCAGGATCCAACCTTGGCATATCTGAATATTTCCATGCAAAGTTGATCTTCTTCTCTATTAGGAATGTTGTAAATTTTTTCTTTTCTTCTTCTGATAAAGATTGTGCTACATGGATCAGTTGTGGATCTTCTATTGTTCCCAAATTGATAGATTGAGTGGGCTCAATTAGAACTAGAGATTTGTCCTATAAATGACTCGAAAGGACATCAAATATCTCATCCTTAGGTGCCTCAAAGAGTTTTTCACCTTCAGATACATCTTTTATTTTTACTTTTGTAGGTTCTGAGACTACCACGAAGTGGTTTTCAGCCTCAGAACTCCTTTTCTTTTTATTCTTATTCTTATTTTTCTGACTAAGATACTTGATGTCCAACTCCGTCATGCTAACGCTTGGTTCACTGATGGAAGTCCTAATAGGCTCAACTGCATTTAGGTAGCAAGCAAGGGCATAGTCATTGGGAAAGGTATAAATAACTTGGTTCAAGTTGGTGGATGTTATATCAAGAAGGTCAGGGTGTTGGATAGTCAAAGTGGTGAAAGATTGGGAAAGAGTGTTTACAGATATGGATCTGTCATCATTGCTCCTAACCCGACGCTCGAGTTCAAAGGTGATATTACAACTTAAGACATTCAATTCATGAATAGGCTCAATGTCATTGTAGAAATCCATGTCAGCCATCAGTGGATCAGACTCGAGAAGTTCATCATTTCGCTCTAGACTTACATTAGGTTGAGGTGCATATTGGTGAATAACATCAACATGCTTTTCTGTAACAAGTTCATCTAGTTCTGGAATGACTCCCCATTCATAGTCATTTGATTTATCTTTTGTTTCTTCATCTAGACCTCTAGGAAATCTCAGAACATGAGTAAAGTCGGGATGAATACCCCAAGAAGGATTTCCCTTAGATTCTGATTTGAATTCATACTCATGGGAATCTATCTCAGAATTCCTCTTTTTGATTGCCTTCAAGATTAGTTGGTTCTTGTGTTGCAACTATCTTTTTCTCTATAGTAGGTTCTTGTGTTTCTACTACATTAATTCTTTTTATTGGATCATCTTCAGCTTCAAGGAGGTCTTTATTTCTTTAGTCAAATGCTCATAAGGAATGAGTTCATCGGTGGTGTCTAAATCATCACTATCAGATTGTTCAGTTATTTCTCCCTTTAGTTGATTTCCTACGGAAGGCTCAATCTGTTCTAATACATGCGGGGAGTTCTTGCTAAGATAGAAAGGTTTCTTCGTGTATCCTAGACCTATTGTATTCTTTTTTTCTCAGCCACGATGATCAAGAGGTGATAGAAGACCTTTGCCTTGGATTCCAAGACGTCCTTTTCCTTTTTATCCCATCTTTGTGATCAATTTGTCCCCTGGGCCATATGACTTAGAAGGGATATTTGGTATTTTAGCATCACATTTTTGAACCACTTGAGATTTAGGTTCATCTTTGTATAGCCATGTGAGCATAGCTTCATCCTCTTCAAACTCCTGTTTAGATACTTGTTCTGCAACAAAATTTCCTTTATATGTTTCAAGAGGTTCTTTAGACTTTGTTTTAGACTATTTCAGAGTTTTCCCATAAGACTTAGGAGAGATAGGGAGAGATGTCAAAGATAAGATTGCCTCTATACTATATTCTCCCATACCATTTTCTTTGATTTTAACCTCTTTAGCAATGTCTTCCATCTTGGAGGTTGAAGCAACATCTAACTACTTAGTGGAAGATTCTCTATTATTGGGAACAAGTTTATCTGCACTCTCTTTCAAGGTATTGCAAGTTGTATACAGATCAGCTAGAATTGTCACCTCAACTCCTTCATAAGGAAATTTCAAACACTGATGGAATGTAGAGGGAATGGCTTTCATGTCATGTATCTAGGGTCTTCCTAGGAGGATATTGTAAGCTAAAGGTAGATCAAGAACTTGACATATAGTATCTCTAATGACAGGACCTTCTCTAATAGGTAGGACAATAGTTCCCTTAGAAGATCTTTCTTGCTCATCATATGCTTTGATAGTTATCTTCTTCCTAGGATCAATGGCCATTTCTGAAAATGCCAATTGTGTAATCAAGCTAAAAGAACAAATGTTTAGGCCAGCGCCTCCATCTATCAACACACATTTGACACGATGGTTTTGGATCAAGACTTCAATATGAAAAGGCTGGTTATGCAGATGACTCAAGGAGTTATCATCTTCCTCTAAAAAGGAAATGTACTATGGAGACATAAGATGACCAACCATAGTCTGGAATTTGTCTAAATCAAGGTCATCAGGAACATTGGATCCGAGCAGAGCTTTGTCTAGAATGGCTCTATGAGCTTGAGATATCTGAAGCAACTCAAACATGGAGATTTTAGCATTTGTATGCTGGAGTTGTTGGACAATACTATATGAAGTAGGCCTCATGTCTTTAGGATTTAAAGATTTAGATGTAGCCTTCTATTTAGAAGCAGATGAAAGATTGAAAGGAACCTTAGGGACATTTGATGAATCTGGTATTTGTCCTTGCAGGTGTGCCTGAGCTTGTGATCGAGTAACTGCATTAGCTGATTGATTATCTCTATCTCTTCTTACAATTGTGATGCATTGCAACACTCAGATAGGCATGGTTCAACCATATTGATAACAGCATTGTTTCCTGAGTAGCCATAATTGACTTTAGCACCCATATTAGGTTCAAAAGAAGAATCTTCTTTACCATGTTTAGGAAATGGTTCTATGAATGTTGTATGATTGTTATTGCTCTTACGATTGTCAATCATGATGTTGCCATTATCAATTTTGTCTTGTATAATGTGCTTCAAGCGAATACAGTTATTAGTCTTATGACCTTTATTGCGATGGAATTCATAGAAATCATTATCTCTCTACCATTTCGATTTAGGTTCTAGATCAAAGACTTTCATCTCAGGAAAGTAGATGATTTTGTTTGCCAACAGAGTTTTCATGGTTGATTCCAAGGATTCTCCAAGAGGAGTGAATTTGTGATTAGGATCTGTAGCCCAAGGTTTGTAATCAAATGACTTTTTGTTGGACTCTGTGGCTTTGGCTTTGGAAGCTTTGATGGCTTGGGTACTAATAGTGAGATTGAAAGCAGGTGCCTTAGATGGGGCATGAATATTATCAACAATGCCATTTGTGATGATGCCTTTATTCTTCTTCCAATTTTTGTTCTTGTCCTTAGAACTAGATCTAGATTCATACTTGTCTTTTTGAAGTGATATGTCTACTTTTTGCACAAGTAATTTCTCAATTTTGATTGCATTATCTACCATCTTGTCAAAAGATGTATGATTTTGCATTTGTAAAGGGTAGTTGATTTTTGGAACAAGATTATTGATGAAGATTTCCAGCTTCTTAGTTTTTGGAATAGGTCTAGCATATAGAGAAAATTTCTTCCTCCACCTCTTGAGAAATGTCAGGAATGGTTCTCTTGGATATTGTTTTAGATTGCAAATGTCAATCATGGTGACTGGATGTTGAATATTGTAAAAGTATTGTTGATAGAATAGTTTAATTAACTCCTCAAACGTTTTGATAGTAGGGGGCATTCTAGAGAACCAATGAATGGTTGCTCCTCCCAGAGATCGAGGGAAAAGATGCATTAAGTAGGTTGGTTCATGCATAAACTCCATAGATTGAGAATACAATTCTTTGACATGATCTTGAGGGTTAGAGTTTCCATCATACTTATCATATTTAGGCATCTCCACTCTTTTAGGGAATGGCGTCATGTACAAGTCTTTATCAAATGGAAAAGGACATAGAGCCTCCATGGAGAACTCTTTAGGTTCCTTTTATTTCTCAAGTTTGTTAAGTTTGACTTGCATGGCATGCATCTGTTTCATCATAGTCGTGATAAGAGTTTCTTCCTCATGTGTAATGATATCTTCCACATTAAAGTTTGGAGGAAGTTTAGCTCCTTGATGAGCTAAATCTAGAAAGTATGCTTCTCTATCTTCCTTCAAAAAATGTTTCATTGTTCTTTTGAAGTCATCATCATTTTGATATCGAACAATTTTAGAAGGTGTAGGTTCTCGATCCATACTATGTTGAGATTGGTGTCCTTGAGACCTATGATGTGTCCCTCAGTGAGACATGTTAGGATTTTTTGGGCTCCCTAGATTTGATTGAGGTGGGGTTTTTTTATTACCTCTGTGAGTTGATGGAGGGGGTACATAACTAGTTTTCAATCAAAAATTGCCAAGACCGTCATCTTTGTAAAGACCAAAATTGTAGATTTGTTCAAGAGTTGGGGCCTGGAGAGTATTCAAAGGTATTGTATGGGATACCTCTCCATATTTCTTGTGTGACGAAGCTCTGGTTTCCACCATTAACCTTGGGTGAAGCCAAAGAATAAGATTAAGACAACTGAAGAATGAATTGATTCTAGAAGATCAAATGACACAGCCTTCTCAAGATTGAAGTGATTAAAGAATAGATCAAACATAAATGAAGGATACTATGCCATAGTAGTGTGGGTAGACGCCCAACAGATGGTGGCCATGAGCTCACAACACTTAGTCATTTAGTAAAAAGATTGAATTTTGAAAATAATTTTGACAAGGTTTTGACACAAGATGAAAAAGACTCAAATCGATAAATCAAAAGGCTAAATCAGACTCAAGTGACCACTTTAGGAAAATGAATGTATTCATTATAGGTTCTTCTCTATTCCTGACACAATGATTTGTTTGACAGATTATGGAAATAGGCTGTAAAATTGGATTTCTGACAAATTTGATCAATCTCTAAAAACTTTGACTTTGGCTTTGATACGAGTTTTGAAATTTTAGGATGACTTTTGACACTAGAAAGGATTTTTGCTTCAGATTTGCAATTTTTTAGTTTTCAGTACCAGTTTGTTTGCAAATTTTTCTGTCCAATTTTTGAAGATCTGTGTAAAATTTTGTCTCAAGTAACCAAGAAGATATCAAGCACACAAAATAGCAAGCAAAGGAAGCAAGCAATCATCTAAAAACAATGAACAAGGGCAAAAGCAACCTTGCACATGAACAAGCAATAGTGACTTATTGTGCTAATCCCTAGAAGTGCTAATTGTGTATGTTCCAAAAAGTTTTTCAATAACGCACATATTCTTAGAAAAATAAAATAAAAATTGGCCTCACTAGGGTTTGTAGTAATGGTCTGACTCTGCAACTTTTGTGATCTCAAGAGGGCAAACTCCAATCCAGGTGCATCAATTTTTTGACACAGTCTGAGAAATTAATCAATCAAGAGCTGCTAGGGAGATCTGACAGCCCAACAAGAGACCACAACTATGAAGATTTCCTCCACAAGGACATTTATATAGCTACCGCTACTACCACGGTGAAAATGGCTATTATCGCTTGAGGTTCCATCTACGTGGTTGACCCAATTAAGAGAATGTCCACTACTGTTAACCCTCTCTAAAGGTGACTCACAAAAGATACCACAGGGGGACTAGATTAGATTCAAGGATCTGGGTTTCTGGTACTATCTAAAAAGGAAGTAGAGCATAATCCCCTAACCTCTTCACTTCAACAAGACAAAGCAGACAGATTAATCCGACACGCTAAGACCAAGATTATCTCACAAAGATCTATGATGTCAACTGCTTATGATCTATCAACCTCTCCAGAGAGAGAATGTATCAATCAAAAGTTGAAGATGCACGAATCTAGTAGAACGTGAGACTTTCTCAGCCCTTCATACAAGGGGATCCTTCGTGAAGAGGAGCTTCACATGAATAAACAAGTGAAAGAAGCTCAATCTCTCAAGATCATCCACAAACAGTGTTCATATGGCCTATTTACTATGTGTAACAGATATGCAAAAAGCAAATCTATGTTCGTTTTATAGCCCAAAAATTGAAGTCTGATTTATGAAAGCAGGAAAGGCACTCAAGCTAGACACGTGAGATATTCATTTTATGTCCAAATTGAAATTTTTTCAGATGTAGTAGAATACCCGAATTCCCTCCCAATGTGCTTAGTAGATTTTACTTGATTTTTAGCTTTGTTAAGCAATCCCGCGCAAGCAAGCCACAAACTCTCCGATAAGAAAACAAGCAAACAAGATATGCAACGTATATTCAACTTATGAAAACCCTAGGGTTAGATCTCAAAATCAATTATTAAGAGAAATAATAACCAGCAACTAATCCAAATGACAACTCATATCATTCATTGAACCATGTGAAAAATAAGTGCATACCCATCACAAAATTTTATTTTTTGTTGCATTTGACCTAGTCAACAAGATCTGATTTTTTTGATATGATTTCAGCCACAAAAATAGAAATGAAAAATAGAGACCCCTACTAAAAATAGAGAGCTTTCCAAAAATGTAAAATTTTTAGAAAAATCTCTTCATTTGTGCCCTAGAGACCCATTTTACCAAAACAGACCAGTTTTTGTAAATTGACTATTTGAGCTATTATTTTGCATCCAAATTTAAAACACAAACAATGGACCCCCTGTATAATTTAAAGAGATTTCCAAAAATTTAAAAATTTGTGAAAAATATCCTGATTTGCGTCAGAAATTAATTTTTTCTAGAAAATTAAGAAAAAATTATTAAAAATACAAAACATCTCAGAAAATTCTAAATTTTTTATTGAAGCTTTCCTGATATGTCTCCAACCTGAAAAACAAATTTTAGACCAAAATTCAAAGCCGTATGGGAGATAAAATTAAATCGTTGAAACTTTAGGGTTTTAACTCAAAAAAAAAAATCAAAACCAGCATGTAAAGGTGGGTTGCCCCATGGTGGGCGCCAGAAATGTGTGTGTGAATTTTGTACCTAGCTGTAGACACAACACTTCAGTAAAACATTAGAGGTTAGCAAAAATCAAAATATGCAAATAAGAACAATATAGCTAACCAGGTTATTTACTTCCTTCTAGTAGGTGCGAGTATGGTATTCTCAGATTAGACCGAGATCAATGACAATGCAACACCTAAATGAAGGATTTAAATGATGAAAGAAATAAAATATGAATGCAAATTATTCTTTTTCTTTTTTTTTTATGCAATAAGATGAGAAAAACTGATAATAAATTAATCTAAATGGATTGAAATGATATGCAAATTAAGCTAACAATGATATGAAATATGAAACTAGAATGAATTGAAAACAAGATTGATCTCACAAAACGTTGATTTGCAAGAAACTTGATGATTCCTCTTATGTCAATTTGCTAGAGTAAGTATGCAAATTTTGTGGATGATCTGTAAAGAGCTGAGCCTTGATTGTATAGAAATCGAGGGCTTGAGGGTGCATGGAAAAATTCATAAATCACTCTGGATGAACTCAGGTTGATTTTTGAGTTAACAAGAAATTAGAAATAGATAACTCATAAAATCATGCAAAAACAACTTTTTAACTCAAATTAGAAGTTTAGATCAACTTTGAACTCAAAATAGATGTTGAGTTTTGAAAAGATAACAACTTGAATTGATTTTCTAATTTAAAGTTTAACTACTCTTTGAATGTGCACAAATAATCATGAATTAATTAAATAAATAAAGTGATTTATCTTCAACTTAACTGATTTTAAATTTAAAAATAACTGATTTGTGGGTTAATCAATTATTTTAATCAAACTTTTATTCTAAACTATATTATTGAATTTAACAATTTAATTTAATCAATTAAATAAGAATTCAACTGATTATTTTTAGCAAATTTGATTTATTGTCAAATAAAACAATATTAATTAGGAATAAATAGAATTAAATCTAATTAAATAATTAAGTGGCAGTATTAATCTAATTAATTAAACATTCAGAATATTCAATTAATCAAACTTTAGGATAAATAGGATTCATCGCCAAATAATAATTAAATTAAAGATAATTAGAATAAATAGGAATATTGCTAGGAATATTCCCCGATGCAGAATTTATGATAAAATCAATTAGGATTTTGATAATGTGCAGATGTGCCTTAGGGTAGGACTTCGATGTCGATTTCATTTGAATTGAAGATGTAGGAGGTTAATGAACTTATAGCCCATTTTTGGGGTATTACACATATAACTGTGACTGTATCAGATCAGAACTGGTGTGTAGTTTTTCAATGTGAGTATTTGCCTTTTTCAATTCAAATTCCAAACTTTCTTTGTTTTTTCTTAGCTCCAAGATTTCCATGTTTTCTTGCCTTAATTCTTCATTCAGTTGAAGGTTCTCTTTGATTTGTTCATCGTATACTTTTTGATTATTAGTCAGCTTTTCATCCAACTCTTCAATCTGATCTTTTAGAGATGTGTTCTTTTCTTTCAGCTTCTTAACCATCTTCCTTAGATTACTGTTAGAACAATCTTTCAAATCTTTTCTTAGCTTCTTGATGAAAACTTGTGCACCACTAATTTTCAATTTCAATTCTTTGACTTCTTTCTCAGATCCATCAAGGTCTTCAAGTGCTGCCATAAGATTCTTCTTAAGATTATTTTCTCCTTCTGAACCCATTGATCTCCTCAAGTGGTTAAACTTTTCTTCAGAGGACCAGAGCTTTGATACCAATTATTAGGAATGGGAACACTGAGAGGGGGGGTGAATCAGTGTTCACTATATTTAATCTTTTTACTTTACTTTTGAAACTTAACTTGATTACTTAAGTATTGAAATAAACTTCAATGTAAACAAGATAAACAATCACAACACATAACACCAATATGGTTATGGGGAAACCCAAATAGGTAAAAACCCCAGTGGGAATTGACACCCACTAAGAACTACACTAGTGTTTTATGATCCTTGTTAGAAGATTTGCAACCCTGTTAGGAGTTGTTCTTTACAATGCTTTTAGTACAGTGACCTTGTCAAGGGTCGGACCTTGTTAGGAGTCTTTTACAATAACCCTATTAGGGGTGGGGACTCACTGTCCTAGAGCTCACTACTCAAGTGGTGAAGGCTAAAACCTTCTGATCTTAGATACACACTATATCTGCTGGATAAACTAGAGTTATGACACTGTTTGTTTGATCAGTTCCTTTGATGCACTGATGATTTGACCTCTTGCAAAGCTCTAATACATCTTAACTTCTCTTTGCATACTTCTTCTCTACTTATCTCATCTCTATATTAACTTCCATACATTATTACAAAGGCGCATCTAATATTTATATGCGCTACCAAAATAATTAACTAGGTCGGCCTATAACCGATTACATAAAACACTTCCAAGTGAATTGGCTTAGGCATGTTTACAAACAAATATATTTACATGTCTACAACCTAATTACAATAGGTGCATAGCCTTTACAAAATAATATTATAACCGCTAATCAAAATAGTAACAGTCGGCTGCATACTTTGTTCTATTTTGGCGTTCATTGGTTGTACCTCTTCAAATCTCTGTATCTTCGTCATAGTGTCACATCTGATCATGCGCTCTTAGACTAAGCATGAATACACACTTACCATCTTAACTTCAAGGGTGCATACCATAACTCAGTCATGCACATGTGCATTGATGCTCTAATCTACTGGTGCTCTGTTAACTGTCCAGTCTTCTATACTTAGCCATATTCTAACCTTATGATAATGTACACTGACTCCAAAAATCTTTATGACTTTGTTTCCATAATGACAACACTAAATCTAGTAATATATAACAGTATAGTCAACTTTCCAACAACTTTCTCTTGGGCTAGAACTTTATCGATCACATATGTTTCCTTCTCTAGCTCTTGAGCTACCATCTCGGTATGAGGAGGTGGAGGAGTGGGTACTTGAGTAGGAGAGTTCTATACAGGTGGAGTAGGAGAAGGAGGGGGAGTTGGTGAAAGTATTAGTAGCAGAGGTGGAGTGGGCATGGGAATATGAACTGGTGGAGGTTCATGTGACAATGGAGTGGTTTGAACTAGAGGTAGAAGTGTACTGGTTGATGATGTTTGATGTGGAGGTGGAAGAGGAGTTTGATGCATAGGTAGAAGTGGAGTTTGTTGTGAGGATGAAGGGACTTGAGCTGCAATGTCTTCTTTAGAGGTATTCATCCCATTCAAAGGCCAATGACTTACATATCTTCATGTCCATCAAGAAATGGGGACCTATAGAAATTAGGAAATCCCAACAATGCTTCTTCTTGTTTCAGATATGCTCATGAGCATCTGACAATTATCAGGCCATCTCCAACAAGATTATCCTATTTGATGGATACCTTAGTAGCTTCTTCAAAGCTAGGGTACTTCCTGCCACCTGGATGTATGTGAAAGTTTTGAATTGAATGTAAAATTCCCCAAGGGCCTTCACCTTAGCTACTACCTCCATCGACATCCTTTTGGCATAGTCTCCCGCTATGGATAGGATGATAGAAAAGACAAAAGAATCATTAACAATGTGATACTCTGGGTGGTCATGTGTGGAGTATTCCTTCCTTACCAACTATGGGTACACCATGAATGGCCAAGTGTTTTAGTTGCCCACGCCACCAACTTTAACTAGCCCTGGATACATTGCCCGTGCAGCCAATAGGTACAAAACATAAGATGTAATATAGAAGTGAGGGTCACTTTTTACTGTGCTCAAATGTTGGTCTAGGTTGTCATTGAGTATGGTGGCCCAGTCAAACCTTTCTTGTCTCTTCTTTATCTTCTCAATGAGCAAGATCATCCAGGGTTCTAATTGTATTGACTTTGGCAGTCCATACACTTGACTGATCAACGTGATGGCTACTTGAATATCGTCTTTCATATACCCTCTCCTCATCTCTATCTTCTCTAGTTTATTCTTAGGTAGGGGTTGCATAAGATATTCCCTGTTCACTATCTCGTGAGACAGTTGGATGTCATTGTTATATAATTTCATCTCCTTGCCAATGGAGAAGCCCTATAGTTTATTTATCCCCTTGGGTAGATGGAAGACATCCTCAATATTATTTGGCCTAAGATCCAAAACCACTTCTCCCATGCTATTTTTGACTAGTCTCTCATCTGGTACGTAGTGGCTAGCCAGTGTGGTGATCAAATCAGAGGAAATAATAGACATCGAGTGTGTTGCTGCATTTACTAAAGAACAATATACTAATGAAGTGTAGTCCTCTAACCTCCCTACCAGTTGTGCACATTTCACTAAGTAGTCATTCCAACTGACATTCCCGATCTCAGTTTTTGTAATCTTTGCATGTAAATTTTCCACTTTGGAGGGTGCATGGTAACCTTTGAACTAATACCTCATAGCTAGCGAGCTGAGTTTCTTTACCATTTTTACAAAGAGAAAAAGAGACATGAATCAGTAATCATCATATTAATAATAATGGAAGAGCACTATTGCAAATTAGATAAAATCAATCAAGAAAATCTTGCAAAAAACAAGTTTAAACACCCAGGAGACCAATTTTGACCTTTCAAACCTTTGGGGGTGTCAGACCTTCAAAAATTTGAAAGGCCAAAATGGCAAAAAGAGGATACACAAGATAAATTTTCGGTCTTTCAGGTCCCGAAACAATGCAGAATCTTCGGACTGTGAAACCTTCAAAAATGTGAAGAGAAAGGATCCATTTGGGCCAGCATTTCAGACTTCTTCATTTCAGGGGTGTGAATTTTTTAGAGTGCAAAACCTTTGAAACACCGAAATAGGACTTAGCCAAATTTTGAAGGGGAAACTCTTTATAAATTTTCAGACTATGAAAGCCTGAAACTTCTAGGGCCGAAAGGAAAAAAACAAGGTTTTAGGGTTTAGAGCTTGAAAATGAGCCCTAAATTGAGTTTTACCATGAACTTGAGGCTAAGGGGTCCAAGGGGAAAACCCTGTGACCCCAAAGTAGGACAAAACAAAAGATACAAACCAAACCCTAGAAAAAAATTGCTAAAACTAAGAAGACCTAAACAAGACTAAAACCTAAAACTAAAAAGATAGAGAGGGAAGTGAAGAAGCCTACCTTGAACATTCCAAAGGACTAGAAGACCAAAGACACACACACTAGTCAAAAATTTGAAGACTAGGGCAACACATGCACATAAAAGCTCTGAAATCGATCACTGGCAAAAAACACAAGTGAAGAAAACAAGTGCTTCTCTTCCTTATATAGGAAACTAGTGGGGATGACATTAGCTACCACCGCTAGTTGGTCTTTCAGGGGTCTCGAACCTCTAAAAGGTTGAAATGCTGAAAGGTCAATTCCCTTCGAGGAATTGGACTTTAGGTGTTTCAAACCTCCAAAAGTTTGAAATCCTGACAATGCATCAGTTCTAAGGAAAATAAGATGTTTCGGCCTTTCGGTGCTTTTTCACATAGGGGACTCTGAAAGTGAGAAAGTGCAAAACAAGACAAAACAAACTAAACAGGGGGACTGATAAGCAAAAACCTCAAAGCAACAAGCTAAAAGAGGGGGGGCCTTTAGCCAAGTGGATGAAAAAGGGGAGCGTGGTTGTGGAGCCACAACAATAATATTGATTTGAGGTGTCATTTATTACATTCTCAAATATTTGCAAAGCAATGTTAACCCACAAAACATCAACTACAATCCATAAGCCACCAATAATTTACAATTCCTTTTAACTGATCCCACAAGCTTTCTAAGATAAGAAATTAAAAAAGGGGAATACCTAGAACCAAAACATTATTAATCCTTCACATGTAAGAACATGAAAACAACATGCAATTACAAGCAACTCACATACATGCATGTGCAAACAACAGAAAACCATGAAAACCCATGAAGCTCTAATACTAAATATTGGGAGATTACTAGAAATCATTGGAAATATATAATTTAATAAAATAATGGATGAGATAAAATTATGATGCTATATTCGATGGAAATATGTGATTGCATGAAAATTAAAAAATTAAGTTTACTTAATATGGAAAACCATTGAGATATTCATCTCCTTTGTTATGCCAAAAAACACCTTTTTAACATGCTCACTAAATTTGTCTTAGATGAACATAAAACTTCACATAATGAACAATATTTCATCATAAGATAGCATCGATAACAACATATAATCAGAAACACAATAACATGCAAACACAAGATTTACATTGAGAAACCCTTATGAGAAACAACTCTGCCAAGAAGAGAGGTTGGTTCTTGTATTATCTTCATGAAATAGAGATTGCATACAGACCTGCATTCCTTCACATCTTCAACCTTTAATCCAACAAAACTTGTCTACAAAAATGAACTTGAAATGTCCCTTTTCTTTATTTTGTATCAGATTTACATAAACTATATCAAATTTGTTTATACTTTTAGAAAACTTGTGATTTTACCCAAAACAATGCAATTGGATATATCCCGAACGGCTCCAAACTTAGCCAAATAATAACACAACTTCATAAATCTGTAAGTGGAATTTTTTATAAAACTTTTTTCTTAATAATGTTATGTATAATGATACTTTCAAATCTTCCTAAAATAGATTACAAAAAGGCCTCCAAAATGGGGCTCAAATATGCATCAAACCCAATAAAAGTTGTTGGAAACACACAAGAAACTCACACCAAATGCCACCAAAAGCCTAATAAATTTATTGGAAACATAAATGATAATAATATTGTTTTACTATAGAAGAAAACCAAACTAAAACCCCATATGCAACTGAAAATAACCAAACCCTTGCAAACCACGCCTGCAAACACACCCAAATCACCACAAATTTGTATTATTTAGCACAATGGAAAACTCTATATGAGAATGCACATGGAAGAACCTTAGATTCCCATCCTTATCCTCCTTGGAAACCTCCAAAATCTTGTTCTTTGGTCTCATTTTCCACAAGTTTAGCAGCCTCTAAAGAAAAGCAAAGCAATAGTTAAAATTTGTAACAAGAATACCCAAAAATGAAGCCCTCAAATTCATCTTTTATAGGAAAATACTCAATTTCCAAGATAGCAACCCAAAATTCATGACCAAGGAGATATTTTATCTTTCATGTAATGCATGAAAATTATGGTGCCAAGTGTCCATTCAAATCTTTCGCTCCCATGCAAGTTATCATTTGTCTCAGCTTGTCAGAAGCCACTAATGCCAAAAATATTTAAATATTTCTCCTCTTAAAATCCAATACAAAATTTGGACCTTAAATAATAAATTTAAGTATTTATTATTTTATCCTCCAAAAATAATTTAGTAATTTTCTCTTGAAAATTCAAATTACCCGATTTATCTGCAGGTCATGATTGGTTATTTTGAAAATTAGGTTTACTAAAAATAGTAAATGTTATTTTTAGAAAAGGGGACATGACAATACCTCCCTTCCTAAAATTGCTTGTCCTCAAGAAATAAAAAACTAGCATCCTCGTTGTCTACAAAGGCTCCATGGAAGAATCTATCAATGACCAAACATTAGACCAAACAGAAGCTATGAAAAAGACCATGTTTGTTATCAAGTGATGGAAGATGTGAACTCTATAACAAAAACCAAAGTCTCTAAACTTATACTACTTCACTCTAATACAATAATCCATGCCTCATTATTTCCTAAGAAAATCATCAAGATCCCAAAGAAAAAGTGTGTCAATGATGCCACCACTTGGGTCCCAAATCATTACATCCTTTCATCTATCAAACATGAAGATATAAAAGTATCTAAAATTGCTATCAACACCAAACCACTTGTGAAATCATGTAGATTCCCAATCTATGTATGGGATACCCATAATAGGTGTAAAGAAATGCATATAACAACTCTGAAATTGGTGATATGAAACCAAACAACAACCTCGTGGCTAGAAATCAGACCTATGTGGGAAGAAATAGTATTTCCAATGACATAGGATGATAGAGTATCAACCCTATGACAGTCTCCAAGGAGAAGAAAATAGTCCAACTCTCATCAAAACTCTTGAATAGCTTCTATCAGGTCTAATAATCATGTTGGAAACCTATGCTCCATATAGTAGGACAACTTTCTTCTATCAAGGTACAAAGTGGAACTCCACAAACTAAAACTAGATCATCAATTCCATCATGCTCATTTTCATATCCTGCATCATAGTCGATTCTTCCAAATGTATGCCAATCAAAATAATATGAACCCATGATATGTGTTGTAAGTCCTGAAAGTGGGGTGACCTCATGCTTTGTCAAAGATTTATTAATATGATAGGACTCATCGCCTGAAAAATATTCAAGTGTAGCATGATTGATTAAAGTCCAATCCACATATGCATCACTCATATGTCTCTTCACATATGAAGTTATGACACTAACAACTGATCCAAAAATTATGTGTTACATCATGTCATCCAAGTGTACGTTGTGAACCTTCAAACTACTTTCCAAAATATATGACACTACAACCTTATGAAGCAAGTTATATATACACTCAAAAAAATTGAAACATACCTCAAACTTGATTTCTCTACTTTGATTAGCCTCCATGCAATGCACATCTCTCATGTGTCACATACTTTGAATTTTATTTTTCCTTCTCATGTCATGGCTTGTCAAATCAGTAATATCATACCTTGTAAATTCCATAATATCTTCATATTTGACCCCCAATGTAGTGCCAATGGTAGGAGAATCATTTCCACCTTCATTCTCATGTGTGAGAGATACCTTTATCTAGTTATTTAAAAGTGAAGGCTTGATGTCCCAAATCATAAAATTATGTTTGATTTCATACCTTTTTTTGTGCCTTCAATCACCTCAAACTTTTTCTCCCTCATTGTTTCATGTTCTCCTATAATCATTGGTCCAACATGAAGCTTTCCATGAAAAGTATAAGCCTAAGGATTGTCCTCTAGGCTAACATAACATGATAGAATGAAGATAAGAGGATGCTATCATAAATCATAAAATCAGTCCTTACCTCATTTTCTAGTAGAATGTCTTCCTCATTCACAATCATATCTTCCTTTATGGGCAGATGGTCATCAACATGTATGGATCCACAAGATGTTTCCAAACCCAAATCAAGTATACCAAGTGTCACACTCTCTATCAAATAGATGAAAGATTTGTCTTCATCATGGAAACCTTCAAGATGCACATCACATATTGAATGGAAACTTGATTGACATGATACTTTCAGATCTGCCCAAAAAAATTTACAAAAAGGACTACAAAATGGGGCTCAAATATGCATCAAATCCAATCAAAGTTGTTCGAAACACACAATAAAATCACACCAAAGGCTACCAAAAACCCAATACATTTATTGGAAATTTAAATGACAATAGTATTTTTGTACTATAGAATAAAACCAAATTCAAACCCTAGATGCCATCGAAAATATCCAAACCCTTGCAAACCACACCTGCAAACACACCCAAATCACCACAAATCTAGATTGTTCAGGACAATGGAAAACTTTGTATGAGAATGCACATGGAAGAACCTTCGATTCCCATCCTTAGCCTCCCTGGAAACCTGAAAACTCATGTTCTTTGGTCTCCTTCTCCACAGGTTTAGTAGACTCTAAAGAAAAGAAAAATAATAGCCAAATTTTGCAACAAGAATACCCCAAAATGAAGCCCAAATTCATGTTTTATAGGAAAATACTAAATTTTTGAGATAGAAACCCAAAAGTCGTGACCAAGGATATATTTTCTCTTGCATGTAATGCATGCAAATGTTGGTGCCAAGTTTCCATTCAAATCTTTTGCTCCCATGCAAGTTGTCATTTGTCCCAACTTGTCATAAGCCACTAAATGCCAAAAATATTTAAATATTGCTCCTATTAAAATCCAATACAACACTTGGACCTGAAATAATAAATTTAAAATATTTATATTTTCTCCTCCAAAAATAATTTAGTAATTTTCTCTTGAAAATTCAAATTACCTGATTTATTCGCAGGTCTTGATTGGTTATTTTGAAAATTGAGTTTACTAAAAATAGTAAATGCTATTTTTAAAAGAGGTGACATGACAAAACTCCCATATATCTCATATCAACCCTTCAATATATAGACTTATGGAGGCCTAAAGAGTACTATAGAACATTACCATGGGCCAGAACAAGGTTCTAATATACCATGGTAAAATTCCATTCCACCCACCATCTTTGAATATCATGCATGTAGCTTAAATAGCCTCTTATATATGCTCTTATATTTTTCATAAGACATCTCTCATGTGTGTTTACATATGGAAGGGCTCTATCATAAACCTGTTGGTCCATTTTCCTGTCAATGAAAAATCTTTTGAAAATGGCCCATTTCCTTGCAAGTTTTCTTAAGTGTCATGCCCTGTGTTCTTCATTGTGTCACCTTGCTCTAGTCAAAATTGCATGTGCTGAATTGCAAAACCCAAGGAGATATTCAAGTTTTAAGGTCTGCAAGAAACAATTTCAAAATCTACCTAAGTGTCGAAAACCCACAATGTTTTTGAAAACCCATGATGTTTTCGGTCTATGTGAAAACCCTCATTGTTTTCAACCTTGTGCCTTCCAGCTTTTGTACGCTTATCTTTTGGCGTCAGAAACCTTGTGTGTTTTTTATCTTTTCCATCGAAAACCCTATGTTTTTTACCTCATAGTTTCCTGTTTGCTGGTGTTCCCTAACTGTGCAAGTGCGATGGATGGTGGGCCCAGGTCTTCAAAGGTTTCAAAATGATTGGTTGTCGCATGATCACATGTCATATTTTTTTGATATGCGACCATGTGACCAGTTACTTCTTTCCCGTGGGGCCGATTGGTGTAAAGGGTGTGGTCTTGCTGGCAGTCATGTGGCGGCCTTTGGTTGGCTGTCGCATGATCGCATAGCCTAATTTTTGGCTATGCGATCATGTGACTAGTTGACACGTGTCTGTAGTGGTGAGGTGGTAGTTAATCGATGGGACTCGATTCTTCATACTTCTAGCACAGTTAAAGTTTGAACAGGATTAGTGGTCAGCGTAAGTTCGCATGGAAAAGTTGCACAATGTTTATCCCTTGAGATTTTGCGACAGCCGTAGATTTCATCTTAAGCAGGCCCATTTGTGGGGTCTGAGCAGTTTGGCAATCCCGATAAGTGTATGGTGGCCTGACAAATTTCCTTCTTATCACTGGTTCGTGTAATGATTTGGTGATGGCATAAAGTATTTCACGAACTAGCGAAAGTTCTCCGGTCACTAGTTCACCAGATAAAGTGCGGCCAATGTGCTCTTTTCCAATTGGTTGCTGATTGGTGACAGGGATGTTGACTTTTTGAGGGGCCCATGACTGTCCTGAATTAAATGTGACCACCTGATTTGCTGGGAAAAGAAAGAGATCGACGGCCGCATTTTAAATTTTGCCAATTAGCCGTTGGATTTTTTAATTTCAAACTTGTCGAGGGTTTCTTGTGACCAAAAGGACTAAAATTGAATGCTTTCCTGGTGGATTTTCTTACTGGTTTGATGGTGGTAGGTGTTGTGATCTGGCCTGAGGGTCTATGTGGTTGGCTGCATGATGATTTTGTACCTGTTGGAGTTTGTTTTTGAGCTCGAGAAGCTATTTCCAGGTGGCTGATTTGATTGGTTTTCATGGCTATCCTTGGTGTCCTATACTGAGCTCGCAGATTTTCATGATTGCAGATCTACTTGAGATTTTTTTCCTCTAGTTTGCATGCATTTCCTGCCTCTGCATTAAATTTTTGGCTATTTCTAGTTGGTTTAGCTATGAAACCCTAGCCCTAGCTATCTGTAGCTTGTTGCAACCTATTTTGGGTTTCCAAGGCAGCTAGTGGTATAAGTTGTAGCTTTTTTGACTTAGAAGGGATTCAAATTTTGATCAGTTCCGGATGTTCCATTCTATTTGGTTCTAGTGGGAAATAGAAAGCTCTGTCACATTGCAGGAGGCTGAGTAGAACTTCTTTGCATCTTTTGCAGGTTATTGAAGTGGTAGTCTCATTTTTGGTATAGACATGTACATGATTCATTATACTTAATATAACTATTCTCATGCTTTCAAGTCTCTCCTTGGTGTCAGTCTTATGAGTTTTGGATTTTCTTGTCCATTGCATAGGGTTACCTTTGCATATGTTCTAGTCTTTAGTTCTTGATCTAGGATCAAGTGAAAAATACTTTGGATAGGGCATAGATTCATTAGACTTGTCTATAGAAGGATCTTATAAGTAGTGGATGGGTTGGAATAGTTGTATTTATGGCTTTGAGTCTTTGATAGTAGTTGGTTTATGTTTCTATACTTGCATTTGATGATTTTCCCAATGGATAATGGCACTGATCAAGGATTAGTACATTCAGTTGAGTTCAGTGTTTGATGGGTTTTGGCTATTTTCTGCATCTTTGAATATCAACACCATTTCAAGTCTTTTTCATTATTTGGTTGATAGTAGTAATACCCTTCACAAGACCATATTATCCTGCATAGTAGAGTTGATTCAGTGAATACTTGGTTAGTATTTAGTAATCCTTTACTATAATCTGCTATATGAATCCAGAAGTATAAGGTGTGTAGTGAGCTGAGTCTTATCTGGATTAGGTGTACCCACCTTGGTTTTGCAGAGCCAGAAGTAGAAGAGGGCATATTAAGACCCTATAGTTGGTCTAGTTGTCTTGCAGAGCTCTCATACTTGGAATTAACCACTCCTAACATTAGTCTCAAGGCATATTGGCAGCCCTAAGTGGCGTAAGCATTTTTCAAACACCAACAAAACCGTCATAGGTGTTGTCATAGAATCTTATGAAATTTGTCATAACAATCATAGATGCTCTTACAAATGCTAACATTTTTCTAAACACCTCAAAATATAATATTACAAGAGGGGATGCCTGGCTATTTTTTCTTTTTCCAGAAGTCCAAATGATAATTGTAAATTAATTTTTACATGAGATCTTTTACTACTATTGGTGAAAAGATTTCATCTCTTATGTGTAGTTTGCAAAGTAAATTAACAAAATAATTAATACAAGGATTTACAAGGTTGATGTCACCTAAATCCTAACAACATATTCATTATTAAATTAGCCCAAAAAATATGCATAAACTACATGGTGTTAGCTATTTTTTTACTGAATCAATGTTTTAATTGCTAAAAAAATGTTACAATTTTAGGAGGGGCACACTATGTTTTTTCTCATTAAAATAGGACCACTTTGTATGACCCCTATTTTTGAACCCCTTGATCTCCATCACATTCAACAAAATGGTATTTTAGAAATTTAGTTTGGAGTAGTACAACTCATGTTCTTGGTGTATCTTCAAATGTTGAGTGTAACTATCTTTAATTTCTCATAAAAGATAAGATCTTTATGATTTTAGAAGAAAAAGTGTGGTCACCTAAGACCCCCTTTTGGTCCCTCATTTCAGTTAGATACCAATATTTATTTTCATACTTATAGACAAATATCGAAGGTATTTAAAAGGCTTAGCATGAAACTAATGCCAAAGGAATTTCCCAATGCTAAGGGATAAGTATGCTATCTATTTGTATTGGTGATGGTGTTGAAAGGCACAATTGACACAAGAAAATTTAGGATGTTGGGTGAAGATATCACTATGACACTCAATCATCTCAACACTGGTAGTCATGGGAGGTACTATAGGTGCTCACATATGACATGAAATTATTTTGAGAGGATAAGAGAACTTGGAGCCCAGAATCCATGTTCACTACCACACAAATTATCAAGGATTTAGATCTATCATCTTATACTGGCTAGGAAAATATTTTGATTGGGTATTGATATCAGTACTAGGTTTTAGACCTTACAAGAAAAATAAAGAAACAAATCCAAGTGGGCCAAAAATGTTGAAGTTGTTGTCACCTTTCTAGATGTGAGATCATTTGAAATCTTTCTTAGAGAGTAATTATGTAATTGAGAATTATAAAATTATTTCCTTGTTTGGTTTGGCCTTTTGATGCCCTTCATTTGATTTGTACCAAAGTAATATAGTATGTAATAAATTAGTAGTTTTTGTTAAAGGGGATCATAATTTTGTATTTATGTGTGTGCTATATACCAAATATCATTTTCATGATAAGAACATTAGTGAATGTTATTTTCATGTATATGTGTAAGTAAAAAATCATGATTTGGCAATATACAATTACTCAAACTCTAGAAGTCAAAATATATCTAATCTCATTATTATGGAACATCAATTTCTTACAACATTGAGATAGTGGCTTTAGGTGATTACGTCAATTTGTAATAATATCATCACTCCAAACCTAGATAAGGTTATATGCTATCAATACTATGATGAACCTAATTTTAACCCAAAAAAATCAATTTTAGATGAATGAAAATAACATAGAATTGGGATATTTTCATCATATATTTGCTAGGACTATTTTAAATTATCTAGAATACCTTGGTAAATTAAAATTCTAGGATTGGATTCATATGAGTAACATGCAAATTTTAAGTTAAATATGATTATTTTGATATTGCATCCCTTCATGAAACATGACTAGAGTTCTCGTGATTAGCACAAGTACTCAAAAATCATACTATTGCACTTATTATAGAATTTCAATATAGCATCAAGACTATATTCTCATGTAATATTATTAACATGATGAGTTGAGTGTATTACTAGTAAAATATGGAGTATAGCTTGTGGTTGAGCTTTTCATGTGTGGATTAGGAAAATTAATAATTAGTGTATAAACATGATTAGCCAATCATAAAAGTCATAAAAACTATTTTAGTAAAATCCTAATCACAACCAATAAGGCTATAAAAAAATACAAAATAAATAATAAAATTTGCAAACCAAATTCATGCATTCCTTTCATGGCACCTTATTGCTTTTCATTTCTCTTATAATTTGATATGTTTCTCTTTGTTGACATGTACACAAATAATAGCCAAAAAGAAAGGATTAGTTTGATAGTGTAATAATGAGGATACTAGAAAACAGCTGCTACAATTACATGGATGTGTGGATAAAGATTAAAAACAAGGCATTGATTAAGTATCCTCGACTAATATGCAACGTCCAAATAGCAAACTAAAATGTAATGTATGTGGCCATGCTATTCATCAGTTGTCTTTTCATCCTGTAACTTGCTGGATAGGACAGAATTAAGTTGTCACTACCATCTTCCATTTGGAAAAGATGTAACAATGAAATAAGATGTAAAGAAATATTAGGCTCCATAGCCAGTGGCCAGTGGTCAAAGCATCAAGGGACTGGCTATCGAGAAGAAAAAAATCTTGCCCCATCCACCCTAGCCATCTCCATCTGCATCGGTTATCTAGCCATATCATTCGCATGCATTCATACTAATGTATGCGGTAGCATTAACTTAGCACTCAGTGATTAAAACTATTATACAACCTCAAAAGCATATCTTATCAAGTGGACACTTCATTTTTTTTTAAACTCTATATTACATGTGGTTAAGTTGCCTTGTATATTATATAATTTAGTTGGCTGCATAGCCAAGCGTTTATATGAATATGGATTTAAAAAATTATATTATAATATAATATATTAGTTATATAATTTATTTTAAATTTTTAAATTGATATTATTTTTTATATATATCATATATTAAAATAAAAGACTTTTTAAAGGAAAAATATTGTAAGCTCTCATGCACCATAAATGAAAATTGTCATAGTACTTCAATTGTGTACCATAGGTAGATGGATATAATTTTAATCAATGAGTAATGTCATTTAAACACTGGTGTTGTATTAAGGACAACATGAATTACACATTTTTACTATTTTGGTTATTTTGCATCTTCAACTTCAATTAGCAATTTATTTCCTTTGTAGCAATGGAACTGTCCTAGGAACTTTAGGGTTCTTCTGGATAAAGTTGAATGGGAGAAAATTTTAGAAGACAACATTACAGATGAACAACTTTCTCATATATTAAAGTCTGACTACCCCATTTGTTTCCAGGAAATTAACTGTATCCTTGGTGAGGAGGTAATTTCTCCAGTGGAATGGTGGTTCATTTTCCCTTCTCAACTTGTTTATATCCTTCTTTCTAATATTCTTGTGTTTTTGGAGAAATTGGTTGGGAATTAGCTAGGAAACACATTTTATTGATAATTTGGCTTATCGGATGGGATCACTAATGATGCCAACATGCAAATCAATTTTTCCAAAGGACAAAGAGAATAGATTTATCCATAACTAGACTGATAAAACAATTTTTTTCTGATAATACATTCATTTTTCTAGTAAGATTGTTGATAATCCATTCATATGGCTAGTAAGATTCCCTTCAGTACCAAGGGGAATATGGATTGAGGCCGATAGGAAACATATTATGTCAATATGTAACTTGTTTTATGATATGAAGTATGGGTTGCTAATAAGGAAAGGTTGATGACAAAGACTATTTTTTTTGATATGGTTGACCCTTCATATTTTTGATAAGACTCTGACTGTTGATAAGTTGTAAAATGGCCGATTAGACTTTGTCTGTTGATAAGTTGTAAATTTGTCAATTATGATTTCCTTTAGTTTTGAATTGAGTATGTATTGGTATCGATAGGGGAGTTCTCTTTCCTATATACTGGCCAGTTTCTAGATATGATATATGGATTTCTATTTTTAAATGGATTTTGCAATTTTGGAGGGAAACTAGCAATTTGTTTTTATTATCTAGCTTTTATTATTGACCTTTGGTCCTTCTTTCCCACTTGTCTTTTCATATTCCTCTTCTTGACTTTTCCTTTTTTATTTTGGAGGGAATTGGTAAGTGAATTTTTATTATTTCTCTTTTATTATTAACCTTTGGCCCTTCTTTTCCACTTGTCTTTTCATATTCCTTTCTTTTTGCTAATTTGGAAGAATTAATGAAATACAAATGTTTAATTTTCCTCTCCTATTCCTTTCATTTTATTTTATTTTTTCCTTTGGCATTTCCATACATGTAAAAAGGAAGTTGGACCTCCATATTGACAAACCACAATACAAAAGGAAGAGGTCTGTAGATGTGCCATCCTCACCTATCTGGACTCCGAGTGTGCAAGAAATAGGAACTTTCACCAAGGAGGAAAAAAATATCACCAGGATGATGATGGAGCAAGACCACATAAATAGGTCAGTTCAGGACAGACTGTGTATCGGTGCTAATAAAATATTGCCACAAAGAAGGAGCAAAGAGAAGGATATCACCACTGAGGAGAGCCTTGGCACACTTCTAGAAAGATAAATGATGGAAGAGGAAGTTTCAGAAATAGAGGCATAATTTCCTACAACAAAGGAAGGATTTCCTACAATGGAAGTTGTAGCCCCTATGGAAATGACAAAAAGTCTGAGGGCTAAGGAAGAGATTGATATTAGATTAGTCCAAGGAAAAGAATAGTTTGTAGTGTAGAATGATTAGGACACAGATGTTCCAGAATGGTTGAGATGGAGGATTGAAAGGAGCCAAGAAAAGTAGGTTGACCTAGCAGTTGAATTATAGGAAATCCTAGACCAAGCCGACCGATCAGATGAGAAGGGAAAAGCAAGGAAGTTCACAAAGATTATCCAAGGAGAATCTGGATCCAGGATCTTGCAAGTTGCAATACTGATGGTAGATAAAGAAAAGGATAAAATTTCTCCTCAAGAGTATGATGTCACTGAGATTGATTTAGGCCATGCATCGAGGACTCGGGTCATGGAGGATTTTGATGACTCAAAGCAAGCAGTGAAAAACAAAATGAAGAAGATTGAGAAGTATCAAAGGCAAAAAGGTGAAATTAAAGCCCTGTGAGAAGGATCCATCATTCATTCCTTTGGTTGTCCCTATGGAGTTAGTAGAAGGAATAGACCAAATCAGGTGGATTACACAAGGGGTACAGGTTTGGATGGAGGGCATCTAGAATGAGGCCTACAAACACACTAAGGATTTGGTGAAGATACATATCAGAGAACTTACTATCCTTTTCCAAATCTAGTGTATGGAGAGATCTTGGGAGGATGAGTGCATCTATAGGGATGAGATAATTACAGAATTGCATGAGCGAATGGAGACACCTAGTGAGAAACTAATTGATGGTGGAGTTGTCATAGAGGGTGAAGAATATGAATTTTCTAGGTGGTATGGAGAAGTGATTTTTGGTAAGGAAATGTTTGAGCATTTTGTTAAGGAATCCACTTGACAGAAGGAAATAGCTAATAATATCTGATAGGAAGTTTCCAACAATGTCACCTCACTTTTATCACAAAGGCTTGCTAAAGAAGAGATAACTCTAGGCTACCTGAAAAGAAAGTTGGTGGAATCCTTTCAAACAATATTTTTCACAAAGGATGACTATGATAACCTTTCTATGTTCTTGAATAATATGCATTCTACTCAAGATTTGGTACTGAATTCGGATGATAGTTTGAAGAAATCTCAGTGAGCAGTGGTCACCTTGGAATTCAAGAAAGAGTTGACACCCAATGTCAGCATGTCCAAGAATTGAAAATGGTGCTAGATAGATTCCAAGAATTCAAACAAAGAGGTCAAAGATAGGACATTAGGTATATTTAGTGCATAGTGTGATGCAGGGGCATCCAAGGTTAAGACAGGGAATTCTGTGTCCTTGGTGAAACTACATGGAGTGTTTGTATTTTGGCTGGTGTTACTCGGTTGTAGCCTTGACCGACGGTCTCGGTCATTGAAGGAAGCTCTATCACTAAAGGAACTTAGTAGTCTATGGTGCTTGGTGAAATTAGTACTCGGTCATGCCTACGGTGCTCGGTTGATACTGGCGCTCGGTGATGCCTGGCATGCTCGATAATTTTACTATCACTCGGTAGTTCTGACTTACCGACTAGAGTTATGTGTGATTTCTTGAGCCAACTTGGTGAATTTATTGTTGGTAGCCATTGTTATGGGCCGACATGCAGAATTAAATATTTGTATACATTTGTAAGTCAACTTGTATGGCATTTAATTATTTGTTTTAGAGAGTTAAGGGTTTCATCTTGCTGACTTGTGGTTGATGATTAGTATTTAAGGAGGGCTTGGGTAGATTTTTAAGGACAAATTTTAAGGAGATCAGGACTTAGATGACTTAGCAGATCTAGAAGTCAAATGCGAAGCTTGAGAGCAAAGTTGTGGAAAAGTTCTTGATGTCCTTATAGATCAGATTTTAATCTGAGAGTGATTTGTAGCAGAGCTAGGGGTTTGCATACTTGGGAACAAGGAGATTTCTTGGAGGCTTGCAAGCTCAAGTTTAGATCTTCCTTAGGGTTTCCATTAGCTTCTGATTGTCTTCAGAGCTGATCTAGTTGAGTTTGTACTAGATCTAGTTGTGGATCTTGTAGAATTGTTTTCTAATTGTAATTGGCCCTAACCCGGAAGGCCTTACAGTCAGGCATGTTAATGAAAATTAGTGTTGAACAATTACTTTGTGTTGCATTGTTGAGTAATCCGCTGTGTAATTCTGTTGGTTGCAAGGTTTGGACTCTCCTTCATTGGATCCACCTACCTTGACTGCATCATAGTGGGAGCACATAATGATCATTTATTGCACCTCACTTTCCTTCTGAGTGTGCATGTGTAGTGGGAATTTATTACCCACTACAGTGATCGATTCCTTTTGCATTAATGTAGATTCCTTTTTATATGCCCTAACCCTAATTAGGGCTAAGGTGGCAAAATTTGGGCCATCGGTCATTGTTTCAATGTGGGCCACTCATTTTTTTTAAGGACCTATATAAAGGCCTCTTCTTCTCATTTGTAAGGGAGTGAATTTTGAGATTTTGGCTTATGAGCTATTGAGACAATAGATTTTTTATTGAAGTGTGGTGATCATTTGATGTGTCTTTATACTTGCTTGGTTTCATAATTATTTTAATTACATTAAGTTTAGTAGATAAAGTGCTATGATTGTTTTCAAGAATATAATGATGTTTTGATGAGTTCTTATGGTTCATACTTTTGACATTTTAGTGATTCTAAATCATCATGCAAAGTTTGTCGGAACCCCCTATCCATGTGCCTAAATTCAATCATTCGTACAAACCTTTGAAGATTGCACCAGTCCACATGTAGTTTTAGCTTGACTTGGTAAAGAGGGACTCATTAATTGAGTAACTTGTCCATCAAAATACTTTCTTGGTTATCATTACCCTTAGGAGTAGACTATAAATCTCTAAACCCTAAACCCTTTTCATTTCTGCATATCTAGTGAAAATCCAAAAAAATGGTACTTCATTGCAAATCTTTTCATAGCACCTACATTCGTCATGATGTCAAATCATTCCAAGAATTGAAAACATAAGACCCCTTGTGATCATCAAGAAATCACATCAACACCGAGCTTATCCACGAGTCGAGGAACCTTGGAGTTACCGTATGATCTTCTTGCAATCTTAGCACACATGATACTTTGTTAAAGAGAGAATAGGATATCTCGATATTTTGTTCTACTATTTGGTGAGTCATAAAACACACATAAACTACAAATATGTAAATATTTACATTTTTTTTATTCTATACAAATGTCCCCATCCCTAAAAAAAATTGGCATACAGGCAAAACCTACTCTTGAAAGAAGATAACAATACATAGAAAACTACAAATAAGCTCACATCTTACCTCTTCAAATAAGCTATTTGATTCCCCCAATCCGTATAACCCACATAAAAAACCAGTCACTATGTAAGAAGAGGCAAAGGAAGGAAAAGCTACTTATAGTTCTTCAAGGATCATTCAGTTGCTGATGTTGGGGGGAATTTAACCCGTTATCTATTTTTTGTCAAGTAGGAGTTTTCCCACAATATCACCCAAAATCAAAACTTAAATGGATATTCATAATTTCTCGTATATGAAGAAGCCATGAAAACAATAAACAAGGCATATCATGAAAATTCATGGAGTTAGATTGTTAATACTCACAGTGAAGAATCCTGATATGGAGCTATTGAAGGTAAATCACACCACATGATTTATTCTTCTTAGAAAAGATGCATAGTACCAAATAGAAAATGTAAATAAGTGAAGCAAACATTCAGCATGAGCAGAGTTATCATGACTAAACTAACTTTTTGTTTGATATTTAAATGTGAGAAGGGTTTGAACATTTAAATAGGGTGAAGGTGCAATTTCAACTCACACTATTCCCTTCTTCTTGAGAGTCCTTCGAGGCTAGGTTTAGAGAGTGATTAGGAAAGTAAGGATAGGTTTAGGTTTTTCTAAAAGATTTCTAGGGTTTTAGGCTTTTAAATAAATATTTGATTTATTTTAAGGATTTTTGAGACACGATTTTTTAAATAATTAATAAATTGGAGGGATTATCATTCAAATTGGATTTAAATGTTTTTTGATAGGGTTATTTAATTAAATGTCTTTAATTAAAATAGGAGAAGGGATAATGATAATAAAAACTAATTAATTAATTAATAAATGATGATGTCATCAAGTCTTTTATCAACTAGAATATTTATAATTAACAAATAGATTTTTAGGTGTCTACATTTTTCCCCTCTTTGATGTGATGTCACAAGTGGCATGGCGTCAAAGAGAAGAAAATAAGATGCCCCAGGCTAGAATAGAAGATAAGGGGTTGTGCCCCCTCAAGAAAATAACACAAAGAGGAAACTTTGGGAGATTTTCTTGAAAAGAACACAGAAGGGAAAGGATGAAGAAAGACTAGAAGGGGGGATAAACAGACGTCCTTCCAAGAAAAAAGATGGATGAATGCAAGATGATGTGAAATGTAGGATGCAAGATGAAGCTATATGAAGGATGCAAGATGCAAGATTAATCTATATGATGCAGGATGAGGAGGATTTGGGGAGCTCATTGTGTAAATGTGGAGAGCACAACCTAGTTTGATATAGCAATGTGAAAGACCTACCAAGATTACTGGGAACTCAAGGCCTTGTCACCAGTGTTGCATAGGACTGACGCAAAAAGACACACAAGGGTTGCCCCAGCATCACGCATAAATCCTGAAAGAGGCATGGTAGAAATGAGGTTGGAGAAACAAAAAACAAATGGAATTTTCCAAGTGCACAATGTAACCCCGAATGTCACATGTGAAACGTATGAGGGTCATATCCGACTGACTCACAAGCAGAAGAAAAAGATCAAAAGACCTTGCCCCAGATTCTCCTCATTCATAGTGCACCATGATATAAAGGATCATGGTGACCTTGAGGAGAGGAACAACGAGAACCCGTAAAAGATGAACAAGATCCAAAGGATAAAATCCAAGACCAAAATGATAAATCCACAAGATTTCCTTTGTCAAGGAGAAGGATTGATTGTGTGATGGGGGGAAGATTAGGTCAGAATGTGAGAAAGGATACATCCTACACTGACCCAATTTGATTGCTGATGGAATATTAGGTCAGACATGAGGAAGGATGCATCTTGCAAGGACCCTTTTGATGAGGAGAATGTTGTGGTGGTATTGGTAAATGATGAATCAAGGATAAGCATGTGATCAAGGATAGTCAAAAAAATATGTTGTCAAAGTTCAAGGCTAGGTGGGACAAGTTATTTGAGTAAAGTTTTTGTAGGACTGATGAGGATATGTACAATAGGATGCTAGGATATAGTACAAAGGATGAGGAGATATGTATAATGGATATTTATAGAATCTCAGGGATTGGGATAGTAGGATCTCGCTATACATGATATATACAAGAAGCTCAGGATTGGGGATAGGAATGGATTGTTGTGGTGGATAGGCATGAGGATAGAACACCTCAAGATTCATGGGCTAGTGGTGGGGATGGGGATTGGTTAAAGAGGATTGATGATTGGGGTGGGGATGGGTGGGGGATGGGAGTTTAATAGATAATGACCTGACCCACTATGCATGGTGCCTGTTTCCATGTTTTCACCAACATACTTGTCCAAGGTGCTTGAATTACCAAGTTTTCACAATTGGGCGATTATTTTTCTTTGCTTTTTTAATTTTTTTGTATTTTTTTCTAGATTTTCCAATTTTTATGGATTTTTTGGATAGATAGGATCTTGGTTCAAGCTGATGTAGTCAAGGTAGGTGGATCCAATGAAGGAAAGTCCAAACCTTATAGCCAATAGAATTACACAATGGATTACTCAACAATGCAACACAAAGTAATTGTTCAACACTGATTTTCATTAACATGCCCGGCTATAAGGCCTTCCGAGTTAGGGCCAATTACAATCAGAAAATAATTCTACAAGATCCACAACTATATCCAGTACAAACTCAGCTAGATCATCTCTGAAGACAATCAGAAGCTGATGGAAACCCTAAGGCAAATCTAAACGTGAGCTTGCAAGCCTCCAAGAAATCTCCTTGTTCCCAAGTATGCAAACCCCTAGCTCTACTACAAATGATTATCAAATTACAATCTGATCTGCAAGGACATCAAGAACTTTTCCACAACTTTGTTCTCAAGCTTCACATCTGACTTCTAGATCTGCTAAGTTGTCTAAGTCCTGATCTCCTTAAAATATGTTCTTAAAGATCTACCCAAGCCCTCTTTAAATATTAATCATCAGCCACAAGTCAGCAAGATGAAACCCTTCACTCCCCAAAACAAATAATTAAATGCCATACAAGTCAGCTTACAAATGTATACAAACATTTAATTCTACATGTCGGCCCATAACAATGGCTACCAACAATACATTCACCAAGTCAGCTCAACAAATCACACAGAACTCCAGTTGGTAAGTCAGAACTACCAAGCGATAGTAAAATTACTGAGCACGCCAAGCATCACCGAGCACTAGTGTCGATCGAGCACCGCAAGCATGACTAAGTAATAATTTCACTGAGTGCTAGAGACTACCAAGTTCCTTCAGTGACTGAGCTTCCTTCAATGACTGAGACCATCGGTCAAGGCTACAATCAAGTAACACTGGCCAAAATACAAACACTCCATGCAGTATCACCAAGGACACAAAATGCCCTATCTTAACCTTGGATGCCCCTGCATCAGACACCCCAGGTTCCAAAAGATGTTCATATGTGAGAAGAACATCTTCCAGGATTCAGCACATAAATCCCAAACTGGTTCTTCACATACAAGTCCTCCACCTTTTTGCTTGCAAAGCCTTCCACTTCAGTTTTCTCTATCTCTTCAAGTCTTTTCTTGATAATGCACAGGTCGATTCTCCATATTGATCATTCATTTTCTCTGGATCCACAATCTCAACTTGGCTACCAATACTCAGGCTTCTCGTACCGAGTGTTGTATCCATCAAAGGCATCAGTGAAAACTTCTTTTCACTCTTCTTAACAGTAAACACATTCCTTACATAGTCATAAATAGCTCTACAATCGTATTGCCAAGGTCTACTGAGCAATATATCACAACTATTCATCTTCACAATGTCACAAAGCACAAGATCCTTGTACTAGCCAATCTAAACATCAATGAAGCATTATTCTCTAACTTCCAAAGCATGAACATCTTGCAACTAGCCAAGCCTATAAGGACAAGGATGTTTCATTCTACTCAAACCAAGTTTCTGAACCAGGTCCTTAGCAACAAGGTTATCAGTACTAACACTATCAATAATAAAATCATAGAGTTTACCTTTAGTCTTGCATCGGGTCCTAAACAAGTTACTCCTCTAACAAGGTTCATCCTTTGTACCTAGCAATGTTCGTTGAAGCAGCAAGTTCTCTATTTCAGGTTCATTCTGAATGTTCTCATTCATCATAGGAGTTCGTCGGTCAACCTTCTTTTGTGTACACTCAAGAATACTGTCCTTTCTCTCCATAGTTATAGAAAGTACCCTTAAAGATAACTCTACCTATCTTCTTCTTTGGTTTCACAGGTTTCTATTCATCTTCTACATTAGTTAGTTTATCCTTCACTGAGTGATCAACCTTTTCCTTCCCTCGGGAGTTACTAGGTTGTTTCCTCTTCAACTTATCTTCTCCCTTTAGAGCATACTGATAAGCATCTTCAACAGAATCAATCTTCAACATACCAAGCTCATCTTGAATATTGAATCTTAGACCATTCACATACCGAGCTACCTTTTCCTTACCAAGCTCTCGGTGTCTAGACCAAATAGTAAGTTTGTATAACTCCTCAGTATAATCTTCAACAGATAAATCCTTTTGTTTTAGATTATGCAACTTCTTAAACAAGTCAAGCTCATAGTTAGCCTGTATGAACTTAACTTTCAACTTAGTCACCATCAATCTCCACCAATTGATCTTTGTTTCACCTTCATCCTCTCTATCTCTTTGTAGTTCCTTCCACCAAAGAGTAGCATGTCCTTTCAACTTTGTCTATGCTAATCTCACCCGAATAGGATCTTCAATTTCTTCCAGCTCAAAGAAATATTCAAGTTCACCAATCCAATCAATCAGATTGTCGAGATTCAAAGTACCAGAGAAAGTAGAAACTTCCATTCAGTAAATACTAAACCGAGTAGTAGGTCTAGGCCACTGAGCAGTTCTATCTTCACCAAATCTATTCCTCTAGTCATCACCACTAGATCTAGCAGTTTCAAATTCTTCAGCAGCTTCTTCATAGCCATCCTCAGTACCAACATTCTAATGTATACCAGCAATAGTTCTCATGATCTCGGTGACCATATCATTCTTCATCAACTCCATCTCAGATCTAAAATCTAATTTCACCTTCTCTATGATTCGGGATTCAATAGTATCACAAAGATCTGAAATAACTCTAGGGTCCAATCTTCTCTTTGGCATCCTTAAAGATATGCAAACAAACCCTCTAGATTAAACCCTCACCAACCACCTTGTGATAATTTCCAAGTTGCAACAAGTCAAATCTCAACCTCCAATCTTGTAAACAACTAGGGCACAGTTTCACAAGTTGAGTGCTTCGGATCTGCAATCCAGATTGCACACAATCTTGGTTCCAAAAAGATCAAATTCACAAGATCAGCCTTGCTAGGTCAAGCTTTTTCTTCAACAAATCAAACTTCGCTTTGATACCACCTGATGTAGTCAAGGTAGGTGGATCCAATGAAGGACAGTCCAAACCTTGCAGCCAATAGAATTACATAGCGGATTACTCAACAATGCAACACAAAGTAATTGTTCAACACTACTTTTCATTAACATTCCCAGTTGTAAGGCCTTCCGGGTTAGGGCCAATTACAATCAGAAAACAATTCTGTAAGATCCATAACTAGATCCAGTACAAACTTAGCTAGATCAGCTCTAACTCAGCTAGATCAGCTCTAAAGACAATCAGAAGCTGCTGGAAACCCTAAGGCAGATCTAAACTTGAGATCACAAGCCTCCAAGAAATCTCCTTGTTCCCAAGTATGTAAACCCCTAGCTCTACTACAAATGACTATCAAATTACAATGTGATCTGCAAGGACATCAAGAAATTTTCCATAACTTTGCTCTCAAGCTTCACATCTGACTTCCAGATTTGCTAAGTTGTCTAAGTCTTGATCTCCTTAAAATCTATCCTTAAACATCTACCCAAGCCCTCCTTAAATACTAATCATCAACCACAAGTCAACAAGATGAAACCCTTAACTCCCCAAAACAAATAATTAAATACCATACAAATCGGCTTACAAATGTATATAAACATTTAATTTTGCATGTCAGTCCATAACAATGGCTACCAATAATAAATTCACCAAGTCATCTCAACAAATCACACGGAACTCTAGTCGGTAAGTCAAAACTACCGAGAGACAGTAAAATTATCGAGCAGTCCAAGCATCGTCGAGCACTAGTGTCGACTGAGAACCGTAGGCATGACCGAGTAACAATTTCATTAAGCACCAGAGACTACCGAGTTCCTTCAGTGACCGAGCTTCCTTCAATGACCGAGACCGTCGATCAAGGTTGCAACCGAGTAACACTGGCCAAAATACAAACACTCTATGCAGTTTCACCAAGGACACATAATGCCCTGTCTTAACCTTGGATACCCCTACATCACAAGCATAGAACCATTTCAAATATATGATGTTGATAGTATCATTTAGGGGCTTGCCTTTTGGTGTTGATAGTTGATAGGCTCTGAAGCCAAAGCATGTTGTGAAAACGTAAGGACCTAACCAAGTAGGTTCCAACTTGCCTTTCTTCTTTTGATGTGCTTGGAATTTCTAATTTTCTTTGAGGACCATGTCTCCAACCTAGAATTGTCTAGGAAGGACCTTCTTGTTATAGCTTTATTTGAGTTGATTTTGGTATGTGACCAAGTGATCATATGCTTGTTTCCTCTTTTCATCTAATAGATCCAGCTATATGAGGCATGTTATGTGATAGTCCTCATCTATGGTATAGTTCTTCATGGAGACCCATAATGAAGAGAGATCAACCTCAATAGGTAGAATGGCTTTGGAACCATATACAAGGGACTATGGGGTGGTACCTATGGGAGTGCAGTAAGAAGTGTGATAGGCCCAGAGGGAGGGATTTATTTGGAGGTGCCAGTCATGACTAGAATCATTGACAACCTTTTTGAGGATTTTTAGGGTGGTTTTATTGGTTGCCTCAGCTTGGTCATTTCCTTGAGGGGAGTATGGGCTGGAAAAGAGGTGATGGATGTGGATTCTAGCATGCAGATCATCCACATTCTATTTTTCAAAGGGTGTGCCATGATCTATGAAGATGGTAGATGGGATGCCAAAGCAGTAGATGATATGATAAAGGATGAGCTTGGATATCTAAATGCATGTAGTCAGGATGAGTGGAATTGCTTCAACCCACTTTGTAAAGTATTTCATGGCTGTTATGATATGTTCATGTCCATCTAAGGAAAAAATAGGAGTGATCCAACCAATGAGGTCAAAGCCCCAACATGAGAATGGCCACAGTGGCACAACAGGCTGCAAGTCTTGAGCTTGAGCATGAATTAGATTAGAATGTTGCTGACACGATAAGCATTTTCTAACAAATTCATAGGCATCATGTTCCATCATTGGCTACTAATACCCAACTCTAAGAAACTTCTTTTCTATGACCATCCCACTCATGTGGGTACTACAAATTCCAATGTGTACTTCTTGTAAATCTAGGAGGGTCTTGTTCGAATATAAACACCTAGAGAGGATGTTGTCATATCCTTAATGATAAAGGGTTTTTGCTACAAGAGTATAGCAGGATGCTCTATGAATTAGGTTTTGCCATTGGGTATTTGTGAGATGGGGAGATATGATACCATTTTTAAGATATACATGAATGTTATGGTACCATGGGGACTAGGGACCAAACAAGACACATACCATCTCTGAATCAACATTCTCATAAGCAGGCGTATGTAGCTACTCAAATAAGAATTCATATTGCAATGAGTCGCGAAGGATTTTCAATAAGGATCTAATGGTTTCCATTGTGTTGGTTTCTTTATTATGTAGCCTTGGTATCTATGTGAACTGTAGACTCAGGAAGTGCTCCTTCAATCTGTCCACTAGTTCCTTTTAGGGTAGAAGCTTGTTGTCCTTTGGAATTCATCTAGGACTTGCTTGACAATCATCTGTGAATCTCTGAACACTTGAAATTTTGTGATGTTCCACTGGATAGTTTTTTTGAGGCCTAAGATGAGTGCCTCATATTCTAAAATATTGTTGGTATAGGGGAATCCTAGTTTGAATGATTTATGGATGTAGTCACCTTGAGGAGTGACAAATAGGATTCATGTCCTTGATCCATGTGATGTGCAGGAGCCATCAAAGTATAGCTTCCATGTTGGTTATTCTTTGATCATGCATAGATGTTCATTGGGAAATTCCATGATTAGCAGATATGCATCTACCAGGGGTGCTTCATCTAGTTGATCAAAAATGACTTTCCCTTTGATTTCTTTCATGTCTACATACTGGATATCAAAATCGCTCAATAGCATGACCCATTTTTCCATTCGGCCTGTCAGTGTTGTCATGGATAGAAGATACTTAAGTGGGTCCACCTTTGAGATGAGCTTGATGGTGTGGCTAAGAATATAATGTCAAAGCTTTTGACTGGAAAACACCAGTGCTATACGTGCATTTTCCATTGGTGAATAATTGAGCTCATATCCAACAAGTGTTCTGCTAATATAATAGATGGCTCTTTATTTTTTGTTGTCATCCATTTGTACTGAGAGTGCCCCTAGTGTTTTAGTGGTTTCTGAGATGTAGAGTATCAGAGGACGTCCTAGGATTTGTGGTACGAGGATGGGAGAGTTGGCTAGATATTCCTTTAGCTTCCCAAAACTTCTCTCACATATAAGATCCAATTTGAAGCTTGTGTCCTTGCGGAGTAGATGCATGAAAGGTTGGCACTTGTCTATTAGCTATGATATGAAATGACACACTGATTGAAATTTACCTTGAAGACTTTTGAGCTACTTGAGTGTTATAGGAGGAGGCATTTCCGTTATATCTTTGACCTTCTTGGGGTCAATCTTGATGCTGAGCCATGATACGTTAAAGCCTAATAGCTTTCCAGATGTTATACCAAAGATACACTTTTTTGGATTTAGCTTCAAGCCATAATGATGTAGACAATCAAACACACACTCAAGGATGGCAAGGTGTTGAAATCGTGTCTTGGATTTTGCAAGGATGTCATCTACATAGTCTTCAAGGATCTTATGTGTCATATCATGGAAGATGGTTGTCATTGCTCGCTAATATGTTTCCCATGCACTCTTTAGCCCAAATGGCATCATATTGTAGAAAAAATTCCCCACGATGTGGTGAACATTATTTTGTGTTGGTCTGCTTCTACTATTTGGATCTGATTATACCCTGAGAAGCCATCCATGAGTCACAACATCTCATGGCCTGTTGTGAGATCTACTATCATGTCTATGTTGGGTAAGGGGAAATCATCCTTGGGACATGCCTTGTTCAAGTCTCTGAAATCCATACAGATTCTTATCTCTCCTGAAGGCTTAGTGATAGGCACCATATTTGAGATCCACTATGAGTAGTCTATGGCTCTGATGATTTTAGCTTTTAGGAGCTTCTCCAATTCTTCTTTGACTAGGAGAGCAACCTTAGGATGCATGTTTTGAAGCTTTTTCTTAACTGGATTGGCATTAGGATCTATTACAAGATTGTGAACAACTAGATTTGGATCAAGCCCAGGCATATGTGCATACGACAATGCAAAATTGATGGTAGCTTCTTGGAGGAGTGTTGTAAAATCCATTTCTTCTACTTCAGTCAGAGATGTTGCAATGTAGGTGATCCTTGGGTATTCTTCTATGTCCAAGTTGACTGGTTTGGTTTCCTTGGTGAGGTTTGATGATTGCTCTGGCCTATAGTCCTACATGGGAGGAAGAGGCAAGTCCTTATCTTCTATCACCTCGTAGAGGTTTTCACCAGAAGATACACCCTTTATTTTTATTTTTTTAGAGTTAGAATGTGCCCTAGAGGGGTTTTTAGACAATGACCCATTCTTTTATTTTTATTTTTCAATTTTGTGGCTAAAGACTGCCTCTTCCCCAAAGTATCCCTTGAGGTTGATCTTGTAGACATAGGTTGAGTGATGCTCTATATCTGATTGTTGACTTGATGCTCCCATGAACTTTAGGAGCACTTTTGTGCTTTGGAACTCATCGATATGTGTGATGCTTGGTTGATCCCAGTCTATGAGTTTCGGATGGATGAGGGGAAGTTCAATGATGTTTATGGTGAGTTGATGGAGGATAGAATTTCCTAGGAGGATATCATCATCAAAAATGTCATCGTAAGATTTCTTTACTTCCTCTTCAGGGATGTCTTTGATTTCTACAAGGTCATCCTGGATATTCAAGGGGGTTACATTGGGAGAATTAGTGCCCCTAGTTGTGGTATTGGGTCCTTGTACATGTAGGCGAGAGGTATTAAATCCAAGACCTTGGTGTTTGGGATTTTGCGAGGCTTTGATTGGATCTTTATTGTTGCCTTCTTGTGGTCCTAGACCAACACCTTGATAATTTCATTGCTCTATAGCATATTTGTGTGATGAAGGATATTTTTTCTTGAAGTAACCAAGGAGTTTAGTGTCAGGAGGTGGGGGCTCTTTGTATAGCCACCTATTGATGTCAAGGTCCATCTCGAGACTATCTATGATGCCATGGGAAATAAATGTTAATGGTCCCAACTGCTTGATTTCACGATCGGCTAGAATAGGTTTGCTTTGGTGGGTTGGGAGCCCTTGTGTATGCAGATCAAGTGGTAGGGCCCCTATTACAAATGTATCATTTAGGCTATACTCACCATATCCCATGTTGTTGATCTTGACAGAAGAGAGAGTGGAGGTGAGGATTGTTTCTGGATTACTATGGGATCGGGATGAATTGGAACCGGAAGTGCCAATGTTGATTCCAAGATAATGGGTGTAATGGGGGAATGAAGCTTCCAATGTATGATAGTATGCGAAGGGTTGGGGATCTGCATGGATGGTGATCTCAGTGCCTTGATGCAGAAATTTGGGGCACTAGTGATAAGTAGATGGTATGGATTTGATGGAATGGATCCATGGTCGGCCAAGGAGGATGTTGTATGGTAGGTCTAGATCAACAATGTGGCAGATGGTGTCTTGAGTTGTTGGGCCTAGCTTGATTGGAAATAGAATGGTACCTTTTGAGGTACGCTCCAAGTTATCATAGGCCTTGATAGTAATGACATCATGTGATATGTTGGCCTCTGTATAGCCCACTTGCTGGATGAATTTCAAAGTGCACAAGTTTAGGGCTGAGCCATTATCTATCATGACCATTTTAATGGAAAAGTATCTGACCATGATGGTGATATAGAGAGGGAGATTGTGGTCAGGCTCAGCAGATGGTATGTCAGATGGTTTTAAGGAAAGCACACAGGGTGTAGATAGGTTTCCTACGAGGTTTTAGAAGTTGATGGTATCAATGTTTGTGGGGACATGTCCTTCTTGGAGGGCTCAGTTGAGAATCTCTTGATGGATGGGTGAAGTACAGAGAAGGTTGAGGATGGATATTTGGGAAGGTGTGTTCCCAAGATGTTCTAGAACATTATACTGTGCATTATGGGTAGGTCTAGGATTTGCACCGATAAGAGATATCTAGCCTCTATGTGTGGTGACTACACATTGACTATCTACTTCCTTGACATGGATGACATTAACAGTGGGCTCAACTTGGGTTATACATCCAAAAAAAAATTCATAGTTGATGTGGGTAGTAGTATAGTCATTTCCATCAGCATGGTCTCCTTGTTTGCCTTTTCCTTGGTTCTAGGGTGGAGGATTAGTATTGACTTTATTCTTCCTAGCATTTTTTTGAGGGAACACATTTTGATAGATCTACAAATTGGCATTAGGTGGAGGTTGGGTCGGTGTGTCCATTTGGATCTCCTTTCTGTCAATGAGATCTTGGATATAATGCTTGATTTTCATGCACTTGAGGGTCATGTGTCCTTTGACACAATGATACTCATAGTACTCATGCTATTTGTACCATTTGGGCTTGGGAGTTGTGTCATCGAATTGTTGAGTTGGAGGATAGGTAATCAAATTAGCTTTGGCCATTCGATGGAAGATTATGTCTACTAGTTCACAAAGAGATGTGAAGATTCATTTTTTGATGATTTTGGACTTGAGGCATGTTTTGTGCTAGAGTAACTGATATGGTATTGGCCTGATTGTTTGGATGTTGGTTGTGATACTACTGCATGAGTTGTTGATTGATTGGTTTTTGTTGTTGATATGTAGGAGTAGATGGTGTAGGACCAACCACAACAATTTGGACATGTTTGGTGTCAATAGATCCATGTGTAATAGCATTTTTGTTTATGTTCCAGTATCGAGGCTTGTCATTTCTAGGTTTTCTATGTGAATTATCTTTGAAGTGCTAAATGGTGCCTTCATCTAAGAGTCCTCTTTCGATGTCTATCCCTTTGCCTTTGATATCTTGATAGGTTTGGATGTATTTCATCCTCATGAAATGGGATAGTTTAGGATGTAGGTTATCAATGAAGATTTTAGTAAGATGTTTCTCAGGTGGTTGATATAATAACCATGTGGTGAGGTTTTTCCATCGTCATAGGTAATCAGCTAGGCTCTCACCTCCTTTCTACTTCAAGTTGCAAAAGTCTAATAGGGATAGCTCATTCTTGACATTATGAGTGTATTGAGAAATGAACTTCTCAGAGAGTTCTACAAAGGTTGTAATTATCCCATAGGGTATCTTGTAAAACCACTCAATAGCGGTTTCTCCCAAGCTCTTGGGGAATAGACACATGAGGAGATTATCACTATAAGAAACCTCTTGATAGGTCATGTAAAATTCTTTGATGTGGTTAACTATATCTCCTTTCCCTTGATATTTGTCAAACTTGGGTGTCTCAAAGTGCTTAGGGAAGGGGATAGTTGTGATGGATATGTCAAAGGGATAGGGACAAACCTCTTCAAATTTGAAGGTCTTTCTCTCTATTCTAGCTTTAAGCTCCTTAAGAGTGTTCTTTATTTCTTCCCACTTGGTATTGATTGACATTAGAGTGGGTACTCCCATTGGAAAATGATCTAATGGTGCTCATGAGTATAGATGGTTTTGTGGAGGATATTATGGAGTAGGATATGAAGATTTCCCAGCAAGGTAGGTAGACTGAAATGGATTTTGGGGTGATGGTTTCTAGGGAGGATATTATTGTTGAGGTGTGGGGGTGTATTGTAGTGTAAGATATAGAGTTTCTTATTTCTATTAGGGGATGATGGGATATTGTCATTGTGATGGATAGGATGATGCTTGTTGTTGTGGAGGGATGATGGAATGATGTTGCTGTGCTGGGAAGTACTGTTGTTGTGGGGGAGGCTGGTGGAATGGTGCAGCTTGCTAATAGGATGGGCCTTGAGCTTGGATGATGTATGTGGGATGCTTTCTTTCCTTGTTGAGTGGTGGAGTAGTTTCTTGAAAGCTAGTAGTAGGGGTTGGTTGTGCAAAGGAGCTAGCGAGATGGGCAGAACTCTATTGTTGGGGCGGTGGAACTATATGAGAAGAAATGGGTGGTACAGATAGATAGTTGGTATATGAAGGAAAAGATGAAGCCAGTGGAGGTTGTGATGGTTTATGTTGTGTTGTTTGAGGGAAAGTGAATGTTGGTTTTGTCGGAACAAATATTTGTGCTTGGGTTGGTATACCCAATGCATTCATTTGTGCTTGGGTAAGGACCCACCGAGAGCTTGATTATGTTATAGGTTGTGATACAAAGGATGTTGGGAATGCAGATATGATAGCAGGATTCTGGTATGTAGGTGGTGGATTATGTGATACTATGAATAGCATTCCTATTGTGAAAGTAGTTTGTTGGGCATGTGTGTTGGAGATATAGGGTGGATGAGGAATGTACGTAGAATGAGTGTACTAGGTGATGGGTGGAATGGATGCTTGGGTGAAAGCTTGTTGAGAAGTGGGAGGAGGAACTTGTGTTTCCCCTAGGAAAGGTGGTGCTGATGTAGAAGCTTACTAAGTAAAAGAGGAGAATGATTTTGTTGCCCCTTGGGTGGATGGTGTTGATGAGGAGGCTTATTGATTGGATGGAAATGATTGTGTTGCCCCTGAAAAAGATGGTGCTGATGACGAGGCTTGGCTCATGGGGGGTGGAGGAAGTTCTTGTGTGGTGGCTTGCATGGGAGGTGGAGGTTGAATTTGTGTGAAGCTTTGTGCCTGAGTGGCAACTTGAGATGTTGTAGATGATGGTGGCATTCTCATGATGGAAAAGGGAGTGGATTGTGCTATTGATTGTATTGTGGGTTTTCTGAACCTGGAATACAAGAGATGGGGGATAGGTGAGGCTTTCTAGGCCATTAGTAAGTTAGGGTCATGGATTATTTGGATGGTGGAAGAATAATCACTGGCAGGAATATGGATGGGTTTTGTGGGAAAGAAAGGTTGGAGATGCGGTGGAATAGGAGTACCATCTTATGCATAGTTTGAAAGAATAGCTAGGCAACTTTGATTGATGATTGCACTCACCATTTGTGCATGCCCTAGATATCTCATGAAGGCTTCCATGGAAAATGTGGTAGGTGTCTTGTTCGGATCTTCCCACACATTCTTGATTTTTGGGGCTTGTGGATCATAGGTCACCATCATGCTAATGGTATTGTTAGGATCAGATGAACTAGTGGCTAAGTTTTGATCCATATTCTTTCTCTTCTTGGCTCGTGCCTTAGCGGGCATTAAATGTAGATCTAAGGATGAAAATGCAGATGATGGGTGGATGCAAGATGCTTCTAAGAAAATTCTAAGGATGGTGGATAGGAGAAGCCTATACAAACCTAAGGATAAAATGTAAGGATTTGGATCAACTGAAGGATAGTGAGATGTTGATCTAGATGAAGGATGATAGAAGATGGTGGAGGATGGTGGAGGATTACTAAGTGTCGATAATGATTTGTTGCTTCCTGATGTAGGATCAAAGAGGATATGGACTATCAACCTATGATAGACTATTGATATTCAAAAGATGAGATCTTTTCCAGTGTATACCAATCTCTTGCTCGAGATGATGAAGCCTACAAAGACAAGTACAAGATGCCCTAGACAATGCTTAGTAAAAGGGTAGTGCTGAGATGATTCTGATTTAGGATAAGGATTGAGAAACTCAAAGGGTATGAAATGAAGTGGATGGTGTGATAACTAGATTTGGTTCAAGGATGTTAGGATTTTGACTTGGATGTTGGATTCTTGATTTGGCATCAAGGATGATGGATTCTAGATTTGGGATCAAGGATGATGGAGGATGACTGAATGATGCTATTCTAAGAGGATGACCTAGATGCAACTAAAAAGGATGACCTATGATGTGTTAGGAATGAATTTTGAATATATCCTATGGGGGAGTATTCATAGCCATTTTGTAGCAGTTGTTGTTGCATTCATGACTGTGATTGTCATTAATGTCAACACAGTGATCTACTGAAGTTTTGCAAAGAAGCAGATAGTGTTTGAGTTAGCGCACTTGGGATATTGAAGATGAAGCTATGCGGAGTTGAGGACTTACTCTATGATGTTCTATAAGATCATGGTTAAGAGCGCATATTGAAATTCATTTATTCATGATAGTTATAAGGAAATCAATGGAAGCAGTATTCAGGTAGTGTTCCTGAGTAGCGATTTGTGGAAATCGGATGATATCTCCTAATCAGGATTGAATCTGATCATGCATAGTTATGAGGTATTTTAAGACATAATGCTCATGATGTGGATGTGAGCACAAGATCCAAGGTTTCATGAGTGAAGAATTATCTTAATTGGAAGTTGACAGTTTTGTGTAATTTTTATGTAACGTGTGGAAAATTTTATTTTGTAATTTGTATGCCAACTCATTTGTAATTACTTGAGTGTGGTATAAAGGAAGGAATGTTTTCCTTGTTGTAAGGTAGTAGTTTTGAATCATATTTGAAGGTGAATTGAGGAACTCTGCAATACTTATTGGAAGAGGATATGCGAAGTATAAAGATCTGGTATTGAGATCTGATGAAGCAGTTGGTGCGGTTTGGCATAGTCAGAGGAGTATTGAATTGTTGAGATTAGTAATCTTTTGGTATTATTCTATTGAGAATACAAATATTAGTTGGACAGTGTGTTCAGTGATCTTACACCTGAAGTTGTTTGGGCAGTGGGTCCTTCTGTCTTCCATAAATCCTAACAGAGTTAGAATCTTTTAGCAGGGATTGAAAGTCTCCTAATAGGGACTCATATGTACTGAATCTATTTCATAAGACTCCTAACATAGTCCATCCTATCACAAGGAACTTTCATATTATTGCATCTTTTGTGGGCATCATTCCCACCAGGGTTTACTCTTTGATCAAGAGGTTCCCTAGTCAACATATCTTGTGTTATTGTGTTATTGTGTATGTTTATCTTTCTATGGTTGTTGGTTACATTGCTTGCTTGGTTAAAATCTATTGAAGTTGATAAAAGTTGTATTTATCCTGTAATGAATTCTTCACCCCCCCCCCCTCTCAGTTATCTTGGAGGACTTTACTTTATAACAATTGGTATTAGAGTAGCAGGTCCTTGAAGGAAAATTTTAACAGCTTAAGGAGATCCATGGTGAATCATTTCAGGAAAGAAATCCCTAAGTTTGATGGAGTAAATTTTGACAACTGGAAAGAAAAGATGAAGACTCACTTTGTTTAGGACTAGGCTATTGGTTAATCACAAAGAATCAGAAGACTATTATTGATGAGGATAAGATTTAAGATTGTACTAATGAGGAAAGAGATATATTCATGTGTAACATACTTTCCAGAGAAGCACTCTTTTCAGCCCTTCCGGAAAATGAGTACAGTCAGGTAAAATATCTAAAAACATCTCATGAAATTTGGTTAGCTTTACAATCTACTTTTGAAGCTAATGAACATGCAAAGAAACTTAGATTACATAATTGGATATGTGCATTTGAAGATATAAGAATGATGGAAGATGAATCTATTAGAAGCTATATTGGTAGAATGTCATAGATTGTGCAGGTATAAAATCTTGTAGAGGAACCAAGACAGAGAATGAAGTAATATGGAAAATTTTGAGGACATTGACTCCTGCATTTAAGTAGACAACACAGATGATTGAAAAAGTTATACATTGTACTACGAACTTTACCACATAAACTCTTCTTGGAAGATTGGAAGTAGCAGAGATGAACTTGAGGCTATCAAGAGATTTACCTAGAATGGAGACAACATTCAATGCACTTAGTGTTCGCCCTATTTTTTCAAGAAGCATCAGTGTGAGCAGAGATTATGGTAGCAGTAGCAGATCTAGAAATGAAGAAGATAAGAAGATTAAAGAAGTTATTGCCTTGCTTGTGAAAAGAGAACTAGACGGTAAGAAAAATTTTAAATGTTGGACTCGTCAAGAATTTGGTCATTTTGCATTTAAATGTCCTAAGAGAGTCAAGAAGTATAGAAAGAACTTTAAACCTAGGATATCTAAAAAATGTTATTATGCAAATGATGAAGAACTTGAAGCTATTTTGGAGAAATCTTTGAGTGAAAGTGATACTAAGAATGATGATATAGGATTTGTAGCAATTAAAGAAGAAAATCCTGAAACAGATATTAAGGAAGAAAAGGCTTTATTTTCTCAAGTAGAAAAGAAAACTGATTGGATTATAGATAGTGGTTGTTCACATCATATGACAGGAGACATGAAGAAGTTCATAAAGTTTAACAATTATGATGGAGGAATTATTAGAGTTGGAAACAATGCACCTTGTTTGATTAAAGGTATAGGATCTATTACTCTTGATGGAAAGACTAATACTGATGATGTTTACTTTGTGGATGGTTTGAAACATAATCTTTTGAGTGTTGGATAGCTAGTTGATAAGGGATATCAAGTTTGGTTCACTGAGAAAACTTGTGTAATCAAAGACAAGGATGGTAATTTGATCGGTACTTGATCTATAACCAAAGGTAATGTATTTTAGTTGAATCCTACTAAGATGACATTTTTGATTACTAAGATTGATGACAATTGGTTATGGCACATAAGATTTTATCATATAAACTTTGATAACATTGTGAAAGTAAGTACTACACTTGCAATAAGAGATTTGCCTAAAATTATGAAGCCTACTAACATGATTTGCAAAGAATGTGTGATGGCTAAACAAAAGAGAAGCTCATTTCCCAGCAAGAAGTTTACAACAATAGAGAAGTTGGAAATTGTTCATATAGATTTGAGCGGTCCCAAAAGGACTAGAGGAATCTATGGAGAAAGGAATTTTATGATTATTGTTGATGATTTTACAAGAATGATGTGGATTGCATTGCTTAAAGAAAAGTATGAAGCATTTGATAAGTTTAAGATCATTAAGAATAAAGTTGAGAATGAATCTAGAATGAAGATTAAATGTTTGAGCTCTGATAGAGGTGGATAATTTACTTCAAAGGAATTTAATAGTTTTTGTGAAGTGAATGGTATTAAGAGACAACTTTCAGCCCCTAGGACACCTGAACAAAATGGTATTGCAAAAAGGAGGAACAGATCAATGACTGAAGTAGCAAGAGCTATGTTATTTGAGAATGACTTAGCGAAGATATTCTGGAGAGAAGTAGTGAATACAGTAGTGTATACAATGAATAGAGTACAAATTAGAGCAGACACAGACAAGACACCCTATGAACTATGGTTTGGACATGCACCATCAGTTAAGTATTTTAGAATTTTTGGAAGCAAATGTTATATTAAGAGAGATGATGACATTGGAAAGTTTGATCCTAGAAGTGATTCAAAGGTATATTTCTTGGATATTCATTGAAGAGAAAAGCTTATAGATGTTACAATAAAAGAAATAAGACTATTGTTGAGAGCGCAAATGTTAAAGTTGATGAAAAGTTCAAAATTCAGGAAAGAATGCTTGATTATGAATCAGATGAAGGAACTCATCCTAGAACAAATCTAGAGACTACTAAATTATTCTATGAAACTGACAGTGACTTGTTGAATGAAAGCTACAGTGAAGAAATCATTGAAGAACCTACAATAGAAAAAAGAAGTGAGACAGTGACACCTAACAAGAATCTATCAAGAAATCATCCTATTGAGAAGATTATGGGAATCATAGACAAAGGAGTTCTGACACAAAATAAGGTACAAGAACAGTTGTGTTTAATTTCTCAAATTGAACCTAACTCTACTAGTGAAGCCTATGAAGATGAACATTGGATTAAAGCTATGTAAGAAGAACTAGATTAGATTGAAAAGAACAAGACATGGGAATTGGTCCCTAGACCTAAAGATAAGAATGTTTTAGGAAAAAAATGGGTATTCATAAACAAGATGAATGAACAAGGAGAAGTAGTAAGGAACAAAGCAAGATTGGTATGTAAAGGATACTCACAGCAAGAAGGAATTGACTATGAAGAAACTTTTGCACCAGTAGCAAGAATTGAAGCACTAAGAATGTTTTTGGCCTATGCAGATTATAAGAAATTCAAAGTGTATCAGATGGATGTGAAGTCAGCATTTCTAAATGGGGAATTGGAAGAAGAAGTCTACATTGAGCAACCTAAAGGTTTTCATTTAACTCAAGAAGGAGATATGGTATGTAAACTGAAGAAAGATTTGTATGGACTAAAACAAGCACCTAGAACTTGGTATGCAAGACTAGATAAGTATTTGATAAAATTGGGATTTACTAAAGGCACGGCTGATAGCAGCCTGTACACAAAGGAAATTGAAAATGGTTTGTTAGTTGTTGTTATTTTTTTTTATGATATTATCTTTGGAGGAGAAGATGAAGCTAGTGATAAATTTGCAAATGAAATGAAGGCTGAATTTGAAATGAGTATGATAGGTGAAATGAAATACTTTTTAGGATTGCAGATAACACAGAATAGTGATGGTATCTTTGTAAGTCAGACAAAGTACTTGAATGATTTATTGAAGATATTTGGAATGGAGAACTGTAAACCAGTTGGAACACCTATGGTAACCGGACACAAGTTATCTAGCACAGATGAGACTCTTGTAGTGGAATAGAAAAAGTACAGATCTATGATTGGAGGATTGCAATATTTAACTCATACAAGACCTGATATATCACATGCAGTTGGAATTGTAGCAAGATTTCAAGCTGAACCCAGAGAATCACATTATGCAACATTAAAAAGGATACTGAGAAATTTAAGAGGCATAATTGAGTATGGAATGTGGTATGAAAAATCTGATGATTTTACCCTATGTACATATACAGATGATGATTGGGGAGGTAGTGTTGATGACAAAAAGAGCACCAGTGGTGGACCATTTTTCCTTGGAGGAAGATTAGTTTCTTAGCTAAGCAAGAAGTAGAACTATATTTCACAAAGCGCAATAGAAGCAGAATATGTGGCAGCAGCAAACAATTGTAATCAGATAATTTGGATGAAGCAAATGTTGAAGGATATTGAAATAAAATTTGTTGAACCTATTGGTATACATTGTGATAACACTAGCATAGTTAGTATGTCTAAGAACCCCATGTTACATTCTAAGACAAAGCATATAGAGATAAAGTATCATGTAGTGAGAGAGAAAGTGGTAGAGAAAGAAGTCAGACTTGAGTATATAAGCACAAAGGAGTAGATTACAGATATATTCACAAAACCTTTGCCTAAGGATACATTTGAGTATCTGAGAGGTATGCTGGGGGTTATGCCCCAGCCTACTTTTGAGAAGTGATGTAGATTGTTGAATCCATCCAGTGGTATATGAGCCCTATCTTTCTTCTGGATTGGATGGTGGTACTTCCTCTATGGGGGAGTATGTGTATCTAAGCTGAGTCATGAGGACTCTAGTGAATGTATTTTATGAACAGTGTCTTTTGACATTGAAGTTGTTATTGACATAGTGATGAAACATTTGTCATTGATGTCAATGGGGGAGGAGTATACATGAAAAACCATCTATTGGAGATAATTAAATAGGAAAATGAAGCAAGATTTGATTGATGAAGAGGACTCAAAAGCATTTTTAGAGCAACAGTGTTGCAGTGTTGGTATTTATGGAACTTGGATGTTTTTTCATCTATGTTGCCATCAATGCCAATGGGGGAGATTGTTAGGAATGAATGATGAATATATCCTATGGGGGAGTATTTGCAACCATTTTGTAGTAGTTTTTGTTGCATTCATGACTATGATTGTCATTGATGTCAACACAGTGATCTACTAAAGTTTTGCAGAGAAGAAGACAGTGTTTGAGTTAGCGCACTTGGGCTATTGAAGATGAAGCTATGTGGAGTTGAGGACTTACTCTATGATGTTCTATAAGATTGTTGTTAAGAGCACATATGGAAATTCATTTATTCATGATAGTTATAAGGAAATCAGTGAAAGCAGTATTCAGGCAGTGTTCCTAAGTAGTAGTTTGTGGAAATCAGATGATATCTCCTAATCAGGATTGAATCTGATCATGTGTAGTTATGAGGTAGTTGAAGACATAATGTTAGTGACATGGATGTGAGCACAAGATCTGAGGTTATATGAGTGAAGAATTATCTTAATTGGAAGCCGACAGTTTTGTGTAATTTTTATGTAACGTGTGGAAACTTTTATTTTGTAATTTGTATGCCAACTCAATTGTAATTACTTGAGTGTGGTATAAAGGAAGGAATGTTTTCCTTGTTTTAAGATAGTAGTTGTGAATTGTATTTGAAGGTGAATTGTGTAATTGTGCAATACTTGTTGGAAGAGGATATGCAAAGTATAGAGATCTAGTATTGAGATTTGATGAAGCAATTAGTGTGGTTTGACACAGTCAGAGAAGGAGTATTGAATTGTTGAGATCGGTAATCTTTTGGTATTATTTTGTTGATTAATACAAAGATCATTTGGACAATGTGTTTAGTGATCTTACACCTTAAGCTGTTTGGGTAGTGGGTCCTTCTGTCTTCCATAACTCCTAATAGAGTTAGAATCTTTTAGCAGGGATTAAAAGTCTCCTAACAAAGACTCATATGTACTAAATGTATTTCATAAGACTCCTAACAGAGTCCATCCTCTCACAAAGAACTTTCATATTAGTGCATCTTTTGTAGGCATCATTCCCACAGGGGTTTACTCTTTGATCAAGAGGTTCCCTAGTCAACATATCTTGTGTCATTATGTATGTTTATCTTTCTATGGTTGTTGGTTACATTGCTTACTTGGTTAAAATCTATTGAAGTTTATCAAAGTTATATTTATCTGATAACTAATTCACCCCCCTGCCCTCTCAGTTATCTTGGTGGACTTTACTTTCTAACATGATGCAACTAGGAAGATGATAAATAATGAAAGGATGCAACTAGGAGGATGAATTACGGTGCAAGCTAAGGGGATAATGATGCAAGGATGAAACTAAGGATGATCTAGGATGCAAGGATGTTGAGATAGAATATGGAATTCTAAAAGAATGATAGATATGTGATGATCCAAACTAGTCTTCACTCTCTAGATTGACATAGTGACAATTGACCTAGAATTGGGCTGCAAATTGTTTCACTCTTGCATTGTAACCCACATCATCTAGTTTCTCCTAATACTTGGCTTCTACTTGGATTTCTTTGAGGGAAGGTTGGTGACCTTTGAGGTCTCTTTCTATGACTTTCTTCTCTTGATAGACACAAAATTTTGGCAGCTTGGCTTTCTTATGCTTGATCAAATTGGGCATAGTTTTGGAAGGATTTTAGCAATTGTTTTGAATCAATGCTCTTGGTATCTAATTTTGAGGAATATTTCTTCAAGGATTTTGGATAACTTTGATCAAGTTTTGGCTCAGCTTTGATGTATCCAATAGAAAAGGACCAAAAGACTCAAGAGATACTCTGAAAGCAATCTCAACAAAGGATAAAGCAACTTTGTGTGATACAAGTAAATGATGATCATTGACTTTCGATTGTGTTCCCCAAAATGTGTATGTTCTAAAAGATGTTTGCACTGAGTTTGAAATGTTGAAAACACTTCAATAAGAACTACCTAAGGACAGGCTTGTATCAAAATCTTTTCCCACAACTCAGTACCCCAAAAGGGATATAGATGGTGAGTAATCTTCAAGTGATCTAGGAAACCTCTTGGATCGATCCTTGCACAAAGCTTTTGTTACCTTCTAGAGTATATTGGGAGGCATTTGATTTAACAAGTGTCTAATTTGGTCTGTGGTGTCCTCCCAATCAGTTTGTATGTGCATAACTCACTTAAGAGCCTAGTTGACCATGTCGAAATAGTATGGATATTCACCTACATTGGGCTACCATCAACACGCATCACCTGAGCTTAAGGGGATGAAGCGAGAGTTTTATCAACACTTTATTTCTATATCAGTCAGGGAAGTACCAGTTTGAGGTCATTCTCCAAAGAGGAAGCACTTTTCTCTTTGGATAGGCCTCGCTAGAAGTAAAACAAATGAACTTGTCCTAGTTCAATTTATTTTACGTCACTTAGTCTAAATAGGTTTTGCAAAATTTGAAAAACTCCTAGATGCACATCAAAAAGAGTTCTTTTCCAAATTGATTAAGTATTTTCTATGCCAAAACCTTCAAGCACACATGTTTAGGATTTGATTTGTTCTTTCCTTAAAAGTATATAAGAAAACTTTTCGAAAGATGTTGCAAGTGTTTTACCCTTTTGCATTCGATATTTTGTCTTTAGGATCCTATTTGAACTTTGATTTGAGAAATGAAATTTCTTTGTTTTCACTTTGTGCATTCAAGATTGTATTTTTTTAGGGATAAAAATAAATGACTTTGATATTGACTTTGGTTCATTTCTTTAGGGTCATTCAAGATTTTAGTTCAAAATTTTGAAACTTTTCCTAGACTTGCATTTTGAGAGTTGCATAAAACTTTCAAAACATTCAAGATTTGTAAATGAAGTTCATTTCAACCAAAAAAAAGCATCAAGATTGGTTTAGGAAACTTTAGGATTGATTACGAATTATTTTGAATAGTTTAGGAAAGATATGAAGATTTTAGTCCTTTTTAAGCACTCAAAAGTTGAAGTGTTCCTAGATTGCATGAAAACCCTAAAACACTTAAGTTTGGATGAATGAAGTTATTTTTATCCAAAAACAAAACATTATGAATGATATCGATCACTTTAGGGTTGATTAGGATTGGTTATGAACCTTTTAGGAAAGATATGCAGATTTAGTCATTTTTAGGCATTCAAGAGTGAATGAAAGTTCATTTTAAGCCCAAGAAATGAGGTTTTTTAGTTCCTAAATATGCAAGGGAGTTAATGAGACTTAAGGATTTGATTTTTTTGTGACCAAATTTCCCTCCAAGGGGTATCTTCAAGAAGATGGAGTTAGAACCTACAAATTTGAAGTTTAGGGTCACTAGGAGGCTAAAATGAGCCCTAAAACCTGATAAAGACCAAGTTTAGGGCCTAAAAAATGCCCTATGTTTCCCATAAGAAAATATATGATAGGATATTCCATGATAAAGTGTTTTAAAAGCTTACATAGGCTCCCATATGACAATACAGGGGTTCCCATATGGAAATTCATGCCAGGAAGTGGGAAAAAAACTTAAAAACACTTGAAAAAACCCATACGACAATACGCATGCCCATATGGAAATACACATGCTATAGTAAAACACTTGGGGGGTTCTCAAATGGAAATCCATGCCAGGGAAGGAATTTCATACGAATTTGCCTCAAAAGATGCCCGAGATGTGCCAAAAAGTGAGTTTTTTTACCAAAAAAACCTAAAAAATTAGTTTGAAGAGTGTGGTGGGATCCCACCTGGCATGCCAAAATGTGATTAGTGAAAACCTCACCTTCTCAGAACATGAGTAGATATTAAAACATTAGTGATATCAGCATATACCTAACATATAGAAAAACTATTTGCAAGACACCTCAAATTGAGCTTAAACGGGAGCACCTTGTCATCGTTTGATTTGCTCTTAGAATAGGGATGTGGGTATGCTCTCAAATCAAAAAAATAATGTCCCAAATGATATTTAGGAAGGTTTAGGATCATTTAGGAACCATTTATACCCCATAATGGCACAAAACCAGGTATGGTGAACCTGTTTTGCCCCTAGAGTCCCAAGAGTTCAAATGAAGCCAAATGCAAATTCTAGATTAAGGATGAATATGAAACGTTCATTTTAACTGAAAGATGGATATGATATGAGTGAAATTGGTTATTTTTTCTTGAAATAAACTATATTCAATCCATTAGGCTAATCTAGAGTGAGCTAGAAAACATAGAAAAGAGCTAAATCTAACAATGCTAGAAATTAAGTTAAGTATAGATGAAAATGAACATGATAACAATGATTAATATGATATGATATGAATTGGTGGATTGCTCTTGGAATGAAGAGTATTTATATGATTTTAGGAAGGGCTTGGGTTATGGGTAGAGTTAGGGGTATGGTTAGAGGTATGGTCAAAAGGGTGAGGGTTGCTCACACATGTGTTAGCAATACTAGGGAAGTGTGCAAGGGGACCAATGTGGAAAAAGAGATATAGGTCTTCATTAAGAGGTTGTAAGAGCCATTAATGAAGGTGTAAGGGGTTCATTAATGAGCATGTAAGGCTCATTAATGAGGGGGGTTGACCAAAAGTTAAAGGATGAGGGTTTAGACTAAGAGGGTTAGGAATCACCCTCTAAGCAGGTTTAGGGAGTGATTAGGAAAGTGAGGATAGGTTTAGGGTTTTCTAGAAGATTTATAGGGTTTTAGGCTTTTAAATAAATATTTAATTTATTTAAAGGATTTTTGAGACACAATTTATTAAATAATTAATAAATTGGAGGGATTATCATTCAAATTGGATTTAAATGTTTTTGGATAGGGTTCTTTAATTAAATATCTTTAATTAAAATAGGAGAAGGGATAATCACAATAAAAACTAATTAATTAATTAATGATGATTTCATCAGGTCTTTTGTCAACTAAAATATTTATAATTAACAAATGGATTTTTAGTTGTCTACAGATAAATAGTATTCTTTATATTCATTTGTTTTCATTTGCATTTAGGGAAGAATTCATATTCAAATCTTTTCATTAAAGTTTAGTATTTTAAACTTGATAAACATTTAAGTCAAAGGAGTTTAGTGGTATTAAATTGATATACCACCAATTCACCCCCCTCCCCTCCCCCTTCTCATGGTATTGTACTCCAACAAGTGGTATCAGAGCCAAACCCTTGAACATAAATCTAGTGATTTTTTGGTAGTGGAGTACTAGTTATAGCTAAGTGCAAAAGAAATAAAAGTCAAAAGAAAAATAGTAGTGTCAAATTAAATGAAGTCTTGTCTCAAGAAAATGAGATGTCTAATGTAGAGTCTGATGAATTCATTGTACATATGAATGACTTAGATTTAGTAGAGTGTGGAAATAAATTTTAAGGAGTAGTTGATTTTGAAGGAGATCTTGTCTCTACTTTAGAAATGATTAGAAACCTTCAAAGAGAAAACAAGAAACTCGAGATTCAAATTGAAGAAAAAGATGTAAAGTTGAAGACTAAAAAAGAAACATGTAGAAAGTGTGAGAATAAAATTGAATCTTTGAAGAAAAATGAAGAGCATAACTCTTTGTTAAAAGATTATGAATCAGATGACATAATCATGATTCTAAAAATAAAGATTGAGGAGACTAAGAGGATATTGGATATCGAAAAATTTGAATTGGATACAAAAATATTTATCTGTGAAAATCTTGAAGGAGAACTTGTTATTGTAAAGAAAGATATTGAAGAACAAAAGATTCAACTAGAAAAGTATAAGAAGTTTAAGAAAAGTATTAATGCACTAGATGATATGTTGTGTAGGAAAAAAATTCTAGTGATCTTACTGGTTTAGGGTATGAGGTAAAATAAACCTCTTCAAGTGGAAAAGAATAATAAAATGAAATAATTTCTGTATCTGCGGATCAGAAAAGATAGTGTTATAAAGTTAGACAAACTCCAAGAAAAAGGGTTGACTTAAACTATTATGATTCTACTTCTAAGATTGAAGACATTAACAAAGGAAGAAGTAGAAATAATAGGTTCACAAGAACTTTAACCACTAAGAAACATCATTCAACCAGGTATAATTATTCTTAGTTTTGTGGATATTGTTATTCATGTTTTACATATGGTTATAAAGAATTAGAATGTCATGCATATAAAATGGATAAAGTCACATATTTTAGGGGTAACAAACTTGGTCATGTTGTAAGAAATTGTGATAGATAGATTTTAAATGATGATGTTATATTCATGAGAAGTTATAGGCTCTTGGACATGTGCTATAAATATGATGATTTTGATCATAAAAGGAAATCTTGTAAAAAAAATTTATAAAATCATTTAACAACAACAAAATAGTGAAGAGAGTCAAAATGGTTTGGAGAAGAAAGTATGAACAAGAAAAGAAAGAATATTTGGGTAACTAAATAAAATTTGGAAAGAGAATCAAATGATAAGGTGTGTAAATCTTGAAAGGTTGAGTACTTTAAACATGAGGATCTTTTGGTAGGTTCAAGTGTGCTTTAATGTCAAGTGTCTATCTTAGATTATATTATTCATATTGTTAATGATATTATTCTAATATCTTATTAGATGATACATGATAAGACTTGAATTGCTAAGAGTTAAATGTCAGGTGTGTTGTGTCTCTAATAAGGAACTTAATGATTTGTCAATGATCTCATTGATAGGTCATTAAACTTCTTATTAAATACATAATCCATATGACATTAAAGTTATAGTATGTACAAGTTTAAATATATCTGGTGATAAGATATCATGACTCATATGGCCTTATAATTGAAAGTTTTTGGTTTGGATGCTTTTGATAATAAGTGTTGCTATTTGAAATCAACAATGTTTTATTGAAAGCTACCTAGTGTTTCAAAAGTTATAATCTGTTGATGTTGGTCTTTGATATGGTTCATGGGATGGTTTCTTTGATGAGGGATTTAAATGCAAAAAATATTTTTGAGTGTAATGCATTCAGTTGAGAGTGATGCCTTCAAATCAGTCTTCGTTAGATTCTCAATGACTATTTTTTGATAGTGCTTCTATGATATATCTTTCAGTGTCATAGTAATAATAATGGTATATTTCAGTAGTAACTTTTCTTTGATAAACTCATAACAATGTGATCATTCTTTGATATTTGGTTGCTACTTCAGTTGTTTGAAGTGTTTAATTTTCACTTTGAATAGTACTGATATGATTTGGTTACATGGTGCAGAGGTTGTTTTTGGTCTTCAATGGGATAATCGGTTCTTTGAAAACTTCAGATGTTCTGACTTCCTTTGTTTACTATAATAGTGCAATGATCTAGTTAGAGTCTCTTTCCTCGCCTTTGGATTTTATTGCTCATGAATCCCCTCAAGGAATTTGTGACCTATTATATGTTAAATCTTTCAATAATCTACTCCCAATTATCGAGTTAGGGGAAGAAATTGTTACATTTTTTCCTTCTTTCAGATCTAGTGGTACCAATGTTTTGAATGTTATAGTGTTGGTAATTCAATTTTTCATGACAATGACCATGTTGTTTTTAGATTTTATGATTCATGATGATTATGAATATGGTTCATATTTCATGATTTTTGATTCCTAGTGGTAATTATTTTCACAGTCTTTTATCAAAATAAAAGAGGGGTTAAAAATTATGCAAACAAGGAGAAATACACAACACACACACACACATCAAATTGCCCTATCAAGATCCACTAAGTGGTCTAACTGTTGAGACAAACCTAAATTTATCTGACCCTTATCCATAATATTCTAATTTTACATGTGATTAGAAGCTCATTTGGCTAAAAAATCTGCTACCCCCATTCCAATCCTTGGGGATATGAGTGAAAGTAACAAAATCCAAAGAAACACACAAATTAAGAATCTGGTTAACAATAAAAGTTAACTACCAACTAACATCCTCAAAATGTTTTCGATTCAACATATTCACCACCACCTATGAATTAGATTTACAAATGAGTCTGCTCCATCCAAGAGCATAATCATACAAAATAGTAATAGCCTCCATAAAATTATTAGTATGATGACCTTTATAAACATAAAACATAAAGTGAACAATCTATCTCTACCAACTCCACCAATACCCGCAGGACCTAGGTTCTCCTAAGAAGACTGGTTCATGTTGATTTTTAGAATTCCCTGTGGAGGAGGACTCCACCTCCCCACCTTATTTATCTTATGTAGAGGGTTTCTACATCTATTTCTTATGAATTGGCCTTGTGGAGGAATAATATGCAGATGGTTATAGAAAATAACATCACCAAGATACATAGCCTCTGAAAAGTCACATTTAGCCTAAACAGTTTCTCTCAAAGAATGGAGAATTTTCCACCATACGTGGTGAGCCCCCAACAACACATCTTGAAAGATTCCATGATTCCTCTACAACTAGATATGCCAAAAATAAAAGAAGGTCCAAGAGTCCAAGAGTCCAAGTAACCTAAATAAACGATGTCTTGGTGGGAGCTTTGCCCCATTGAACAAAGAATTCAACCAAAGAAGAGATGTGCCAACAATCTTGATTCCACACATCCCACCAAAATTGTCAAATAAGTATAATGAAGGAGCACTAAAAAAAATATGAGAGATAGTTTCTCCACTATTACGACACAACACACACATTGAGGGGACCTGAAAGCCATGCTTGCATAAATTATCCCAAGTAAGACACTGATTGTGGACCATCAACCACATGAAAAAATTACACTTGGGCCATGAGAACTTGTACCAAACTTGTTTCCACCAAGGAACCTGAATGTCCCCAAAAGTTTGGTGCACCATCTCAACATAACCTACAGAAAAGAAAACTTTCCAGAGAAATGATTATTTTCCCAAGCTAGAGCATCATTCCCAGCCAAGGTAGCGCACTCTCGAGACTCCAAAATAAAAGCAATATCTTGTCTATCTTCCTCAAATCCTCCTGGAGACCATTCAAAAGGATGTTTCCTGAAAACATGAATTGTCAACACATAATTATGGGCAATCTTATAATAGTCAATAGTATCCTAGCCATCAATAGTAAAGTTATCACAAAGGGCCTAAAGGTGGGGATAAGTGGAAAGGATAGAAGGATGACCATCCCAAGAATCTATCCAAAAAAGAGCTTCAGATCTCATATGACATATCCAAAAGAGACCATTTTTTACCAACCAAGTCCCAAGTTTCAAAGTGTTCTAGATCATAAAATATCTTCCCACAAAAGAAAGGCGGGGAACATCAAACACATCAACACCTAGAAGATACTTAAGGGATAGAATACAAGCCCAAAGTTGATTATATCTAGTACATCAATGGCAATATAACTTAGCAACAAGAAATTGCCTATTTAAAATAGCAGAACATAAGCTAAGGCCACCCTCTTTCTTAGGTCTGCACATAGATTCCCACTAAAGAAGGCTCCATTTATTAGTTGATAGATTACCACCGGTGGGTATTCAAGAGGTGTGAAGAGCTCAAAATGATCAAGAGAGTGAATAAACAACCAAGAAGAAGTTCAAACTATTAAGAAGAGAGTCCAAAAGACCAAATAGGATTATATGCAGGTCAAATCCCGCATAGGTGGGCAGTGGAATTAGGCATTACAATTGTAGGTTTTCAGTTTGTAATGCCTCAATGACAACCTGCATGTTTTTAGATTCATGGATGCTAGTGTTTCACATAGAAATCTCCATGATGCACACACATCCTGAGTCATCTAGGCTGTGTGGCTAAGATTATAAAGCAGGTGATGGAATGGAAAGGAAAATGGATGTGGGGATGATGAGGACTTTGTGTTGAAATATTGTTGAGCATGTCAGATTTTTGGATTTGGGTGTGCTAACATTAATGTTTTGTCATTGATATCAATGTACTTGTTGTTATCTTAGACAATGTGTTCAGGACGTTCGATAAGGAGGATTTCAGTTGTTCAGATGTTATACTAAAGATATTGAGATGTAATGGTGAGGTATTATTATGATATTTCTGTAGATCATCTACAAAGGTTTGTAGAGGTTGGTTTGACAGTTTGAGTAAGATGTGATCAAGTTTATGGTCATTGGTGTCACAATGTTCCTGTGAATAAAGGTTGTGTGGTTCAGTATGAATTGGATGTGATTTTTCAGAGGTTGAAAAGCTATTTATTGTATGATCCCTTATCATTTTGATCATATCTTTTTTTGTTCATGATTTAGAGTACAAAAATCTCTTTTGTTATGTTTTAGTTTGGTATTTTAGTGTTCATGTTGATCAGAGTAAAAGATGATTTTGGATTTCATATTGGAGATGATACGAAGGTTTTGGATGGTATCCATACTTCTTGTTGGTTTTTTTGGATCATGTGATGATTGTGATGTTGGTTTTCATTGGTTGTGGTGATCGAATTTTCTACTTTGGTAGCGTGTTGGCATTTTTTCATTTGGGTACTAACCAACTTGATGGAGTAACATTTTGTGATTATTGGTAATGCATTAGTGATGGTATAGCATGTTCAAGGATAAAGATTTGGGTCCTATCTAAGTCTTATCCTACTTGATTTGGATCACATTGAGGATTGATCATAATGTTTATATCTTTTATTGTATTAGGTCTTAGCTGGCCTAGTGGTTGATTATCCTTTGTAATTGGTATAAATGAGAGATCATTTTGTAATTGATGTGTGTGAGAGAAATGATTGTGTATATGTGTTCTACACTTAAGGAAAAGTTTATAATTCATTAGAATTGTATTGGCATAGGAGATGATATTTTTCAGTTCCATTGTAAGGATTGTATGTCCACACCTTTGTAATTGAAGTTAGATTGTTGAACCTGACTAAGGGCCAGACCTGAGATTGTATTGTGAGCAATGAGCTCTAGATAGTGAGCTTGTAGATTGGGTTGTAAGTCTATGGTTGAAAGTGCATCCTTTGTTCTCTATTTTGGGAAATACTTTTAATAGAGTACACTCATTTAGTAGTTTTGACTCCCATAGAGGTTTTCCCTTAACCAAGTTTCCTCGAGAATAAATATTTGTGTTTTATGTTTTGTGTTATGGATCTTGCATTATTGTTTATCTTTTAGATCTAAGTAGAAAAAAGGCAATTAATGTAATTAGGTACACAAAATTTATTTACCCTCCCCCTCTCAGTTGTGCTTTCATTCTTTTGGGCCTAACACTTTGAGTCTTAGAATAAGGTGAGGGTGATGCAAAATGACAATTTACACAAGGGTGCAAATTTAGGCCATTACATTTTGCCCCCACTTTAGTGACCATATCATATCATATCATATCATATCATAGAGAGATGTGAGATAAAGTAAGAAAGGTATACCTAAATTACTTGGGGGGATTCTATTACATGGGGTTGCCTCCAACTAGGAAGCCTTGAATTTTTGTTGAATTTCATCTAGCACACAAGTTGCAAATGAGTGTCCTAGACAATGAAGATAGCTTGTAGACATAATACCATTGATGGTATTTAGATATGGAAGGCAAGTTGTGTTATGATAGATATCCATATGATAGGGAAATTTTGATAGTTCTTTGACATGTGTAGCAAATGATAGATAGGCATGTGATAGGGAGCATTTGATAGTGTGTTAACATGCATACATAATGCTATATAAGCATGTGATAGGGAATATTAAACACAAGCACTGGAACACATAAAAAATGCTAGATAAGCATGTGATAGGGGAGCTTAAGATCATGTTGATACATGTAGAGTTAAGATAGATAAGGTAAGATCAAGACGCAAAGATATTGGATTGACCCCCACAAAAGGTAGACACCAAGATCAAATTTTGATAAATTTGTGATAAAATTTTGTGGTTTAGAGACATCATGATCATTAGATAAAAGCTAAATTAGACACACAAATAATACAACCCCACTTGGAATCGACTATGCTAGTTAAAGGGGAGCATAAGACATTCGAAGGAGAGAAAATACATTATGGTAGGTCAACATACAAGATGTTTCCATGAAATGTCACTTCTTGACAGGTAACACATGATTCCAAAATATCTACACAAAGATAGGGGGATCTAATGAATTGGCATTAGAGCCCAAAAGAGAAAGGATACATGCTCTTAGGGGATATCTCATCACTACAAACCATGGCTCAGATATGAAGAAAAGAATATAAAGACAAAGGAAGATAAAAATTTGGGTCAACATGAAAGGATTTCCTAAATGCCCCCAACACTTTGCACCATCTTTGAATGTTAAAAATCAAATGTATAGAAGATAGAGGAGAAATATAACAAATAGAATAAGGTAAATAATAGAAAACCAATCATTTCAAGGTACCAATATAGTATAGGGGTCCTCTGGGATGGAACAACATTGAAAGATAATCACTATGGAACATAGGAAAATACACTCCAATCTAAAGATGTAGAAGCAGGTATTTCCTTCACAAACTATCCATCAACAAATCATCATCCTTCCACTATTGATCATATGAGAGGAGAGGTCACGATTGCAATGGTATGACCATAATGACAATCCTAGGCACCCCACCAACAAAAAGAGTTAGAGATTAAGCCACCTCAATGCTATCATCTACTAGCTCAACTACAAAAAGTGAGAGGGATCATGTAAAGATCATCGTCAAAACTAGAATATCCTCTAGTGAGTCAAAGATGCAAGCCTCAACGCTTGTAGGAGACCCATGAAGAGGTGCAGATGAAGAAGGCTCCCTATTGACCCCAACAAAAAGGGCAGAGAAAAACTTTGGAGAAGACAAAGGTTTCTCCACTATGAGAATGGACACTGAAAGGATCTGCTAGAGTAGATTTGCAATGCCTAAACTCTAGGATAGATCCCTACTCAAACTTCCTCTTAAAGGACATAGGAAAATACCTTTGCTCAATTTTAGTAACCTTAAGGACCTAAAACAATCTAGCATGCAATCCTAAAATGGGCTTGGTGTAGATTGGGTAGACCTCACTACACTACACACCACTTGGGTGTGCAACATTTTTACCAACTTTGGAAATGCAGGGACATCTAGAAAGGTGATAATCAATGGCATCTCTCATGAAGGAAAGATGATCACAAGGACCCATTTTTCATAGGGCCAAATGGTCACTGTTGGTGTAGGAGGAAGTGTGAGAAAGGTAGCATCTTGAAAAGGAATTGATGTAGCTACAACTGGAGTGGGAGAAGAGGTGGAGACAAAAGTAGAAGCAACAATAGAAACAAGCTCAAAAGATTCACTTTCTTCCCTTGTAGAGACCTCACAAGCCAAAGCCCTTTCTGATCAATGATGCTTACACTCATGCATAAGATGGTTTTGATGTAGATGCAGGCTAGGCTAGGAAACTTTCAAGGGTAAAACACCATCATACTTCATGGGGGAGGTCATCGATGCAATCACTAGAAAAGGGGAAGGCCCTACCGATGGAGTAGGAGGTGGATCTAATGAAAGCACTAGCATCTCAATCATGAGCAACATTTCTCTTTTTTCCCTTCGGGCAGCTGGAGGAATGGATGGTGCCCTCGAAGGCCAAGGAGTAGGTTCTAGAGGATACTATAGAATCTTGTGAGACCTCTTACCTTGGCCATAGATGGAAGGGTGAAGTATGTTTGGGATAATGGGGATAGGAGGAACTGGCCACACCTTAGACTTTGGTAGCATGGGTATCTTTCCTTCATATAAATTAGATGTGGATGCTAGAATAGAAGGCACCACTGAAGGATGCATGGATCGAGGAGGCGAGGAGGCTTCCCATGGGTCACACACTTGCCTTGAGCCCTTGGTGAGGAAGGGATAGAAGGTGAAGTACATTGAACCTCATGCGAATGATAACAGAGAGAAGGTTCTATAGATCTTAAGCTTATTTCCTTAGCATTATATGCCTAATATGCAAGAAAGGTGACATCTTACTAGGGACATAAGGGCCCTATTAGACTAGGCCATAAATGATCAAGGGAGAATCCCCCATGGGACACCAAGGGATGATATCCTGTATCCTAGATTGTGTAAATATTCCCCTCATGAGAAAAATTTAGGCACTTATGAATAACCAATTGGATAACTCTCATAGAGGTCAACCAAGGGATACACAGTTTGACCTTGAAGAGGTCTAATTTGGAGATTACAAAAAATGTTGAAAATACCACTTTGGGTCCCACTTAGACCATCAAAGTGGTAGATCCCAAAGGGGGAAGGGAAAATTCATCATGTATCCTAATAGTGGAAAACCACTCATCATATTTTCCCCGATTCAAACTATTAACGAAGAGGACCTCCTTCATACTGATTTCTACTTGGTAGGTGGGGTCAACCAAGATGCCTCTAATAGAGATTCCATTGATTAAAATTGTGATGCAAATGGGATAAGGCTCTTTGATATATGGTTCTTCTAGAGGGGTGAATGTGATGTTCATTTCAAGAACCATCCAAACTAGAGGGGAAATTGGAGTAATATTCACCATGTTCATGACATGACTGTTACCTTGTTCGTGACATGACTGCTACTAAGTTTAGAAAGGTTTCTAGTTCAGGTCGGGTTTACCAAAATGTAGAGAAGGAAAAATGAAACAACCTAGAGACTGGTTAAAGTCTCAAAGGCTGAACTTTCCCTTGTGCCACCTCACTTTAACTAGTGCGCAGAGCTAGGGGGTTTAAATGTTAATGAGGTGTTTAATGTAAAGTGATTAATCTAGAGTGTGTTTAAGTGCAAGTGAGTTTAATTAACTAAGTACCAAATATAGATAAATGCAAATAACTATATTAAATCAATAATTTAAATATTTATTTTACTATAAATGAAGGAGCTAACTATAAAGAACAAATACTGAACTTTGTAAACTCATTACCTCATACACCACCGAGAGTCATGGATGAAAACGTGGTGTACACACATCCTATACAAATAGAGTACAAAGAAAACAACAAAACACTAAGAGATAAAATAGAAACAATAGAGATGAGACTATGTTAATAAACAAAAATAAATTGATATCAAAAGATTGTGATGCTATAAAAACCACAAAGAAAGATATAGGAGATCTCACAATGATAATCATGAGTTGATGAAGATAATGAAGTTGATATCTCAAGATCATGCCTCCATGAAATCTACACATAGAAACAAAAAATATTATTAGGGTATCTATTTGGAGACCTACCCCAATCATATCCCTTCTTTGGTGTTTCCACCTCCACAAAAGTTGAGTAAACATGATAAATGGTGATAGATAACCATATGGATAAATAAATTGAACAAGAATATAACTAGAAGTAGATGAAGAATATGATATAATTTCAAAGATACAAAGGGTGAGGTAAAAATACTCCTCTCAACATCATGAAGTAAGGACAATCTGCCTAAGTGCTTGTAGAGACAACAAAATCCAAGAAACTTCTTAGACCTGTGCTTGAAGTGCATAAAAATGATAGGTATTCAACAGGTGTGAAGAGCTCAAAATGATCGAGAGAGTGAATAACTATCCAAGAAGTTCAAACTATCAAGAAGAGAGTCCAGAAGACCAAATGAGGATGAAAAACAAGTTTATAATGTATGTGGGTTGAATCCCACACAAGTGGGTAGTGAAATTAGGTGTTACAATTGTATTTTTGGTAGTTTTTAATGCCTCATCGATAATTGACATCTCTACATATTCATGGATTCTTGTGCATCACCTAGATGTCTCTATGACATGCATGCATCTTGAGTCATCTAGGCCATGTGACCGAGATTTAAAAGTGGGTGATGACATGAAAAGGAAAACTAATGCGATGGATGATGAGGACTTTGAGTCTTTGGCTAAGGTGAGGGTGATGTAAAATGACAATTGACACAAGGGTGTAAATTTAGGCCGTTATAGAAATATGCTAAAAATGGTGTAAATGATAACCAAACAAAAACATTTTATGCTAGGAAATCCACTAAAAATAGTGCAAAGGATAACCAAGAAAATCATTGTATGTTAGGAAATCCACTTAAAACTATGCAAAGGATAACTAAGAAAAGCATTGCATACAAGGAATTCAATTAAACATGTTACAAAGGATCACCAACTAAAGCATTGTATGCCAAGAAATTCACCAAAAATGGTGCAAAGGATAACCAAGAAAAGCATTGTATGACAAGAAATTTGCTAAAAATGGTGCAAATTATAACTGGCCAAAGCATTGTATCCAAGTAAATTTACAACATTTGAATAAAAACTATAAAACAAAGCATTTTGTTTGTAAGAAAATCATGTAACATTTGAAACAAGGAGGGCAAATATATGCCCCCTCCTTGATATGGAAACTTAGAGATATGGTGTAATCTTATGGAAAATAAGAACAAGGATAAACACCTTCAACACCAAGGAGGTATGCTCTGAGAAACAATGTACATGCAATCCAAGCCAAGGAGGCATAATTCTTTGTACAAGAGGAAATGGTGAGAAATTCTAGGGGATAGATCACTCCCAAAATTGTATTGTACATGAAGGAAAGTAAGTATGGTCTCAAAGGCTCACCCTCAAACAAATCATATCAACACAATCCAAGATGGATGTAGGGGTGCTAATGTAATATCTAAATGAGAGTGGAGGAATTGGGGCTCACTTTACTTAAAGAGATGTGGAATATGTGTGATTATGATATATAAAAGGAATTGATTCTATGATAAATAAATGATAACCAACAAAGTATGATATGATCTGATGTGTAAAAGTAAATGCAAGAGGGAAATAAGAAGGATGAACTTACCTTAAAAAAAAGAAGAGGAAGATTGACTTTCATATTTGAATTTAACTACAGTAGAGGTGTTAGAATTAGGTAAGGCTCTGAATTTAGAACTTTGATGCTTGTAACTTCTGAATGTGAAAATCTTAGACCCAATGGACTATGTTGGGAAAGTCAACCTAGTTCTTTCAACTTTGAATCTAGTAAAATTTGTAAAGGACCTATATTTATGTTTGAAACTCTCGAATCCAACTCCAAAGCTCTTGAAACTGCACCTACAAACAAAGAAAAAAGGAGAAAAAGGTTATAGAAAGGGGCTTGCCTTAGTCAAGCTCCTATATAGGAATCAACCTTGAAATGAAATAGAAATTGCATAAAGGAAGTGTTGAAAATAAGATAAATGTAAGTATTCACCTTGCAAGAGAAACCTTTATGGATGGATGTTAGGATATGATAAATCCACAAGAATGCTTTTATGTAGAATGAATGATGTCTTCACCAATGTATAGATCTATGATCACTAGTTATTAGTCAAGAATGCTAATATTCTTGATATTCTTCAATGGAGAAGGGGAAGACTGAATGTGTGGATCTTCTTGATAGCTTGAGAATTCCTCTACTTGGTCTTCGTGGGAGAGAAAATTGCATCAATTAGAGAATTTTTCCTTTTCTTGAATGGATATTGAAGAAATGGAAACTTGGAGACCTTAAATTGGATGCTTTCCTTCAAATCTTGAGTCCACCACTTCAATAATCTTGATTGCACTTGCTCTTGAAATCACCAATAGTTGTAAAATAATGGATTGGTTGCATAATCAATAGTATGTAATGGATGTCAAAATGGGATGCCTTGATGTCCTTTTATACTCATTTCAAGACTCAGTATTGTCAGGCCAACCACAAAGAAATATCTAGAGGAAACACCCCGACATCGGGCCCAGAGCCCACTTAAAAGCAATGCCCTAGGACTAGACCAACTTAATCAACCTAGTCCCAACATAGTTTGAAGCTAGCCCGGGTGTAGGGGAGTGTGATGAGTGTCAGAGGAAGATGTGGAAATTAAGCATAAAGGGCATTCAAACCTTGAAATCACAAAAGTGGGGTCTAAAAGGTCCTAGAGCCTCCAAATATGGGTGCTAACTTTTTAGGATGGTACATTCTTATGAGGCGAGAAAGAGATAGTTGTAAAATTGATATGTTGCAACAAGTGTTAAGAGATCCTTTTAAGAATTTCTCAAGGGGAGGATGAATATATATTTTATCAAAGACATCTACTTCCAAGAGGATATCTTAAACAAAAATAGCATCATTAACCAAAAGAGGGGAAGGAGAACGGGTATTAACTATCCCCATTGCTAGATACAGGGATTATTTATGAGCAATAATTTACACTTTGGGTCCCAAGTGAGGGATTTTTTTTATGATATACATACACTTTCAAGAAAGGTGAGGTTGTAATCAAGGGTATACACCTCATGGAAAAAGAGAGAATCCCTAAGAAAAACAAATAATTCAATGCAAGAAAGGGTATCATGTCATAAACAAGTATCACTCCACCTATGGAAAGAGGATCCTTAGAAAGTGTAGGATATTGATGGGATAACCCTTTCCCCCCAAGAATGGAGACAAGGAAAAGGACTATAATGTTGTTCACAGAGTAAGATTGTATATGGAAGTATAACACTTTGAAAAACAAAGAGCCCCCAAAAGATGAGATACTAAGGTTATATAGTCATGAATAACATAATAGGTGAAGGAAATGGTAATGCACAATATTGATATTAAGAAAAATATGAGATCTATTGAAATATGAATATAACATCTATCGAGAAAATATTGAACAAATTGTGTAGATTTAATGCAATCAACAAGAGAATATAAATTGATATGATGAAAAATACAATGCACACCATTATTATTTAATTTTTAATTCTTTAGGAAATGGTAAAAATAAAATTTAATTTTTTTATTATATTTAAGTCTAGAATATTTTTTTAGCTAAGGCCAAACGTTTTTCATCAAGAGGTGGAAGAAAAATTTGTAAGGAAGATGGAGAATTATTTGAAACTCAAAAACAAAATAGAAGGAGATTCATGTGTGTTTGGTTTTTTCTTTCTTCTTTCTTTAAGAAAGTAATAGTTGATTGAAATAGCTTGAAGGTCACAAAAAATATTTTCTTAAGGTGCAAATCCTTAGCTTTCTCTAGTACACTATGTTGAAAAAGGTTCTATAGGGACTTTTGTTCCTTGTTCCATTTTTAGTACAAGACCTTCTCCACTATAACCTTTCTTAGAGATAATGTCATAACCTACCTCATAATATGTCTTTATTTTTTAGGATGGAGGGCTTTCACCTTGAGGTTTATAGAAAGGTGTTGTGTAGGGATAGATATAAGGGGGATAAATCTCTATAGGGACATTCTTAATCCTATCATCATTATTAAAATCCACTTTACTAGGTTGGGAAGAAGTAGGCTCATCTAAATCTCCATCTTGTATTAATGTTATGTTAGGAGATAGAGATGATCTAGAGTGATCGATGTACTTAGATTAACATGTTTAGTTTGTCTCTCTTGCACCAAGGCTTCTTTGTGTGGAGAGGATCTATTACTACTCTTGAATGTTGCATCTCTAGTAGGGAGACCATGAATAGAAATATCTATGATATCCTCATTGACAAAAGACAAACTAGGGGAGCTACAAGTATTATTTATTTCAATATAATCTCTAGGATGATCATTTTCTACAAAATCTCTTATAAGATCTATACCTTGCATGAATTTCCTTAAGAATGATATCATATAACAACATGCAAGATGGATAAAGGCTTTGAGAATTTTTTTCCAATTATGAAATTTGAGATCCTAATTATGCTATATGTATGAGTACCATGAATTAATGCAAGAAACATGAAGTGGAAGAAGTCATTATCTAACACATGATTTTGACAAATGTAACTAAGAAGCAATGTAATCACATGTGAAATAGAAAATCGATCAAATTTAGTGAATTTCGTCATGAAAAATATAATAACACCCAAATTATATTTGAATTCACCAAAATTTGATGTGAGGAAATAGAGTTCGCTAGCTTGTATGAGAAAACTAGGAAACTGTAGGGGGGAAAAGTAGGTGAGAGTTAGTATATGCATGAAAAATAGGACTCTTAGTCCTATTTACCTACTCACATTAAATTCAAAGGAGAATGATCCACTAGGCCCAAGTGTTGAATAGTCTAGATAACTAAGAGAGGGGGGGGGGGGTGGTGAATTAGTTATCATAAAACAATTTTCTTAATCTTAATTGGTCCAAAGCAATCTTAAATCATCTAGATAAATAAAACATATATGAACATGAAATCACATAAGAACACAATACACAATGAACACTATATTTTACATGGAAAACCCAAGATGGGAAAAACCACAGAGCATGCTAATTCTCAATTATGAAACATTGGTTAAGCTAATTTTTACAAAGAGTGGCTTTGTAATACCCCTCCCATAGTTTTCTTTTTTAGTTATATTTTGCCAAACTCTTTTAGGCCACTTTTATGTGTGTGTTGGTTATTCCTGTGATATTTAGGATATTGATGTGTGACTTTATATTAGATTTGATATATAAACTATTGGATAGTGTGTGATATCATGTGTGTGCAGTTAGATTTATGGTTAGTTTCATGATGGTTATCTACATGTTATGATGTCATTTATGATTATAGATTACTGACAATACTGACACTATATTTGTATGCACATGGATCATATGTATGTTTTACTTTTCTCTATGATTTGTGTTGATATAATATGAGGCAAAGTCATAGTTACTTTCTTGCAAGATCCAACGAATCCACTCTCAACCATTTCTTGTTATGTGTGTGTGTGTGTGCACATGTTTGTCTTCACGATGGAAGGATTGTAGGTATCGGGCATCGCCTTCCCTGAATTGGCAAGGGTGGGCATGCGCTATCACAATATCTCAATGGTAAGAGAGGGGAGATAACAGTCAAGTCCAAATCCCAATCTAAGTCATTATTGTCCTCAAATAATGGACAAGTATCTTATTTACTACCCTCTGAATTCATCAAGATGACATGAATTTGTGAACCCTCCTTTGTACTTGAGTATCATATTTTGATGAAGTTGGTTTTTTAGGTTTGTATGCCTGTAAGTTTGATGTGATTTTTGTGAAATAGGTAATGGATTTAATTAAAATTAATTATATGATTAATTAATTAGATCTTTTATAATATAAAATTATTAAATGTAAGGGTATTTAATTAGTGAGAATTAATTAAATATGTATGGTTATTAAAAAGAATTAATTAAAAATCTAATTATGGGAAATTATGGAATTAAATATTAAATCCAATTTGAGAATTAAATGCAAACTAAAGTAATTGAAATTTACAATGTTGAGTTGCATATTTATTATAGGCTAAAATAAAAATTATTAATCTAAAACATTATTAAGTTATTTTCTAGTGCATTCAATTTATTAAATTGGGAATTTTACTTTGTTGTTAACTAAAAAGTGCATACAATTATTATTATAATTAATTAATTATGCAAAAAATGAAATGGATAAAATAAAAGTTAGGAGCTGAGTTCTAATTCATGATTGGGAGTTGCATGTTTGAGTTATGTCTGCTAGGTTTCCTTTATTAGGATGTTTTTGGTCATTATTCCATACACAGGTTTACAAGTTTTGACTCTAGCTTGGATTGAAGGAGATTGTGAAAGATTAGGATTTTGAGAGTTTTGGTTTGTTCTTCATAGCTTCTGTCAGTTGGTGGATTAAGGTAGGGTTCGAAAACATTGTAGGTCTATTATTTTGAAAGATTTGTTTGTTTTGTGCTTGCTAGATTTTTGTTTATGGTTGTATTGTAATTCTTCTTTTGTAAGAATATTAGATTTTAAAAAAAAATTTGTTGAAGAAATCTTATGATTGTGAATCTATGAATACCAAGTATTTTATTGGAAAAATGTTGAAAATTTTGTATTAGATTAGTTAGGGTTTGATTGGAATTTTTGTTGAAACAATATGAATTATATCAGCTATATCAAATTAAAATATACATATATATAATTATGCATATAAGTATAAGCTGTTTGAATTTTCATATGGACATAATTAGTTTATAGATCTAAGAAAATTTTACCTCCTAGTAGGAATCAGTCTATTGAACCTTATTTGGTAAATCTTATGTGTGTGTGTGTGAGAGAGATCCTTATATATATATATATATATATATATATATATATATATATATATATATATATATATATATATATATATATATATATATATATATATATATATATATATATATATATATATATATATATATATATATATATATATATATATATATATATATATATATATATATATATATATATATATATATACATATATATATATATATATATACATGTATACATATATAGATATATATATATATATATATATATATATATATATATATATATATATATATATATATACATATTTATATATAGATATATATATAGATATATATATATATATATATATACATATATATATATAGATATATATATATATATGTATATATATATATATATACATATATATATATATATATGTATATATATATATATATATATGTATATATATGTATATGTATATGTATATATATATAAGTAGAAGTTTGGTGTTTTTGTCCCATATATTTTTCTCTAATAGAAAATGATTTTTTAAAAATAATATATATATATATATATAATAAATTATATATATGTTATTAGAGGGTGAGGTTTTATTTCCCCCACCCCCACGACAGTTAGAGCTGTTGCAGTAGCCAAAGCTACCAACGACAGTAGTGTTGCCAACAACAACATTTGTTGTAGTGGCAACACTTGATACCCATGGTAGCAATGCTACCAAAGTAACATGGGTTGCCACTATGGGGGTTTGGAGTGGGGCCCGGTTGCCCCCAAACTTATTAAAAATTTATTTTTTTAGATTTTTAAAAAATATTTAATAAATAATATAATATTAATAAATTTTATTTTATTATTAATTTATTTAATATTTAAATATAAGATATTTTAATATTTATTATTAAGATTAATTGTTGCATGAAATTTATGAGTGTTCAATTATAGTCAAACTGGACTTTTAATATATCAAAGAAATTGATTTAAATAATTAAAATCTATGTGTTGTTTTGGTTGTGAGTGTACATTCACATTTTTTTCTTATTATGGTATTTGGGAAAATTATGTTGGCTTATAGGGGTTGTACCAGAGGCTTGAGGTGTGTTCATTTTTGTTGATGCTTATGCGTTTATCTATTGTACATTGTAAAGTTGTATCAATTTGATCATTATTACCCAGCCCTTGTTGAGACTTAAGCTCATGTTTATGTGGACTCTTTGGGAGAGTGTGTTTGAGATGCTATAGTTTGTGTTGGTTCCTAGATAGGATTTTACACTCCATGAGACACCAATATACCTATGACTGATATTAAGGAGGGGTTAGTTCCAAATGTGAGAAATCTATAGGTAACTGGACCAACTATAGGGACAGGACTGTCCTCTTCACTTGTGGCTCTGCAAAACCAAGGTGGGTACACCTGATCCAATAGATACAACTTTTTTCTTTACTTGATACTGGATCTAACAATAGATATCAGTGAGAAAGTACTAAAAAACAACCTATTATTCATTGACTCTCCATCACTGGGTAGGATAACTACTTAAAGTAAATGAAATTAAAATGACTGGTTTTGATTATATATTTGTGATTACAATGATTTCAATCATTCCTTATAAAATAAAGATGGGTCCATACAGGCCAGTGCCTTATCCTTTGGGCAAACAATACCAGAAAATAGAATGAATACAAAGATCCTTTAAAAGAACTGGTCTTTGAACATGAATACAAATACTTCAAGTCTCCCCTACTTATCAATAATCCTTATGCAAATCAAATGAACATGTATCCCACTTCGAGCAATATTTAATCCAACCCTAGATCAGAACTCAACAATAAAAGTACATACATATAGGTCTCTAAGAGACTTAGAAAATTCACATAATGAACACAAAGGAGAGACGAAGATTTGAGATTAGTACTAAGTATAACCTTTTATCTTTGCATACAATATGTCCTAAATAGCAAGCTTGTTGGATATTAGTAGCAACCTGTACTTCTTTTCTACTACTTGATAAGAAACAATACAAAATATTACAATCCTCGGCTGAGGGTTAGGGTTTCAAATTTTCTATATTCTCAACACCTAAAACTCTCAAAGCCTAATATGATCATGGAAAATCCTTTATATACAAGGAAATGCAACAAGCTACCGATCATATTAGGGTTTACAAAACTTTTTACCCTAAAACTTTGCAACAACCCCACTAGGTTTACAATAAATGCCTAGATCAAATTGGAGAGATATTTTGCAGATGAGCCTCCTTGCTTTATGTCTTCAATTCTTTCCTCGATTTGCTCAAGCAAATCTGATTGCCATTCCTCCATAGTTGCTCCTGTAATAAATACATTTTACATCTCAACCACCTTTAAGACTCAAAAGTTGTGATCTTTGTTCGGCTCAAGAAGTAGGTGGAGTGTCTACTTTTTTTGCATGTGGAATGTACTGGTACCTCCACCTGTTGTACACCTCTTCACTTGGAAACTCAAAATTTGCAAATTCAACCTTCTTGCTAGATAATTGTTCCCATCTGATCTCCATTTGATTGACCTCCTGTTGAATAAAATCAAACTTTGATTTGGCAGTCATCAATAACTAGATGGTGCTAATAAAAGAATAAGTGTTATTTAAAACACCAGTTACTCTCTTTGACAAAAGTGCATCCATCTCCTCTCTCCACTCATGTAATTCTTTTAATTCACCCTACTCTGTGAGAACACTTGGTACCAATTCACAACTAGAGTACATTAATTCCCTTTTTAATATATTGGATCTCCTTATGAACTCATCCAAAAATATACTATACTCCACAATTTTCTTCACAGATTGGTGTACTGGCTTGATTAGTGGATCAGGATCTTCCTGGCCTTTAGATAGCCAATGGAATAACTTCACACTGGAAGATCTTTCAATCCATTTATTCAAAATTGGTCCTAACTCAGTCTTATCTTTATTCAAAGCTGCAAAAAAGACTTGCAACTTATTAGCATAATCATACAAAATTGAAGGCTTCAAGTCATATGCAAATTTCATCATTGCCTCTGTCATTTTCTCCTCATATTTCTGATTTGCTAGGGATGTAGCCTTCACATTCTCATCCTTCACTTTTTCTAGTTGCACTCTGATTTCCCTTAGTTTATTTGTTTCCTCAGTCAACGGTTGCTTCTCCCAATTGATTCTTGCATCTATATTTGCTTTTGGGAATGGTGATGGTGGAAACTCGATGATAGGGCTTGATGAAGAGGCAACTACTGGCCTATTAGAAATCATCAACCAGGGTGACCTATGATCTTGTGGTCTTGACAACTGTGCAATCAATTTGTCCTTTTGGATCAAATCTATCTTTAACTCATTATAAGACTTAAGGATTGTTTCAAAATTAATCATTAACTCTTTCTTTTCTTGTGCATCTTTTTCTGCCACTTTAACATTAAACTTGGCTATCTCTAGAATGATGTTTAAGGCTTCAATGCCAGAAGTCTCACCTACTCTTTGTACTAGCAAACTACCAACATAATTTGAAGAGAGAGCTTCTCTTTTTCCTTTATTTTATTCCCTCTTAAGGGACCACATGATTAATGTTGCATGATCATCAGAGAAAGTAATACCCCCTAGCATCCTGTTGTGCTTGATCTATAGTAGTAAGGGTCTTCACTTTACTTTTTCTAATCTGATAAAAAACTATTGCATCTGCAATATCCCATTCAGGAAGAATCAACACTCCTGCAGTATGGATCATGGCCCTTCCCTCCTTAGGGGTGATCTTTTCAAATTGTTTCATGATTTCCCCTTTGGTTTCATTTTCAATTTCATTCATATCCCTATCAGGGAATTCTTCTCTCTTCTTCTCACAAATATCTTTAAAACTCATTTATTTTCATTCTCCAAAAAAACTGAAAGAATGCCCTAGTCTTTACAAACTTATCATCAGCAATAAAATAATCACTAGCCTATTTCAAAATTGGATCAATCTGCTTTCCCTCAAACTCTGCAACAGTAAGATCCATTTCTATCTCTTTGGGTGCCTCTGGCATTCCCTCTTGTAATTCATCACTAGAAACAAAAATGTTTCCCTCATTTCTCATTTGCACTAACTGATCAGCAACCCCATGTTCATCTAATTGTAAGGGGGATTGAGAAGGAGAGTATACATCCTACCAGGCCTTGACTCTTCCTACTTCTACCTCTTTGGAGAGGGTTCTTGTGCTACTGGGAAACCCATAGGTCTTTTCCCCTTGGAAGTAGATGGAAGATTCCCATCTTTTTGTTGGACTGGGAGAAGAACACTATAGCCCTTTCTTTGCTGGATAGTGCAGGTTCCCCTTGGGGTTAATTTTGTATATCTAGGCTAGCTCAAAATCCTCTTAGCTCTCTCAGGATTTTTCTTGCTTACTATAGCCCTTTTCTCATTTACTGCTTGCATAATTCCTACAAAATGCTCCATGAGAGCATCTACCTTCCTAGCCCATGGCTAAAAATTCTTCAATGGGTCATAAATTTTATCAAAATTCCTAATAAAATCTACAGTCTTCTTGTAGATTACCCACTTCTCTTTCTTAATCTGATGAGTTTGAAGATCAAACTCATTCCTTATTATATCTTCAAGGAAATTAAATTGGTGTTCCATAAGAGCACACCTTATCTTCTCTCTAAACATCCCAGATAAGAATCCTTCATTATCTGCACACCTGGCCACAACTGTAGCTATCCTGTAGGGCTGCAAGACTTGATTCAACTGCACCCATCCTTTCTTGACAATAACATATTGGTGTGCAATTGTGATGTCTGGGAACAAAGTTCCCCTTCCTTTACTAGTGAGGGTTGTCTCCTGTAGATCACCTATCTGCCTCAAAATTTTTGCATACCCTATCTTTAGTGGAACTTGGTAGGGCAATATATATGGTGCCTTCTTGCAACCGTATACCCTAAACACTGTAGAAATTGGATACAAGATTATATCACTAAAATTGTGCACTATGGTGATGTCTTGACAATACTCCTTAGGTCTGATTAACCTTAGCAGTTCTCTTGGGATCCTAGGATTCTCAAAATATAACAGTGTCCTAAGCCTTGAAGCAAAATTTCTGTCAAATACAGGGAAGCTAGCTTCAATTCTATCCCATGACAAATCTGTTGTCCACAACTGAACGATAGTGTTTCCCCATTCTTCTCCTTGACAATATCAATTGTGCTGCTAAAAAACTGCTCTTCCTTGTATAAAAACATATGCATTAGCATAGAGTACCACCCAAAGGGCCTACTTATCTTCATGTTCTTTATCCCTATTAATCCATCATGGATTAAATCTACAAGGTGAGAAGCAAAATAAAAAATTAGTGCTAATTGTGGGTGTAGAGACTGTACCATCATAAAGATATATGGAATTGGCATGTGAGTAGCCTCATCATGACCAAGGATTAAAGTCAAAGACTTGTAAAAACCCTGTGCTCATAGACTAAATAAATCCAACCTGAAAGGCTCAGGTGTACTTGGGCTAATCACACACATTGATCCAATCTGGTCAAGGAAATCCCTTAAGGGCCCTATTCTCAAATAATCCCTCTGTGCCTCATAGATTTCAGTAAATTCCTTAAAATCAATCTTCTCTAACCCAACAGAGGGGTGATTTAATGAGAAAACCTCCCTAATCTCATCCTCTATGATACTAATCAAATCATTCCCATTTACATCCTTGACACACCTGGTCACAAGATCATAACACCTAGCAATTTGAATCAATAAATCTACATCTGTGAATACTCTAGGGATAATTAATTTCCCTATATCAAACTGCCAGATATTACTCAGAGGAGTGCATGAGTTTCTCTGAGAGTACGCCAACCTAAACAACATCAGACCATTGTGATCCTTCCCTGCCCTGGCATCCCTCATCCACAACCCTCTATCATAAATTCCATCATTTATTGAGTCTCTAAGGTTTCTTGGGACTAATTCTTTTACTTTAGCTGGCCCATTCTCTGAATGTGGGAGTAACTGCATCAAATCTTTGAAAACACCTCTATCTTTATACTCTATTTTTCTCGACAACTCCCTCTTTGGCGACATCTTAACTAGGGTTTGAAAAAATGCACAAATAGCAGAGAAAACCCAAGTAATACCAAATAACAATAACCAAGAAATACAACCTCTGTATACTTCCTTTTCCTCAAAATTTTATGCAATTATTAAGTTAAAAGTCTGGCCTACCAGACACTTGAAAAACTCTGCTTGATATCGCTCTGAAAAGAAAAATAGTCTCGTTCACCAAGATACTTTGAGAGAAGTAAAAACTCTAGCGATCAAATCAAGGTATATAGTATTTTACCAACTGTTTACAATTCATCCGCATGAAACCTCATTAAGTCTGCCATTACTAAAAGTTGGCGGCTTCAACGTTTACAAGATGCGAACAACATCACTAAACAAAAAATCAAATCTGGACCATTGATTCTTTTTACCTTTTGGCACATCAGACGATTGGTAAAAACAACAGCATAACCCTTTAATACTTTTCCCTAGACTAGTTCTCGACCAATGAGAATAGCCCAAATTATGCATGTGCAGAAACTTACACTTAACTAAGGTTTGATTGGACTGGACATGTGTCAACCTATCACTAAAGTGTAAGCATAAATTTTGAGCATATTTCCTCAGTGGTAACATGACCACCACAAATTTTCTTCTATCTTGATAGGTGTTTATCACTTCTTTAAAATAGTGACCCCACTTCTCAAAAGTCCACGTGGAGGTGTCTGAAGGCTTAAGAATGCTGACAACTAACAACACAAGAGATAGGTGTCACCCAGTCGCTAAAGCGTAAATAGAAAAATGTCAAGATTGTCAAGCTGAGATAAAGAAACAACTGTCGATGCTTCAATCGGACGATCATCATCAATCTGCAAACTTTGGCCCCACCCCACTTTCCCCTTCACTAATTTTTCACTCAATCAGAAACTGCCACGTTGCAAAATCGACAGGCAGACCTTGACCCTTTTCTTTCTTGGTGCCAATCATACTGACAACTACCACATCATAAACATTTCAACCAATGAAGAACAACCATATCACTGTGACCTGGCAATTAATGGCCCACTCATCAGTTCACATTCTATATGTGAAATCTAACGATCATCACTATACTGCAAGTCTTAAACATCACGCATCTTCTCTTAGCGGTATAACGAAAACCACAAGATTTGTCAGAGCTTTAATCCTTTGAAAATTCCTGACCCCATTGTACTACGTCACCTAGGACAAATGTCAACACGAGAAGGCTGCCACGGAACAAGAACTATCAGAACTATGCCTTGTCAGTAAGGACCTTGATCAGACGCTTGTCGCTAAAGTGCACTGATTAAAAAGTGGTCAACTCATCCTAATGGTATAATGATAATCATCGATGCGTCCCACTATTTAATCGATAGCACACTTTCGAAGATGGGCCCGCCTAGACAGATGTCAACTTGTCACCAAGGCGCATGTCAGAGACTCTGACAACCGGAAGCTTAAGATTTAATGACAGCCACTAGTTTTAAAAGGGGTAGTCGGCTGAGAAATAAACAGGGATCACTAATGTTTGAAGTAAATTTATTAAAAAGGACCCCGTTGAGTAACCTAGTGACATGACACATGAAGCAGGCACTTTATAAAAGATTATAATAGCACATGTGTCATAGGAAGCCTTAATGAACAAAAAAGTAACACTCAAATATAATGAAGCTCATGTCAAACTAGGGTTTCGAGCAACATCGCCCATTGCTAGGGTTAAAAACAAAGGCTCCCAAAATCTTTGAAGTATGAGAATCAAAATTTTAAAATAGTACTAACAGTTTGAGGACCAATATGTGTTATGGATGTCTGTTATGGAATTGAATTCAATTATCATGCTTTATGTGAACTATGAGATTTATTATGACTTATGAGCCTAGGTAGGTTAACTAAGTGTATAGGTGGGGAGTGGCTTGCAATAGGTGTCAGGGTACACAAGTGGCTGCCAAGATAACTTATTGCAAGTGACTTAATAAAGTGATAACTTAAATACATTGAGATTTTTAAAATGAATTAATAAGATGTTTTGTGTTCCCCACCCATACCTTGAGCACTAGCACATGTTAGGATGGAGTGTGAGATGATGCTTTCCACTTGCATGGACTTGGATATAGCATAGTTGGTACCTTATCTGTATGAGAGGATTACTGATACTGCATAAAGTCACTAAGGTGTTGTGGTCTAGAGAGACTACCAGGATAACTCTAGAGTTGACTTATGTGATGACACTTCCCCATATGCATCTTAGGTTACCTACATATGTTGGTTGCCTCTAGTTGAGTATGTATTATCTTTGCAATTTGTGTTGTACCTTTTTGAGATAGAGAGATTTTAGATCCCTTGCTTAGTTTGTATTGTAGTTGATTTTGGTGTTTGATATTCGAGAGGGGTCTGTTGTTATCTCCTCAGCATGGTGGGAGTGAACCTTTGGTTCCACAAGGTTGGCTGGTAGTGATTCTTTTACCATTTAAGATATTGATGTCATTATGTTGGTGCTGGATGATCCTTGTAGCAGTTGCACCTTCTTATTTTAATATTGGAGATGTGCTCTTATCTTTCATTTATTATTTGTACTTGGTTCTTGGTTGTTATTACATAGTGTGTAACTTGTGCAGTGGATGCTGGCTATTATGTATACCTTGTGGTATCAATTCTATTTATGTTCACTCTTATATGATGATGTACATGTTATTCATTTTCTTATAATAAGCTTTGTACTTATAGTTATTCTTTATAAATAATTAACTTACGCAATTCTACGTCATGGAACCCTTGAGATTTATAATTTATAAATGAGTAACACTTATGAGTATGTATTGTCTTTATGTTATGTTTCTTCTTCTTTGTTATTCATTATTGTTTGTAAACTCTTACAAAAAAAAATCTATAAACTTAGTAACATGTTTTAGGTTAATTTCTCCTGGGCTCCCTAGTTGGGCATTACAAGCTCACTACAAGTGGGCTTACTAATTGGCTATCATATCCAATACAAAAACAATTGATTACCAATAGTCTTACTATCAAAATATGAATTGATAGAGTTGCATCTGCATATGCATGAAGTCAATTCCAGTTATGAGCACAATAACCGTCTATAGAAAATTTTGGAATCTTCTTCCAACCTCCAACAACCTCTTTACACAAGATGTACAATAATATTTACTGCATCGTGTCATGGTCACATATCTCTTCCAGTTTCTCACTTTCCACTTTCTTATTTGTTCCCTGTTGCATTACTTAATCATCCTGCACATCCATTTTTTAGTTCGCACACACACCACACTTGGATCCAAAAAGATATATATATATATATATATATATATATATATATATATATATATATATATATATATATATATATTATATATATATATATATATATATATATATATATATATATATATAGTATATATATATATATATATATATATATACTGATAGAACAATAGAAATCATGAATAGGTTGGGCTAACACAAATGTCTTCTTGAACACTAAAAAATATTTTTAAAATATTCATTAAGGCTAAACACACTAGCATCAAACCCAAAGGATAGGTTGTACATACAAATATTCTTTCCACATTACCAAAAGACCCATAAAATAGGCCATACATAAGATGATTTTGTTACATATCATAATCATTGAAGGATAAAGAACTTTGAGGTACATGAGATATATTTTTGT